>JAZAYU010000112.1:279061-801561 GCA_038501625.1 Corbicula japonica | reverse complement strand
TCCGCTAGGTGTTTCTATTTGCTTGCAAAGAATGTAATCAAAACTTAAGCTGTGTCTGCTGGATGTGGCCATTCCTGATATGCATATTTCACTTTGTATATAATTATGCAGACAGTAGCTTGCATAACTTTAACGTCGTGTCCTTATATTATTATCGTTTAATCAGTGACGAGATATAACAATGGTAATAAGTAATAATACAAGGTTAAGTGTGAAGATATATTTTGGGAAAGTTGTTACATAGATTTTAAAGTTGTTTCCCTTTGATCAGTGTGGAACCAACAAGTATCAACTTGATATTGGTAATAAAAGGATTGTGACAATTTTTCTGTTAATATAAGTATTTCTTGTTAAAAGTAATATATGCATATCAGGAATCGCCACACTCACAAAACACAGCCTCCCAAGCAGCGAAAAAGAAGTGAGGGAGAGAGAGAGAGAGAGAGAGAGAGAGAGAGAGAGAGAGCATGTTTGTTATAAGTATGTCAATTCAAATAGGACGCCACAAACAATTAACGAACTAGATAACCTTTGGGGATACCGCTTTAACAGTAAAATCAAAAACGATTCCTTACACACGTTGAATACTAAAGCAATTTGCATATGAGTTGTTGGTAACCGAGTCCCTCCATCAATTACGTATCCTTTTGTTGGTTTTTTTAAATACGAATACTGCTTAAAATAATCGTTTAATCTGGCAGCACTAAAGTCTTTGAAAAGTCGAAAAAATATATTAACACATATATGATAATGAAAACTAAGTTTTCTATTATTTAAATAAGAGGGAGGTGGGGCTGGCAATAAGTGGGCGTGAAATCTATAGAATACCTTTATCGCTAATAATTCTTCACTTGAAATCGATGTTAAATTCCTAAATTAGTGGTTGCCGGTCCTTTATTTTGTCCTTTCTTCAAAGCAAGTTAAGGCAGTATTGAAAATCGAAGCCACTTGAACTTAATTAGCCTGGCTCCCGTTAACATGGTCTGTTATATGTTCCACTGTCATCCAAACATTTTACGAAGAAAATTAACTCTGACAGGCAATTCATTTTTCTGTTTTTACTTTCCCTTAGGTCTTAGAACACTGGATGGTTGGACAGAAATCAGAAAAAGAAAGCAAGAACTGAAATAAACCAAAATATTGGTAAAAATTATTATTAAAAGTATTTGAAATTGAACCATCTAGCCTGGTGCTAGTCTAGAACTAATCAACGTTGTTTAGAGGCGATTTAAAGTTATTTCTGCTTTAAATTTCTTCCTATTCCTTTTGTCTTTGATAGTCCTATTCGTTTCATCTGCTGAACAACCAAGACCAAGATCAAAAACTGGATACCAGCCTCAAGCATATATGATTGGCTGAACTGGAGACTATTCAATCATACGCTTGAGATTTGAGACTGGCTTCCAATCTCTGTTTATGATCTTGGAACTTTTGTTTTCTTTGCAACAGATGACCAGGTATGTGTTGTCCGTGTGGCGATTATGATTAAGATTTAACAAATAAAACATGGCATTGAGGGCAATATGCAAGTTTACGGACTGGTTGGTCAGACTGAGGAAGGTATATGGCCCGAAGCGCAGCTGAGGGCCATATACCTTCCGAGGTCTGACCAACCAGTCCGTAAACTTGCATATTGCCCTCAATGCCATGTTTTATTTGTTATATTATACCGAATCTAAATTCTTTCATATCTTTTGTTGCTGTCATTTTTACTATAATTTGCTTTTAAATAATAATTTGATTTGTTCAGTGTGTAAAAAATCCCATACAGATTTTTTATTATTTACAAGCCATCAGGCATATAAAGCACGCCTTTTACTATTCCATTTTTTGTTAATCAAATTAAATATTACTAGGCAACAGACCCGCACTTTATAAGATAATTATTCTTATATTAGATTCTGAAGTAATCAAAAACGGTCAATATAAGAATTATGGACCGGATAGCCGGTCAATATGCGATTTATGGACTGGATGACGTCATATTAAATACAGAAGGGCTTATGCAAATGAGGTATAATATTTGTAATTGTCATACATGTAATGCAGTTCCTAATTCCCCCACAAAGTGGGAGACATAAAGAGTCCTTCCGTACGTCCCCCAAATCTTGTGGCATCAACTCCTGAACTATCTGGCAGATTTCTTTTAAACTTGCTCAGATGATCAAGCAGGATGTGTAGATGATTGTAAAGAAAGGAATTTTTCCTGCGACCATTTTTACCAGAGTTATGGCTCTTTGTTATTTTGTTGCAGCAGTGGGGCATCAGTGTCCGAGGACACATTCTAGTTTGTCTAGAGTTCAATATGATGAATATTAAATACATGAATAAATAATAAATATTTTAACGTCTTTGTTTCTGTTCTATAATAATCATCATCATAAATGAACTCAAGAAACAATAATAGTTTTTTACGTCTGAAAATAAGTGATTACAGTCATACATATATCAATTCCATTCGATTGAATTGTTTTCCGTTTATTGCACATTTTTGAGATGTGTAGGAAATCAGTAAATATATCTTTATTCCATCCTATTGCAATACAACATTTGTCAATTTGTTATGCGACCGACAAATTTAGATCAACTCTGTTTATGTGTTTCTGTTAAAGCTATAGTACAAGCATGCAAAAATGGTCAATTTGCAGTCATACAATAACATGTATTGTTTCGTTAGGAACCATGCTTAGCGTCGATTTCCATTACTTTTACCGGATATGTGTTTGATTAAAAATACACGAGTATTGAATATTTGTAAAGATGTAACAGATTAATGCTAATGGAATAATTAGTGCCTATTCAAAATGTCAGGGCAGTTTAACATAATATTTAAAGAATTTCCGTGTTGTTGGGCATAATTTTGGGCCAAAGGATGCATTCGGAAACGTGTAGAGACTTGTACCTTGTTAGACGTAAAAAGCTTTCAAAATAAGGTTTCTCGACCTGGACTTTTCTATAATTGCTTGAATATTGTTGTCCTATTTGCTCTTAATAATGAATATGAATGCTTATTTTTTATATTTCGGCCAGTTTTAAGATGGATGGTTTCAGTATCCAAATTGTATTGTTTATTGGTGTAAATACTGAGTTGCCCTCAACCCGGGGCTAGGCGGCGTGGGCAGTAATATGCATTTCCATTACTACCTTTGAACAGGCTCAATCAAACCGAGCCTGCAATATTTTAATATTTATCGTGTTCAGTGGCTCTCAAAGTTCCCTTTTCATACAATATCGTTTTTTCTATAAATATGTTTCTTATCATTTTTAAACATAGTTTTGCAAACCTCTGTTTTAAGGTTGTGTTCTTTTCAATATGGCATTCCTGATATGCACTAACAGTTCCAAAGAATGGCGGCTTGGTTAATTTTCTGTTTTAAAGCATCTGCATGCCCATCGAAGAATCGAATCACTCTCTTACACTATCAGTACATTCACCTCTGTTATAGGCTGGGACTACTTTCTACTACTTTTATTTTAACTAAAAAAATAGTTCACCAATAACATTTAAAATTGCTTGGGTTTCTTTGGTTTGAATGAAAGATAGTGAAGATATCTGTCATTTATTTATCCATAAACTTTCATATTCATAATTATGACTGTATAAAATAAGGCTGTCGAGTTATGTCAAAAATCTTGACATTGAGCCTTTCGCAGAGATGTAAAGCGAGTGTAAGGAACGACAACTCTGCGAAGGAGATTGGAATCGCATAAGCCTCAAGTTACGTTCCGCAAAAATAGTGATTTGCAAGCTTTTGAAAGAAATGAAACTGCACGTAGAGATCCTTTACTTATTTCAATCGATTTCATACTCTCTCCCAGGGAAAATCATTATTTAGGGTACCTCCAATTTACTTTCAACTTGGCAGCTTTTCTCTCTTCTTGTAAAACACAGTTGGAAATCTTTCAGTTTCAAACAAAAGTTGTCGATTAATTTATTTGTTTTGGTGAGTTATTTAAAACCTCCATTTGTAATGCAATGTTTGATTCATATTTCGGTTTGTTCATCGACGTGCTTGCTGCTTTTATTAAATAAATGCAGTTGCTTTAGTCAATTGCGCATATTAATCTTTCGGCAAAATATGTTATTATCTTTAATAAAGTGGCTTGTTCGAGAATCATATACACTATCAAATGCGCTTAGTTATATGTTACTTTTTTAAAGAACGGAAAGAAAAAAGGCTATTTCCAAAACGAGTTGTATCGTTTGTGCTTGAATAAGATATCAATTCCCAAATCATAGCCAAACCTTAAATTCTGTTTTATGTAACGAATCGGATTTGAATATATGAAATACATACTACCTACACAGCCAAAATTAGATATGAAAAGAGAACAATATCATGTGTATATTGCGATAATTTCAAAAAATTCCACAAACATTTAAGAAAATACAAAAAAACGTAGGGTTATCGATTTGGAACCGTGTGTTGGACCTAGACCAGCTTGTTTCTATAGTGCCATCTACAGCAAAAATATGGACAAATAAGAACGTTGCCTTGATGAATTAACTTCATCCTACCCAGCTACTTGATCATTGCCTGCAAAAACACATACACACATGACAAGCTCATGAAATATTAACCGAATGGCTAAACGCTTATTTAAAACACAATAAAAAAGAATCATTGTATTAAAATGTAACAGTAAAAGGTACTTTATGAAAAAACAATAAGTCCACTCCGCTTAGCCCCAGTTTGAACGCAACTCACACAGAAATACACTCAACCAAAGTTCTAATTGGTCAACAATTGTATATGTTTACAATGTGTGCTAGTTTCGTTTCTTTCCTACCTCAAGAGAGGTTATGGAAAGAACTTTGTCTTGAAATCAATTATCTAATGTCTTTTTAATCTTTATTGTTTGTTTTCTTCAATGAATCCAATACCATTTACATACACCGCAGGGTCAAAATTAGAAGTCTTTAATTGAAAGGGAGGTAATTTTAAAATTGGATACTTTGAAAGGGATTTATTTAAGCAAATGTGCTGTTGATAAATAAAGTTTTATGTTTTCCCTACTAATGTGGGGTCTTATTAAAACAAAACAAGAAATTAACAGCAAATTTCTGTTTGCTTGACCTTTTTTTTGTGCAAGAAATGCATTTTAGCAAAATTTAGGATAACTCTCGCCAAACTGTTCCGAAGTCAATTGTTACAAGATTAAAACTTAAGTTTAAGACTGTTATTGGCATATAATCATAAATAAAGAGTGAATTCAATGTCTCTCTTATAAAAAATACGGACAAAAAGTGACCAATTAGAACTTTGCTTGAGTTCATGTATCGTGCTCTACGGCTTTCAAAGGGCTTAATTGAAAACAACACTAATTGGATGTATAGTTACTTTGCATTGCTTATGCTAATTAATGTTTTCATTAACTTAAAAATGATTAATTATTAAATAAAAATCACAACGCATGTATCTCCAGAGATTTGAATTGTGAAAAGGTAATAACAGCGACGTTTTTCCCTAAAAGATGTTAATTGTTAACCCACAACACGGTTTTAGTACCGTTTTGCCTCTCTTTGAAACATGTTCCGTGTTCCGGCGATGTTATATTTATTGTCACGATGTTCCATTGGCTCTAGCAATGTCAGTACAACATCATCTAAATTACTTTTGATATTTAATTGATTCATCGAATGTGACAATATTAACAAAGTTTATAATTTCCCAATGGTTAAGGTAGTTGATTGAATTTATAATGAACGTCGATATTGGAATGCGTTTACTTTCATAATTATTCCGCCAATCCACGCGAAAAGATAATCCATTTGTATGGAAATATGTAATTAACTAGAACATATGATAGATGTAAAGCAAAGACTGATGATTTTTTATTCTCATATTTGTTGCCACTTCAGTACTTAAAAGGGTCTGACTTTCATTTTATCTCAAACATACAAAAAAATGGAGAACTCTAAATGGATTTTCATGGCGATATTATTAATATTGAATAACACTCATTGCTGTGTTTGTGAAAATAATTTAACGGAATTAGATCTCCACTCAAAACTGTTTTCAAACTATAATCCTAACGTAATGCCAACAAGAAACAGGTCGGCGCCGATGGAAGTAACGATAGACATGTACTTGATGTCGGTGGATAGTGTAGATGCAAAAAGACAGACTTTCTCCATCAAGGGATTTTTAGAATTTTCATGGAAGAATGAGTTTCTGCAGTGGGACCCTGAGGATTATCCCTGTGTGGAACGAATTAACGTTAAAAACAGTGATATCTGGATACCGGATATTGCTCTCGATGACACGTTTGATCAGATCACCGACCTAGGTCAAGATGGCGGCCGGGCGGATATTAAAAATGATGGAACCGTTACAATATGGCCGTATAAGATTTATACAGTTGCTTGCAAAATACTTATAACGAATTTTCCGTTTGACCAGCAGACCTGTAAACTTGACTTCCTATCTTGGACAAATCCTTCTTCGGTTTTAGGACTGAGTACGTCACAAGATCAACTTCCGCTGTGGTATTTTAGTGAGAGCGGGGAGTGGGAACTTATCAATACCACAGTTACACATGAAAGACGGCCTTATGGTGATGACGCCTGGGATCATATAATTTTTAGTTTCATGTTGAAACGAAAATCCTTATTTCAAATAATGAACGTTATGCTACCGGTGTTTTGTATTTCTATATTGAACATTACATGCTTTATGTTGCCGTCGTCCGAAGGAGAAAGAGTGACATTGGCTATCTCCATTTTTCTGACGTTAGCGGTTTTTCTGACTATGATTAACAGCAATATGCCAGAAACCTCGGAAGAAGTGGCGAAGTTTAGCGTTTATGTTGGCCTTCAACTGTTTGGAAGCGCATGTACAATTCTTGTGACTATCATCTCATTAAATCTGTATCATAAAAAGACCGATAAAGACATTCCGTGCTTTTTCAAGCCTTTTGTTAAATTATTTTGTGTAAAGAAACGAAAAGTTGGTTCTTCACTTGGCAAAATTAAAATAATTAAGAGTTACCCTGCTGGTGATTGTGAAGAGGAAATAAACGAGAACATGGCAGATTCAGAAGCGTCATTTCACTGCCCAGCCACATGGAAGATGGTTTCAACAGCACTTGACAGACTGTGCTTTGTTGTTGCTGTATTTTGGCATGTTATTTTGGTCATTAATTTAATGGTTAGTGTTACTTCTTGATGCATCTGTAGATTCAAGGGTCATGGGGCGCGTCACGGGAAAAGGTACCTTCAGACAATTGACGACAAGCTTTGAAATGACGTCATTAAGTTGAGCAAACGATATTTAATATAATTAATTTTGTTGTGGGAATACTATTATACGAGTTTTGTCAAAATCTGAAACAAAGTCACTTTTAAGGTATGAGAAATTAAATAGATAATTGTCAGTTATTTTTATATATAGTTATAATAAAAGTATCAAAAGGTATGAGAAAATGATATATGAATGTATGTTCTTTTAAAATTTAGAATAGTAACAACAGAAGTGTTAAAATATGTCCGAAGACGTGCCCCAAATGTAAAAATGTAAAATGTGCCATCACACAAAGTATTGTGAAAGTTTCATCAGATAAAATGACCCATTGCTAGTCAGATTTTATTGAAAAGACTTTTATTTAACAAACTATAATAATATTTACTGAATTTAATTTTTCGTCATTATAAAGAAAGTAAGGAATTCCTAAATTATTAAATCTTATAAACATATTTTATATAGTTACTGAATGTTTAAGCTAGAGAAAAATACAATTAATTTCGCAACATGGGCTTTTTTAAAAGACGATTATTACAGGGTTTTCTTTAACCTTTTTCCTATCAATATATTTTGATATAATTTTCAGCATCAAATTTGGTGGATATTTACTAATGTAATAAAGTACGAAATAAAAATGATATGCAACCATATTTGGTTTAATTTTTATTGTGTTTTTATTTTTGCCACATTCACCACACGAAGCATGCATTTTCGGTTAAATAATAACATCATTAAACCACAGTAAATCGTAATAACACTCTGTACATTTTGTATTTTGTGTTTTTGTACTAAATACAATCATATACAATATCTTTCCAAACTTCAGATCGAGGGCTTGGCGCAAAACTGGACCAACTCAGTTTTTGTAAACTTTTCAGGAGACACAAAAAACTTAATAACTTTCTTAAAATTATGATTTCATGGATGAAAATTTACACTTTTGGTGTGAATCCTGACTGAATTTGGTCAGTGATATTATTTTTTAATTTTATTTAGTGGAATTATGGTTTTAGACAGTTGGACTTATAATGCACTGAGCTTTTCAGTGCAAAACAAGTCCATCTTAAGTTAGACTTATTATGCAACAGATAGTTCAATGCGAAAAAGGTCCAACTTAAAATGGACTTCTTTTGCACTGAAAGTTAAAAGTAAATAAGGTCTAACTGACAGAAAACAGTCTTTTTGGAAAATAAAGAGTAAAAATTAAAAACAAAATAATAGGTTTAAACACAAATAGGGCCAAATAGTAAACTAAAAATCATCTGCTTCTGTTGCAGGAACTTAGCTTAGAGATTGTGACAAATATATTTTTATCTGATATGAAAATATCCAAAAGTTTCAAAGTTATCTGTTTATAACTAATCCAAATCTAATAATAAATAAAAACACTTTATGGTGAACAATAGGATTATTATTTATCATCAAACTCTGCAAATGCAAAACACGTTAACAGCTGCACTTATAAAAAGTGTGATGCACTGTTTTTGCTTTAGCCTGTTTGCCCTTTGTCACATGTGAATTGCCTTAATTAAAAGTAGTTCATTTATCAAACAGTTTCCTTCAAATCTAGTCAAAACACTTATCAGAGCTTTGTGTTGGTGAAAAGTAGAAACCATGATCTATTCTTTGTATAATATTGCTCTTACATTTAAGCTGTTTGGGAAGGTCTTAAATGAACAGTTTGCATTACAGAAACTGTGATTTGCCCTAGCCTTGTACAGTTAGCATCTATGTCTGATACCAAGGTTTAATGTTAAAAATGTCGTGCTGATATAAAAAAAAAATTAACAATATTGTTATCTTCAGCAGCATTTTTATTATTTTTTGTTTTCAAGCCCTTTATATTTGTCCCTTGATGTCTAAACATAATTTGGTATAGTTTCAGCCAATTATTTGTTCAACAGCAGCATGCATGGAGTTTTTCACTAATTTCATATTAAGTGCAATTTTGATTTAGCATATTTGTGCATAATGCAACAAAGTTTTTGTTTCTATTTGTCCCCGGCCCCACAATAATCAGAATACAAAATGGCTTTCCTATTTGCAGGATTGCTGTTTAAGAAATCTGTACACACATGATGCAATTAATTTTACATGACACTCAGCCAGATGTGTATATAGTACATGTATATACATTCACCTAAAGTTCTAATTAGTCACAATTTTGCAGAATTTTGAATTACATAGACATTTATTCAAATCTTTAACTGTCATTAACTGTCAATAAAAGGCCTTTATTTATTATAAAACTTTTTATCATAGACTTGGGAAAAAGTTTGAGTTACTGTATAAGTGGTTATTTTTGCGGGCTCCAAATTCTGTAGTTTTGTTAAAATTCATGGGTGTTTTTATTTCTGCATACATTATTTCTGCGGCATCAAGTTTTTTCATAATTGGACTAAAATTCTGCGGTCTTGCAAGAAAGTGGAAATATAAAGATTTTTGTCATTGCAATACAAACTTATTAAAATAAAGTAAAATTTAATACATGTATCATGTTTAAGTTACCAATCACCTGTAAATGGAAATTCTTTCCGTAATCATACAAGAAAACAAAACAAACCATCATAGCAAACACGGTGTAAAATTTTATCCAACCTTAGTAAAATCAAAAATATATTTATTCAAATATTGTGTAATTAAGCACGTACATAATGTAGAACGCACACTGCAAAAAGCGTCAAACAACCTACTAAAGTGAACATCTGGACACATCCATCAAAATGCACATCTTCGTGAAACTTGTTGCAAAAGTCTAAATCACAACGAGTGTGTCTTTGCTTGCTTTTATTAGTGTCAATGGTCAGGTGCACAGGCTGATTAGCAAACATTTTCACTTATAATTAGGTTTTCAGTTAGAATGATAAAGAATAATCTTAAAAATGAAATTTAAATTCATTTTTTCTTTTAATTTTAAGATTTTTTGTGTTTTTTTTCTCCATTTTTGGCTGTTTCATCATTTTTAAACTCTTTAAAGCCCAAGCCCTAAACTTAAAGAAGAATACACTATGGAAAAATCATATTTGTCCATATAGACTCAAATATAATTATAAACTCTCTAACAGAACACAAAAGGTCCGATCAAATTCTTTCTTATAGACGGGATTTTCAATGATAATGTTTAATTATAGTTAACAAACTTTTAAGAAACTAAATATAATGTAGCTCTATTTAGCATCTATTTTTGACGACGCAACCGCTTCATACGCGAATTTGATTTCTGTGACGTTTCGGAAATCCTATCTTTGATTTTAGTTGTGCAGACCAAATTTATTTTAGTAAATTAAAATTTTATAAGCCCAAACTAATGATGCAAATTTGTGCCTATAGTTCCAAATACATGTAATATTTCATACAAGAGCGGGTTAAATTGAAGTAATGCAGCTTTAAATTGTGAATTATTTCCTTTTGGGCCTGCAATAAGCTTATATTAAAATAAATTTATATATTTAAGTAATTTAGTTATTATTATGATTATACAATAACGTTATTTAAAATTAAGATTTCTCAGATATAAAGTTTTTAGTATTTGCAAGTTTTTTGCCGGTATTCAATTTGCTGCATTCAATTTGCTTTTACTTTGCTTTATTGTAGCATAAACCTGACTAGCAATATAGCCTCATTTTATGCTGATGTCCCCTTCATTTCAACACTCTGTATTTCTTTTGTCTATGTAATCTTTAGGTGTTTTTTTCATCAAACTTATTATCCAAACAAAAAAATTACAACCCTTTTTCATCAGCCTTGCTTGTTAGAATGTTTGGAGAATTACTTTTCTTGCCCCAAGTTCCCTCTTTTGGTGGGTCATATTTCTCCCAGGTATTTTCACTTGTAGTACTCTTTCTTCTTATTATGATACATTTTCAACAAACTTGATGCAAAATAAGTCCATCTGAGATAATTCAGTTAAGATTCATTAATAATTTCAGAGCAAAACAAGTCCAACTTGAGTTGGACTTATATTGCCCCAATGCAAATTGTTGTTTTGAGATGGACCTGTTTGTTTCTTAGCAACAGTTTCATAAATAGTAAAGATGTAGTCATTATTTTTGCACAGAATGTGTACCTTATTGATTAATGTAAGATTATGTAAAAAAGTGATTTTGTGAAAAAAATTGACTTGGACCAGTTTTGCGCCAAGCCCTCGAGATGAATCTTGCAAATAAGATTGTTTTCACTTCGAATAAATCATTGTTTGTTAAAAGTTTTTCCTTGAAACTTTTTGACATCTTCTGACCAATAAAGTTCGCGAAAAAATCAAATAAAAGATATCATTTAAACATTTTTCTGTTAAAATAAATCGAGAAAACGATATATCATCTTGCTTGTTTTAGGAAATTACGGAAGCGTTAAAGGGCCTCGAGATGTGAGTAATTCTTTCGAGATTTTATACTTATTTTTGTCAATTTGTTGAATTACTTTTAGAATTTCTACTTGTTTTTCTCAATTCGTTTAAAAACATGTGTAACCTTTTCCACTTAATAATTCTTCAATTGAAACAAAGTTATATACAAATTGAAATAATAAGTTTCGACAAACTAGATAATTTCTGTCTTCTCGACAAGTTTTGCCGAGAAAACTTCTCGAAAAATAAAATTACATAAAACTTTAAAGCGAGATATATACGAGATGTTTACTTCGATATCGGTGATATAGACGAAAGGGGCATAACATGCATAAAGGAGGTATTTATCAATAGAGTTTGAAACTGCATGTTTGTTTCAACAAAGTTGATTTTTTTTTCATTTTTTAGGCCCCTTTTATCGATAATTACCTAAGTAAACAGTTCTTGCTTTTGATGTTAACTAACTTATTAAAAAGATTTTAAACAAATACTTTAGATAGCACTTGTTTGGATGCAAATGTTACTCCGCAAATTATCTAACTGATGAAGTAAATGGGGTTTAAATAACTTTTTTTGTTCAATGTCGAGCCCGCAATATTTTCATATGTGTCGTGTTAGATGACTTTCAAAGTTCCCTTTTCATCTATTTTTAAACCCCATCCCACCACAAACAGTTATTGGTGCTTCTAAAATGTTTTCAACATTTTCCAACTGGCGAAAGTATTGACTGGAAACCCTGAACTTAGCCATTTCGTGCAGTTTTTCTCTAATTAACAACTTCTTGAGTTGAAACATTGTAAGTCGCATATCTAGACTCAGATAATGAGACAGAGGTTTTGGATCTGAGTGCATTACTACTGCTCACAAAGAAATAGCTAAAATCAAGTACGAAGGAGTAGTTCAAAACTTGCTATAAAATTCCCACAAAATATCTCAAAATTTTCCGGGGGAGCAGGCCCGCGGACCCCCCTATATTAGTTAGTACTCTTAAAATTCATTGGGGCCTTTTACAACATTATTTATTTTGAACCCTGGAAGTGTCCGAAGGACTGATGTTATAGCTAAGTTGCAAATTGACGCTGTAAAAATGCGACTCGCTGAGTTGAAACCCCCTTGCTGAAATCCTGGATCCGCCCCTGCTATTTGTCTGCTCATAGCATTTGCAACGCCTTTTTAAATATGAAAAGTTGCTGAAAAATGATAAAAGTATTTAACATTTTTAAAACGAGACATTTTGAGACATTGAACAAAAAAAAGTTATTTAAACCCCATTTACTTCATCAGGTAGATAATTTCCGGAGTAACGTTTGCATCCAAACAAGTGCTATCTAAAGTATGTGTTTAAAATCTTTTTAATAAGTTAGTTAACATCAAAAGCGTGTGAAATAAACTGTATACTTTAAGGTAATTTTCGATAAAAGGGGCCTGAAAAATGATAAAAAAATCAACTTTGTTGAAACAAACATGCACCTTCAAACTCTTATTTATAAAAACCTCCTTTATGCATGTTATGCCCCTTTCGTATATAACACCGATATCGAAGTAAACATTTCCTATATATCTCGCTTTAAACCTTTATGTAAATTTTATTTTTCGAGAAGTTTACTCGACAAAAACTTGTCAAGAAAACAGAAATTATCTAGTTTGTCGAAACTTATTATTTCAATGTGTATATAACTTTGTTTCAATTGAAGAGTTATTAAGTGGAAAAGGTTACAAATGTTTTTAAACAAATTGAGAAAAACAAGTAGAAATTCTAAAAGTAATTCAACAAATTGACAAAAATAAGTATAAAATCTCGAAAGAATTACTCACATCTCGAGGCCCTTTAACGCTTCCGTAGGTAATATTACTTATTGAAACATTCAAAAATATTTTGCAACCAACGAGAAGTAATAAAATATGTTAAAAGTAATTCTTAAACACATTTATTTGCGGAAGAAAAATGTTTTGATATACAGACCTGTTGGTTGCGTGTAAAGAAATCATTTATATACAATTTGAATAAAGTGCAAATCTGTTTTAATATAACAGTGAGATTTTCTGATCATTATATACTAGTAAGGTTTTCAAGGCTAAAGATATCTCCGCATAAGGCGCAATAAATCTTTTTAATAAAAATCAAAACACCATTTATTTAGTTACTTGTATACCTCAGGTTATATATCAAACAACCTGCAAAGTTTCATTAAAATCTCAAAAGTCCATGCCATACTGTTAAAAATAAAGCAAAAATTGTATTATCGTACTAATTTTGATAAAAAAATTATGTTGAAATGTCAATCTTGATGGGATATCTGCAGTGGGCAGACAATAAGCGCCGCACACAAAGGTCGTCTGCTCTGTTATTCAAAAAAGTGAAATATGCATATGAGGAAGTGCCACACTCACAAAACACAGCTTCCCCACGCAGTGAAAAAGAAAAGAGGGAAAGAGAGCTTGTTTGTTATAATATATGTCAATTCAAATCAGACGCTACAAACAATTAACGAAAAAGAAAACCCTTGAGGTTACCGCCTTGGAACGGTTAGTGGCAAAAGAAATTGCCACTGGGGTTTAAACCAGGTTCTAGGGTGCACCAACCTCACGCTTGTCCCAACATGTTCTCAAATCACAAAACAAGTACCCGTTGTCTTGGTAAAATAACTCCAATCCACCCATCAGAGTAATACATGATTGCTCCAGTTGTCAAATATCAAAATATTGCAGGCTCGGTTTGACTGTGGCTCGTTCATAGGAAGTAATGGAAATGCATGTAACTGTTCTATCGCTACTAAATATTTACACGAATCCATGGCAAGTCTCTCCGTGCACATATGTCAATATGCAAAGTGACGGTTTGATTTACAGTCTGAGCTTATATCATTTAAAATGTTCAATAAGTAATTTTACTAATTTACTAATCCCCAGGCGAAATACACCAAGCAAAGAAGACACAATGCAAACGAAAGCGGAATAACGGAAAGATGCCAAGCGAAAAGAAAAACACAGACCAAATAAGGAAGAAACGAGATGGTATCAATCAGCCACAATAACCAGCTATGGTTTACACGTCTCAGCAGTACTGAATGCACGCAAACCATCATGTCCAAAGAAGATTGATTTTAATAATAACAGCGGCAGCAATGTTATTATGAGACTTTACGATCATGATTTTACAAATAACCAAGTCATTACCGCCAAACGTGACAAACACAATGAACGATGTTGACGGATTGATCCGATTTCGAAAGAAAATTTGTAATTAGTCGATTGTAGGTGCTATTTACCTTCATATCACAATTTTTATGGGTTATTTTTCTTTTTTTTCTGGACGAATTATGGGTCATAACTTATTAGTACTATTTAACTTTTACTTGATAACCTTTACAACGTACATCTATTCCGACCCAAAAGAATAATTGGCCCGGCTTCGAATAGACGTTTACAGCGAATGTTGAGTACCATGTTGCGCGGCTTCATATATAGGTTGTTAGCGAACGTTAAGTACCAGCTCAAGCTATATATAGATGAGATGTATAGATGAGATGGATGAGTTGGTGTTTTCTTTTAATCAAAATAAATGCGAATTGAAAGTTTATTGTTGTAAGCAGTTATAGAAAGAGTGTATGTGTCGTAAAAGACATTGTTGAGATAGTTATTCTTGGCGGAATATTGAAGATCGTGTTTTGTTTACAAATTTTGGCGATCACGTGACTTGATTTTGGAGCGTAAATTTGACCTCTATATAAAGGTTCTTTGTTTACAAATGTTTCTGTTTTTGAAATTGACGATTCTAATGGGTTTTTGTTTTACAAGGAGATGGTGATTTCGTGTCTTTTAAGTAAATAATGATGGTACTCTTTTTGTAGGTCTTTTATGTAGTTCAGAATAATTTGGTTTGAGGTGGTATTGCAGTATGGCTCAACCCCCCGCCACTGGTTTACGGGATCAAGATGCTGTGTTAGGACTTGTAAATACTCAGTAAACAAATTTCAATAGAAACCCCAGGCCATACCATTGCCGGTATATTTTCATTTCAAACTTCTCCCTTCCTTTTATACAACGCGTTCCACAACTAATACACACGCACATACTTCAACGTTCAATACCCTTCGCAAATAAAAGACAACAATATATTATCACTTAATTCTTTCTTTGTTTACAAAACAAGCAATCACCTACATGAAGTCTTACACCCAACATCAAACTTCCTTTAAATGACGTCCACATATTACACATCTGTGTTATACTTTTCTTGTTATTGCAACTGATTCAAATGTCTATTTTGTGTCAAAGGAACTTCGGTTTAAAGTAAATAAACATAAAAAAAATCAGGAATCGCCATTCACAGAAAACACAGCTTCCCCACGCAGCCAAAACGTAGAGGAGCAGAGAGCATGTGTTCATAATAATATAAACTTCAAATAAGACACCACAAACAATTAACAGTTTCCATAAACTTTTGTAACTGACAATAAAAGATATGTTATTAAGATAGTGCGATTAAATATTTTTATCTTAAGTTTGCTGATTTTTTTCTTTTCACCAGGACTGCCAAAACAATTTCATTAAAAATCCGGAGTTTTTTTTATTTATGAGACTACTTTTAAGTTGAAGTTGTTATTCTTAATTTCTCTGTTGTTGCTGTTGTAAATTACGACGACGACGCCGACGATGCTGATGATGGTGATAATCTTCAAACAATTTCAATGATCGGTTAAGAACTTCGAATAGAAAATTAAATGGAGACGGACTTCTTTCAAATTTGGATATATTCATAGTTTGTATTATGTGATGCTAAATACTTGTAGATTCACAATAGATCAAAAGAAAAACAAGAACGTGAGTGCAATATCAAGGTCCAAGTTTAGCTTCATGACATTTGGCTATTGTTTACAGGTTGTTTCGATGCATCGTGTTATTGACTAGGTTCTAGTTATCTCTTTATTAACAGGAATTGGAGGAATGTGTAATAGAATAATATTGAGAATATACAACAATAAAAATTAGATTTTTTAGATTATATGTTATGTATCTATCTTATTCTGTAGTTTTAAAAATCCGGGCATTTGCCTGTTAACCCAATACAGGATTGATTCATTATTAATTGCTTGTTGTAAATTTGAATGGAAAGATTCTGTTCCAGATAATGCTAAATCTGGTTTCCATTTATGGTGTTGCTAATAGCATTGACTAAAAGAAAGTTATATTACGTCAGTTATATTGATGGAAAGCAATTAAGGCTCGTATAGTTGACAGTAATCACATAAAAACCGCGTTTGTAAAAACAGTCTTTAACTTCTTTTTATGTTTAATTTAACAATGGTCTGATCTTCGATTGAATGTGGAGATCGAAACATTATAATGAAAACCTAATGAACACGTTCGGCGTTTGATGAATAATTAATTCTTAATCTAAAACGGGAAAATATAAATATGGAACATTAAACCTAGTTTACAATTGAATAGTAACTCGTTGATTAGTTTATTTATCATAAAGAGCGATTACTCTCATTATTTGTTTTACACGCCTTCCAAAGAATACATATTGTGTTATAGAAATGAAACAAAAATCCAACAAATGTCTTCAGACATTTATAGTCAACGGTGTTTGATTTATTCGAAACGTTATAATTGTTTATATTTATTAAGTTCAATTTTTTATATAACAAACCTGATATATAGCACAAGTAAAGGTTTTGGAAATGTTTTATTACCTAAATACGCCTTACATTTTCCCATACGTGCCACATGCGAGCAACTTATTGATGCTTTGTTTTGTGAGTATGGCGATTCCTGATATGCATATTTCACTGTTTGTTAATTTTTTTTAATGTTTTAAGGGTGCCTTAAGATAAGTAATCAGATTACAAACAGTTGATTAAAAGCTGGGTTCTCTGGGAGTGTCTGGTTCATTAACTGAAACTATACGTCACGTATTGTTTTATTTCTTACTCAGTCTTTGTGAGCAAAGAGTTTAAGTGGCATCAAACTCTTCCCATTTCACCCGATGTTACCTTATTTTTTTGCTTTCAGTCTACATGCTTGTTTCTCTGAGATTGTCTGGTTCATTAACTGAAACAGCACGTCACGTATTGTTTTATTTCTTACTCAGTCTTTATAAACAGTTTAATCGGCACCAATCTCCTCCCACTTCATCTGATATTTTTTTTTAATTTTCATTGCTCACCTTTCCTTAGCGACCATTGATCATAATGTTTCAACTTATTTAGTTTCTAAGCATAATGTTGCATCTGGTTTCGTTAGTGTTTATGTTATTAATGAAGTCCCTTAGTATCTATTAGGGAGCAACTATTGAATTTTATTAAATAATAAATAATTAATTACTGACGTAAGTAAGTAAGAAACTTAATAATTAAATAAATTAAATAATTTATTACTTTAATTTGTTCAAAACGTATTAAATCAATCAAACATTAATTATTAAAATTGAAAATGAATTAACTTTGTTTAACATGTGAAACATCAAAATTAATGTTATCTGCATCCGACGAACTTTAAATATTAATGTAAACATATTTTCGTTAAACTTAAGAGTTATGAAAACAAAGTTCTAATTTAAGGACAGACTAGATAATAAACAGCTTAAAGAAATAACAAAATACCATTAATAGAGTTTAAGATAATAGTTATACTCGAGTCTCTGGCGAGATAGATTAAGTTCCAGGGACAAGTACCAGTTTAACCAAGATAACATTTTAAAGTATAAAATAAAATTATATCTATTATGTTGTGTGAATCAACAAGAAAAAAGTAAATGTCATATAAACACATTAATTATAATTATTTTGCCATGTCCACAAATATTCATGATGGAGATTGCGAAACACCACATTTTAAAAATGATTAGAGAACCTGCGAATCAACAGCATTAGTAAACCCAGCTTCCTTAAAACATTAGACAAAACTCAGACGCAATTTCATCTTAAACTTGATATTGGGAAAACCATCAGAAATTCGTTGATACACCTATTACCAAAGTTATTTTAAAACATCAAATTGGCGATTTTTTTGTCACCATAAAATCGCCTACCTTATTTCCGTCCTATGATATTTGAAGCTTCGATTACCCTACGTGGCGAGTTCACTCCATGGGTAAACATCTCTATTTACGAACCCAGTTCTGTTAAATAATTATAAATATTTGAGAACCTTGAATCTGGTTAAATAATTATTTATAAAATTGATTTGATATTGTTTAAACACAGAGCATTTAACTGTTAATTACAGTAAGCATACAGTCAAGAGAAGTACGCCTTGGAACTGCCCAATATCGATATGTGAGATTACTGCCTACTCCTGTTAAATTATCATTACAGGAAAACACTTACAGCCTTTAAATACAATAATGCGATTAGTTTGTCTCTTCGTTTTTATTTGTTCTATGCATATTTATTTAATGCTGTACAAGTACTTTCAAATGTAATGAATCATTTGGAATCAAGAGTATTTTTGCTCTCTTAAATTGTCCCGAAGGGTTTAGGAGTTAGGAGTTCAAAATCAATGACATCAAGCTATGCATTTACCGTTTATTCCTCCCGAGAATCCATGTTAATAGTTTATTATTAAGCTTGACGGTTTAATCATTAACGGGTGGTAGTAAGCAAAGGTTGTTGATAATTTTATGAAAATATTAACTTTAAAGCCAAATAGACAAAATGGGCAGTTTTAAATGGATGTTAAGCTGTTTATTAATAATTGCAAATTTACTTCAGAGCTATACTTGTGAAAATAAATTTACGGAATTAGATCTTCATTCCAAGTTATTTTCAAACTACAACTCTAATGTGATGCCAAATAAGAACAAGTCAGTCCCGCTGGAAGTTACGGTTGATATGTATTTAATGATGGTGGATAATGTGGACGCAAAAAGACAGACCTTCTCGGTCAAAGGATTTCTTGAGTTGTCATGGAGGGACGAATTTCTGCAGTGGGAACCTGAAGATTATCCCGGAGTGACAAGAATTAACGTAAAAAACAGCGATATTTGGATACCGGATATAGTATTGCAAGACACCTTCGATAAAATCACGGACCTAGGTCAAGAAGGCGGTCGGGCTGATATCAAAAGTGATGGCACAGTTACAATTTGGCCGTATCGGATTTATACAATTGCCTGTAAAATACATATAGTGAAGTTTCCATTTGACCAGCAGACCTGTATATTTGACTTTATGTCGTGGACAAATCCCTCTTCGGTTTTATGGTTGCGTACGTCACAAGACGAACTCCCGCTGTGGTATTTTAGTGAGAGCGGCGAATGGGAACTTATCAATACTACAATTACTCATGAAAGACGTGCTTACGCAGATGACGCTTGGGACCATATTATAATTACTTTTAACTTGAAACGAAAATCTCTATTCCAGATTATGAACGTTATGCTCCCAGTGATTTGTATTTCGGTCTTGAACATAACGTGTTTTATGTTACCTTCGGCAGAAGGAGAACGGGTGACGTTAGCAATATCCGTCTTTCTGACGCTAGCGGTATTTCTTTCTGTTGTAAATAGTTATATGCCAGAAACCTCTGAAGATGTGGCGAAGTTCAGTCTTTATGTTGGTCTTCAAATGTTTGGAAGCGCAGGTACAATTCTTATAACTGTTATCTCCTTAAATCTCTATAATAAGAAGACCTATGCAGCCCTACCTTGCTTTCTAAAATATTTTGTAAAACTTTGTTGTGTCCAGAAATGCCAAGATGAAAATATTGAGGGTTATGGAGTCCATGAACATATAGAGGGTTATGGAGACAATGAACATACAAAAGAGATTAATGGCAACATATCAGATGAATTATCAAAGCAGAACAATGGGAACATAACAGCTGATAAAGCCGTGAATCAAATTACAGCAACATGGAAGAATGTGTCAACAGCACTTGATCGAGTGTGTTTCGTTATAACTATATTTTGGCATGTCATTCTGACAGTTAACCTTATGGTTAGTGTTGCAAACTAATGTTGCACCTGTTAATAGGCATTTTCACTAAAAGGACATAACGAGATAGATAATGCTTTCAATAAAAATAAATTTCATAGAAATTGGGACACGGCACGTGAAAAGGTGCCTTCAGTTAAATTTTCAGAAAATTTAGTTTTTTCTGAATAAGGAAAGAACATACAAGAATCTATTATTTCTTCGTGTTAACCTATACGTAATCTTGTTACCCATTTTTGAGCAATGTCGTCTGTTGTATTGTGTGATGTGTTTTTATAGAAAACGCCATTTTCTCGAAGATACGCTTGCTGTGCTGGTTCGATTCCCAGATTGACCATGTTATATAACTAGACAATACACTCAAATCAAATTGTTGTTGTTGTTTTTTAAAATGTATCTACTTTTTAACAATATATGTGATTTTTTTTGTAAAATATGATAAAAGATTAAACTCTTCATATTTATATTCTTTATCTGACATTTTACAGTAAACCTCAAATATTGTTAACCATTTCACAAATGTTTTACAATTTGACAGTTTAAATTTTTTTATTTCCTTTCTTTTTTTTAACTTAATTATATTTGTTTACAATATACTTGATGGTTTGTTAATCAATAATAATGAAAAAGTAAACTCTTCTTATTTATATTCTTTTTTGAACATTATAAAGAAAACCTCAAATACTCTTTACCATTTCACAAATGTTTTACAATTTTACAGTTTATAATCTTATATTGCCTTTCTTAGATTTAAGGTTTTTTATCAATAAGCATATGTTGTATGAAGTCGTGCGATTAGCAATACAAAAGTAGACAAACCCATACCTAAATTTACTTTTCAGTTATTAAATCGCCAAAACAACATGATTAAATGAAAAGAGAAACTAAATGAATACAAAATCATAATTCGACAAGTATGAACACATCTCAAGTTAGCTACTTATAAATCATCAGAAGAAATTTCCGATGTTTAACAGTAAGTTCAAATCCTTGCGAAGGAAGAAAAGAGTCGCCGACGAATTCCTATTATTCGCGTTTTTAACGTGATATCGGCAAAGGTGTTTTACGAAATGAGAAGGGTTTTATCTTTGCGATAAGTTGCCGAATTGGGTTAAACGTAAAATTTAATATAAATATAAAAATAGTAGTGAATGTGTAGGTTATGAGGCTCAAAAGTTAATGCGGTCAAAATATCATTCCGGAAAGAAATTTTGTTTGTTAACCTCTCAAACTTGTTATCAATTGATGAAAATAAAACCAAATATGGACTCTTCATTAATGGCCTTTTTAAGCGAAAACATTTATGTACACCAAAAACCCCTACTTATACATAAACCAGCAATTTTGCTTGGGGGAGATATCTAAAGATTACGCAAAACAAACTGAAAAGTGGCATTAGACAGTCCGATCTTGGTCCATTAAAAGACCCAACATTAAAGAAAGCACAGAGGTCTTTTAAACTCTCCTAGTAGTTATTTAATAGACGTATTCAAAAGAAGTACCGATGTCGTCTACTCAACATTTCATTCAGCTGCTGCTGTTGACACTTCCGTATCTTCTTTGTTAAGAATGTCACACGATTGATATTATAAAAGTACTCGCACCTAAGCTTCAATTTTCTATTGTATGTCAAAAAGAAAAAGGAATCTTGTGTTATTTACATGCTTCACATGTGTTAAGAACCAATGATTATTATTGTTATTATATATGAAACCACGGGTGTCAAGGCTTTATCTATGTTTACGTTAAACAACAAATGGCTCTTTGGTCCCGATGTTTCTATGATCTAAAATATCAGACAGCGGGATCTTTTGGAAGCACAGAACAAAGTCAATTTTGAGATCTAATAGACACAGTTTGATTATCTCTGGGAAAAAGACATAATGAAAATTTCAGCAAAACTTTATATAGACATTTGTATGGAAGTTTATCTTTTATGTTTGAATGCTTTGCAAGTATAAACAGACTATAAAAACCATAAGTTACGATTCGCCACTTTAAATTTCGTGTTACGCTCCAGAAAACGCGAATATCATAAATATCGCTGATCTTATTTTCAAATGCCTGCCCTTTCGAAGTGAACACTGACATCATCAATTCGAGTGCACGGCTTAAAATTCATTAATAAATTTCGAAACAAAACAAATTTCTTTAAAAATAAAAATCAAATCCAACACTCTACTTGACGATGTTGCACGCAAATGTATGACAACACACACACAAGTATCTTTTTTATATGTGTATGAATTTGGGACTTTGTATATTATTAAAAGTGTTTTAGAAACATCCATTCGTTTTGTTTGCTTAAAAATGGTTTGGTCAGCTTATTAAGCTTGAAAAAAATGTTTCTCACATCAAGTGACAATTTCAGCGCCCTTACTTTTTTATGAGAATAAAAAATTAGGAGAAGGTAATCCAGACTATTCAGTGCCTTGGAGATATTTTGTTTTGTTGTTTCTTGCCATCCCATAGAGATATCCAGTAAAAGTGCAAACAAATGATAGTGCCTCTAGCTGGGAGCGAACCCGCACCGTCACGGCGACAGCGCCTAGCAATGCAATTCCCGCGACGCAACCAACCTGAGCTAACCGGGACAACCCCCCAAAAAGTTGATCGGATAGCCCTTATATACGTAACGATCATTGCATGACATCGGTAACAGGTTATTTTACTGATAACAATACTGACTATATGTACGGGAGACTTTTTACGGCCGCCACACTGCACAAATAGCGCTACTGTGAATTTCAAATAATAGTGCCTCTAGCTGGGAGCGAACTCGCACCGTCACGGCGACAGCGCCTAGCCAGTTATCATAATCTATGTAAATAGCTGACATAAAATATGATAATTGGCTTACATTTGGTGTCACTGGGGAATTTGGCAACATCTAAAAAAGGTGAAAAATGCATGTCAGGAAT
The DNA here is from genome assembly GCA_038501625.1 of Corbicula japonica. Lineage (NCBI taxonomy): Eukaryota > Metazoa > Mollusca > Bivalvia > Venerida > Cyrenidae > Corbicula > Corbicula japonica. Next base: position 778,109 of record JAZAYU010000112.1, on the reverse strand, counting down.
CGCCACACTCACAACACAAAGCCTCCCCACGCAGCGAAAAAAGAAGAAAGGAAAAGAGTGCATGTTATTATAAGTATTTCAATCAAATAAGACGCCACAAACAATTAACAACATAGAGAACACTTGGGGTTACCGCCTTGGAACAGTCAGTGGCGAAACAAATTTGAACCAGGTTCTAGGGTGCACCAACCTCACACTTTTCCCAACAGGTTCTCATATCAACAAACAAGTACAACTTGTCTTGGTGAAATAACTCCAACTCGTCCATAAGCGTAACAAGGTTGCATGCAAAAGCACATAAACATATAAAACATAAGAAGCTTATAGCATTGCAAAGCCAAGTGGGCGAGTACTCGATGATCTAACCGGGACCAGAGGCCCTGGAGTCAAAAAAGCAAGAACACGATGACAGGGATAAAAACAAATCGAGCACAGTTTCGATGATGTAACAAACTGTACTTTACGATACTGCCAGTGGGGACGTTTAAGATTTTCTTGAAACCTTTTGAATTTTACAATGATTACTACTTTAATACCATTTTGCACAGGATATATTTAGCACAGTGTGCTCACTTACCTTTTCCAACAATGAAATCTTGCAAAAAAGTAATTGTGCTCAAAAGAATCACTCCTCAAAATACATACATTCACAAGAAATATCTGTTTTAAAAGATATGTATAACGTTGATTAAGTGATTTTCCTGTAATTTCCCGAAATGAAGCAAATGGAGTTTAGTAACTATGTTATAGTTATTGATTTGAAAACAAAACCAACTAGGTCTGTTGGGAGAGCGAAATTAACTTTTAATTTATTGTTTGTTATTGTTAAACAGAATTGTTAAAGAACAGGTTAAAATTTACTTGCACCCTTTCTGTGTGATAAGAGAGTGGGATAACCACAACACCAAGATACCAGTCGTGCGCCAAATATTAACAAAATTGCAATAGAACTTAAATTAAAAGCGCCAGCATGTTTGATTGAATTGAAAAGAGAACTTGAAACAGATGATATTCTCTATGATGGTTTTTTTCTTGCATATTGTGTCAATCTGTGGAGATCTTTTGAATACATCATTTGAGACAGAGAGGAAAATATTTTGATAATCGTAAACAACATTCAGTTAGACACCTCGCTGGTTAAAATAGCCACTTCTTTAAAAATATCTCGCTGTATAATTTGTAATTCGCGCTTTATTTCTAAACATTTCAGTAGTTGGAATATTTGGTCAAAGCCAGGTTAGAGATCTGAAAACTAGTAATAAGGTAAGAATACTTTATCAATCTCCATGTAATTAATGATTGCTTTAAAAATGTCCCAATCAATTTTCTCAGAAAAGTACACATACGCCATAAAATAGTAAGTTCACGTACTCATCAATTAAATAAACATGTATTGCCATAGCTCTGGAAAAATAAATAAACGGAAATTATAGAAGTAAATATAGGGATGATAGCACTTATAAACTCTCATCAAGAAATTAGGCAATTATAGAGCTATTGATGAAAAGATAATAATTAAACAGCGGTATTGAGTGCAATGTACACATTTAAAGAATCAATTGGATGGATTCAAAGAAAAAACAATGGTAACAATATGTGATCCGGTAAAAGGAGTGTACGTTAGATGCCATGTTACTCTCGTTTAAGCCTCGAAATTATACAATAAGAATAATAAATATGTATTAAGCTTGAAACCAGTAATTTATATGTAGTAATATACTACATAAACCCAGATCATAACCAATCTAATTAATAAGACTTGAGCAGTTTCTGTCCGTAAACCTAGAATTTTTACTAAAATCATACAGTAGTTAACTAGATTATAAAATTCGTTGTCGATTTCTTTAAGCCACTAGAATCTTGGATACATTAACCCATTCTTCTTTTGAACCTATCAGAATATTGTTAATTTTCTATGCTATAGTACATACATGTAACTATATGGACGTATAATAACACTAGTAACGATGTTAACAATTATCATCATTTACCATTATGTTAACGTTGATCAATGCGAGTTTTTTGGTTTTTGTTATATACATTTTGTATGACGAGATGCTCTGGTGCATACGTCTGAAATAAAAGTTTTGTTTTGTTCATTAAAACTCAACAATAAATACTTGACGTTCTTCCATAGTTTCATAGACTTCCCTTACCTCACATAGAACTCCTTTTCGAGTTTTAAGAGCGGTTGGTCCTTTATGAAATGCGATGTTTGAAATTGTCTTTGAAATGATAATATTATAATTTTATTATTTGGAAAAAAACTCACCATTAATTGCTAGGCTGCCACGTTCCAGGATAAAAGGGAAATCAATTACCATAAAAATTGTGAGAATAACTACGTAAAGCAATCAAGGGACATTTTTTTTCAATTACAAAGTTATCATACGATTAATGTCAAACAATACCTATACATTACACCGATGTTTATTAATTAATCCATTCCCACATGAAAAGTATTATTCTATCACTTTTTGTGTGTTTCCATCAGTTATTTAATGGTGTTTGTTGAAGTGAGATATTATTGATATATTCCGATATTTTTTTAATCCTCTTTCATAGGTTACAATTTCTCTGTTGTAAATTATTAAGTCATTTTACTAATAAATAAAGAATTAATGTCGCCGTTGTGGTTTTTGAAATCTCAAAATCAGTAAAATTGTTTAGCAGAAAGTCCGCTATAGTTTTCGTTTCCATATTTTTAAGTAATTGCCGTTTTAATTCCTCTGAGATGTTTTGGGATATCAAAATGAAATATCAGTTTCTAAAGTCTCTAAACTCAAGGATCTGATTGGCTGGTTTCCATTCTCAGTTTTATAACCTTGGGTTCTGGTGTAAATCCTCTTCAAACAAAGAATTTTAAGTCTTGTACAGTGCATTGTGTTTGTTTTTGGGTTGAGATAGAATCATGTTATTTAATGTTTTTATAATCCAGAAGTTTTGGGACATGCTTTCATATATACATATAATAAATTTATAGACACTATTTTATTAAGAAGTATTAGGTAGATGCGTTGATTAATGTTTATTTTGTCCTTTGATCCTGTTTAAACGAAAATTAGTTTATTATAAAAACAAAGCTTGTAATTTCATATCAATTGTGTAGTATAGTATTCATAAATAAAGACAAGTTTAAGCCTTTAAATATATGTTCATTGACCTCTCTGTTTTGAAATTCGTTATAAATTTCGTTTATTCTGGACATAACATCCTGGACATTAAAAGAGTGAAACCCTTAGTAAGATTTTATGTAGATACCCTCGCGCTAGTGGAAAACTGCAGCATTGTCTATGTTTATAACGGTTTAAAATGTTATTGCCTCTACCTGGGAGCTAACCCCCACCGTCAGGACGACAGCGCCTAGCCCTGAAATTCCGACAACGCAACCAACTTTGCTAACCGGGATACCCCCCCCCCCCAAAAAAAAACAAAAAGGTTGATCTGATAGCCCTGATATACGTTATCATCACTGCGAGACATCGATAACGGACTTACTATCGGTGACAATGCTATAAGCTTCTTATGTTTTAATATGTTTTGTTCTTGTGCGTGCAACACTTTCGAGTTGAACTTCATGGGTGGGTTGGAGCTAATTCACCAAGACAAATTGTACTTGTTTGATCATACTAAAAACTGTTGTGACAAGTGTGAAGTTAGTGGTCCTAGAACCTGCTTGAACGCCTAGTGGAAAATAGTTTTGCCTCTGACCGATCCAAGGCGGTAACTCCCCGCCCCCAAGGATCTCATTTGTGTAAATTGTTTGTGGTGTTCTGTTTGAAAATAATCATTTTATAAACACATGCTCTCTTTTTCTCTCTTCTGTTGGCTGCACTGGCAGGCTGTGTTTTCTGACTATAGATATTCTTGATATTATTCATAATTTATTTTGTTATTATAATCTACGATATTGTATATGACACTTCCTTTAATAAGAGACTTGCTAACAAATCTCGTTGAATGAAGAAAGACGATGTTTGCAATAGATGGAAAAATGAACATTGAAGCTTATATTGACCTACCGTGTTTTTATTGAATAACATTTTATTTATTTTTACTACTTTTACGGTTGGAATATAAATGTTGGAGACTCGTGATGCGATGATTTTGTCACAAGGGCTGCCAAAAAGGGCGACATTTCGACATTTTTTCAGAGCTTTTCAGAGCTTTAACATTATAAACGAATATATGGTGACTACGACGTGCTGGTATTCGTTGCTTGCAAAACCGTTTAAGTAAATTAAAAGACGTGAACAGAAAAGACGCAGTCCTATTAATTTTTGAACAACCCTCGTATATGGTCCTAAGGGAATGGAATTTAATATTTCATTTTATCTGTTTAAATATAGAGATCGACTACTTTCAAAATCACGCCTAAGTATTTAGACAAATGTGTGACAATTTTCACGATGTCGGGGGATTATTCTTGCAGGATGTTGGAATCTTTCAACATAGTTGATATCAAATTATAGTTTAATATCTTAACCAATCAAAATCACACCATAAATCAATGTAATTTACATTTAATACGTTTCAATAAATTTATTTTATAAATCAAAGTACTTTATAAAAATAAAGTCTAAGTACAAATGATTCAGGAACTTTGCTTTAAAGTGCTTTTTTTCAAAATCAATTGGATTCATTTGTTTTGTTAAATGTTTATATGTTGTTCTATGGGCCCATTAATTGTTAAGCAAACACATACGTGTCAATTTATGTTCTGTTATTAGGTTTTGAAAGAATAGTTGGGAGGATGAATTGTTCTAACCCCAGTGGCCTTAATTGTATTGCCACTGACCGCCCTTCCCTCGTTTAATTATTCTTTGTCGACTTCCTCCCTATATCCTCTGTTATGTCTATTGTTAGAAATTTTATTGTTTCTTTTTAACTTTTTTGGTTTTATTTGCTTTTCCTAAGGTCTAAATGGAAAGATCTGCAGTTGTGGCTTTTTTTTTAACATTTTCGCTTTCTTAGTTACTGAGTTACTTTAAAATTGCTAAGAACATTTATCAAATTTCTTTCTATTCAGTTAAATCTAAAGTTTCTTCTAGTTCTTGTTGAACGAAAACAAAATTAAAGCTGTAATTTTCGAATAAAATATTTAACATTACATTTCGAAAATATCAAATGAGAGCATAATTAAAACATAATTTATACTCTCTCACAGTATTTCAGTTACAGAAATTAATGCGTAAGAGGTGCTTTTCTAAGTACAAACCAACTATCAGTAAAATCCAAGAATGGATTTCCCTTTAATGATTGAACGAGTTACGTACACAAATCTGTATATGTTACCAATGTCTTATTGTAAGAAGTAAAATGGTAATTTTAGCATTAAAGGAACCATGTTCTGCGCCATATTCATACCATCATTTGGGATGGATCGAAATTGTACCTTTTATTGGTATAAATATTGAATTGCGCTTTTCCAGTGGCTAAGCGGCTTGGGCAGTAATATGCACTTCAATTACTGCCCATGATCTAGCTGAATCAAAACGAGCTTGCAGTAGTTTCGTATTATCGTGTTCGGTGGCTTTCAAAGTTCCCTTTTCATCTATTTTGATACAAAAAAATAAATGAAGTAAGCTAATACAAGAAATTCTTTATCAATACACCCACCAAACAAAAATTTAAACAAAACGAAACATGCGAGTAAAATACTGGAAATATGAACATTTCTGTCTTCTAAATGCAATGTTTGAAGTGGAGCAAATGTGTGTTGAAGCACCTTAGAACCCGGTTTAAACCCATTTTGGCAAATTTGTTTGATAACTGACCTTTCCTCAGGATCTCATTTTCGTTGGTTGAATGTGGTGTCTAATTTTAAATGGATAATTGTATTAACCATGCTCTCTTTTCCTCTCTACTTTGTGTGAAAAGACTTTGTCTTCTGAATATGGTCCTTCCTGTTCTTCATATTTCTTTATTTTGTATAGTAAAAGTAACTTATAGAGAGGACAAAAATGTGCAAGAATTTGAGTACATTTCCATTACTCTAAAACAACTCTAATGGGTCTATTCAGCTGAAGATCACAATGAAAATAATAAAGCTATACCCAATAGCATTTGACGATGCTGCTTTATTGAGCAGACACCTTCTATATTCTTTATCTTTTATATCGCACTCATTTTATAAATGCGTTATTAGAAAAAAACAACGTCAAAATGATTCGTGTCAAAGTGCTATGTTTTAAAGAAATAGGAAATCATAATTATTTACTCATATCATATTTACAAATAATTGATAAGCTATTATATGCATGCAACAAAAATATTCTAAGCATGCAACAATGGATGCATTACTAAAACTATTTCCATTTTATTTGAAATGTTTGTCTCGATTATTTCAATATATCAGTCGATGGGTTCTCTTACAAAAGCAGAACAAAAGCTGATATTTATTAAAGCACGTCTAGTCTGTTTACATTAGAAAATGTGACAACTGGCGCCATGTATGGAAGTACTTTTGTTTGCGAATATGAATGGGCCTCGTATTTTTTAACAACAGGAAGATAAGAACGATCGCCTTTGTAACCATACAGCACAATTGAAATCATCTCCGGAAAAATAATTATATAGTAATGCGTAACTAGAATCGCGGATTACAATCACACACATACACACACCAACAACCCTTACCACCCCTGTTCCGCCCCACCTACACACACGAGCGAAGGCAAGATAAAAAATTTACAATCAAGATTTTCTGTCAACGAGATCTTATTTCTAAAGATTAGAAAAACGTCCTTAAAAGAATGGTGTTCACCTTGATAGTATGTAAACACTAGCAACTTCATTTTTGCTATGATTTCTCATATACATGTACATGTTTACACCATGTCTTCCGTGTTGATGGTAGTTATTAATATTGCTATGTATCAACCAATCCTTGATGACAATTTATGGTCAAACTAACTACATGATTCCAGACTTATCCTTTTTAAGGACAACAATGCCCCGTGCATCGAGCTTTGCCAACCGCTGAATATACATAGTAAAGAACGGCACAAATACGATGAGATGGCTAACACAGGACCAACTTGACTTGCCATTCAATCTCATTGAAGTCAAATCGAACAAAATGTTAGATCATTTGAGATCTGATGACAGCCCGCACCGCAAACACCGTATGTAAGCTCTGATATAACTGTCAAAAACAGTCAATACACGAAGCATGATTCATATCGCACGCAAAATAATCTTAAAATGTTATTACATGATATTACAGTGAAAATCAATGTAATACCACTTAAAACGCAAATTTCTTCAGTAAAATATGCCTTACGAGGGGTATCAACACTTCCCGTGGTTTAGAACACCGTTTATACATTGATACACAATATGCGTTCAGAACGCTTCTTAGTTTAAATGGTTTAAACCTTCAGTGGCAAATTGTTTAATTCTAAGATAATAAAAGGAAAAAAAAAACAACATGAAAACATCACTTTGTTTATTTTTAATTATAACACCATGTTATTTATAAAGAAGAAAACCGTTTAATTTATTCTGATATTGAACGAAAAGTCTTAATTTGGGAGAATGTTTCACGAGTAAAAAACCAGAAACAGATATTTTCACGAATGAGGTAGCCACGAGAGAAAGTATCAGATTTTGGTTTTCAGTCATAAAAAATTCGATATTTTACTAAAATAAAACACATTTCTATTTTATTGTATGGGAATTTTTCCAATCAAATCGGAGAAAAATGAAGCGTGGTAATAATTAAGAAAAAAGCTCGACAAAAACAGCGAAAAAATAAAAATGGTATTCCTTAGTTTCAAAACAGTGAAATATCAATTTTATTTCAAAACCTCCCGATTCGCACTTTATCCATAAAATAGAAGCAGTATAGCAGTGCAGCCTGTAACTTTAAATGACAATGCTAACCATTAGATATATCACTAAAATAACATGCCAAAATACGGTAAAAACTAAGCAAAGTCTATCGAGAGCAGTTGAAAACATCTTCCATGTTGGTGTAATTTGATTTACTTCTTCAACAGCTGCACCATTCCCATCGATCTCCTCTGTCAGTTCATTTTTGATGTTCCCATTAATCTCCTCTGTAAATTCTTTTGCTCGGTGACAATTATTATTTTTATTTTGACTCGCCTTTACACAGACTATTTTGACCAAATATTTGAGAAAACATGGAATTTCTTTATTTGTCATTTTATTATAAAGATTTAACGAGATGATAGTCACAAGAATTGTACAAGCGCTTCCAAACAGTTGGAGACCAACATAAACGCTAAACTTGGCCACTTCTTCCGAGGTTTCTGGCATATTGCTATTTATCATAGTCAGAAAAACCGCCAAAGTCAGAAATATGGAAATGGCTAATGTTACACGTTCTCCTTCGTCAGATGGCAGCATAAAGCACGTGATGTTCAAAACCGAAATACAGAACACCGGAAGCATTATATTCAAAATCTGGAATAAAGACTTCCGTTTCAATTCAAAAGTTATTATAATATGATCCCAAGCGTCATCACCATAAGGTCGTCTTTCGTGGGTTATTGATGTATTGAGAAGTTCCCACTCCCCGCTCTCACTAAAATAATCCAGCGGTAGCTTTTCTTGTGATGTGCTTAATCGTAAAACAGAGGATGGGTTTGTCCAAGACAAAATGTCAAAAGTACATGTCTGTTTGTCAAATGGAAATTTTGCTATGAGTATTTTACAAGCAACTGTATAAACCTTATATGGCCATATTGTTACTGTTCCATCTGGTTTTATATCAGCACGGCCGCCATCTTGACCTAAGTCCGTAATTTGATCGAAAGTGTCTTGCAAAGCAATATCCGGTATCCAGATATCACTGTTTTTAACGTTGATTCTTGTCACTTTGGGATAATCCTCAGGGTCCCACTGTAGAAACTCGTCCTTCCATGAAATTTCTAGAAATCCCTTAATTGAGAATGTCTGTCTTTTTGCGTCTACGTTGTCGACAGACATCAAGTACATATCAATATTTACTTCAATTGGCGAAGACTTATCTATGTTTGGCATCACATTTGGGTTGTACTTTGAAAATAGTTTAGAGTGGAGGTCTAATTCTGTTAAGATATTTTCACAAAAATTGCACTTCAAGACACTATAAATTAGAAATAAACCCCTAAAAATCCATTTATATTTGTTCATTTTTATTTTTTTATTTGTTCACAAAAACAACAAATTTAACAACTAATAATTTGATGTTTTATATACTCTGTCTTATCACATAAATAAACGTTTCATGTAGATTCGTAAGTGAATAAAGTACAAGTATTCGTCGATACAAATTGATTATACTTTCAAAAAAATACGTTAACAAGTATAGAAAAGTATACAATTTTAAAGATCAATTCGTTAAATTTTCAATATCATGACTGCATCATTATCGTACCTATGGTCTTCTTTGTGTATAATAAACACTAAAATATCGTATTTCTTTTTTGAATACCTTGTCCTGTAATTAGGGGACCACTTTTCAGTTACATTTTAACGATGCAAAACATGGAGTATACATTCAACTTAATGGAAATTTTAAATTTGAAATAAACTGATATCAAATTGATGTTCACTCATATGTTGCATCTGTACTACTTGTATTAATTATAGTGTTGAGGGGATCATTATCTGTGGTACATTGTCAAGGTCTTACATAACTTGTTTGACTAAAAGTCTTTATGTTGTTGGAATGGTATATTCGTTCTATTTCAATTGGTTATCAGTTCCAATGAATTACCCCGATTAAAAGTTTTTTTTCAGAATGCTTGACTATGATAGCATTCACTGTAGCGTTGACTGAGAAAGTTGGTTGAAAATGCTTCGGAAAAAAAGATTCTTTGCCTATATCCTTTCCTTAATATAGAGTAATGCTTATGGTTCTTAAACACGACTGCATATTTTAGGTGTTGTTTTTTTTTACAGAGGTCTATTTAAGGTGCTCGTTGGACAAAAGACGTTTGCGCAAATTTAAACATTTTAAGCATAAATACGTACAACACTAATCATTGATATTGGACACGACCAGTCATCCACGACAAGTCGCACAGTGCGTTGACGAAAATCTCTTCACTGTTGCAAAAAGTTTTTCTCCAGGTAGACGGCCAAAAGACCAATATTATTATGTGCCCCACCCTACCGGATCGGTATCACATAGTTATTTTGTATTTACTCTCTATTTACGCCTTTCGTGTTTCTAAAACATAAACAAAATTGTTTTGTTCGAAAGCCATATATTTTGACACAGGAAACGATAAAAAACTAAATCAGATTATTTGATAAATTTCGATACAATCCTTTGCTGTCAACGATATTCTGAGTTTCCAGTGCGCATGCGCAAACCGGATGTCCTCTGAACCGGCTTGAATCAATAACCATGTATGTTGTGAACCCCTCCGAACACGATTAGTGCACTCCAAATTACAGGTAAATTATCGTTTGTTCAAATTAATTAACTTAAAAGAGAGTTTAAAGTGTAATCATGCAAATATTTACTCTCTTAATTAACTTCATTTATCAACAGTAAATAAAGAGATCGCTGTTAAAAAAGGATGGTCTTGTCTCATTGATCTGTTCAAATTCATTGTAATACCGTTTGGTTGATGATGTGATAATTGTGAGTAGATGAATACTTGAGCAAATATGGTTCCTTGATTAAAACATTTAATTTCTCTATATTCAAAACAAATAGCGTTTAAGGGTAATGGGTTTGTATACATTATTAACAACAAAGATATATTTAGAATAAGTCATCTGGCATTTATGAAAATAGTTTTTTTCTATCTTCACTAGCTTAGAGGCAGCACTATTGGCTAATTATTGAAGACATCAACACAACATGTTTGATAATCTTTCCGGAGTCCTTGTCTCACAAATCAATAAACTATTTTACTTAAATGGTAGCTGGCTGGTTTAACATAGATTTGACAAATCACTGGAGGAGCACGTGGTCTTTCATTCCACCTTCAAAACCTGCTTGTCGGCATATTACCTTAACTGTTGGCGTTATGAGAAAGGTTATGATACTTGATCTATATATTACTACACCAAATATTGAATTAAAGAACAAAGCAATATTAAGATAAAACTGTTTCGGGTTTTACAACCTACCAGAAGCTATGCACGTGATGCAGAACATTTTATTCGAAAACAGATCGGCAGGGTTATTTTGGAATACACCTACTTGTTGGGATAACATAACTTTTAAAAATATTTCAGGATCCGTTTTTTGCAAGTGTTTATTGTTATATGAAGATCGTTGATGATGTCTGCTATTTCACCAAATGGTATTGTTAATCAGAGGACTGCTTGTCTGATTCTTTCTTCAAGTAATATGTTGCTATCTACTCCTTATTGTCGAAACCAAACTTGTAATCAGACCTGACTTTGAAAGTTGCTATTATTACTTACTAACAATCCTTCCACGAACTCCACAGTTTGCTATGCTATGTAAACTAAGGGTGGGAATTAAGTTATTCATAAATTCTGTGTGGTAAGCTTTCAAAATATGCATATTAGGAAATGCCACTCTCAGAAATTACATCCTCCTAACGCGGCCAAACACATGATATGCAACGTTGTCATTTGGCATCTGTTTTTTTTTGTCTTTTTAAATTAAATTTCGTCATTCAATCTGTTACGGTATCTCTTCTGTTTGTATTAACGATTCTATTAAACTTGTGGTATTCGTGCGGCGTCATAAACTTCGTGCACTGTTTTACCAAGTGTGTATTCGAATAGACAAATGGCTTACCATCGCTGAAAAAATGATGAAATGTTGCTTAACAGACTTCTAAATAATATAATTATCTCCAAAATTCAATGCTCTGGATTAAACAAGTCTACAGTACAATTACCATTTTTATCTGGGTTCTTTATTTGGCCTTTTTTACCTATTTAAATTTGCACACAATTGTATACGAACAAGCAAGGAAATTCAACAAACGACTGATGACATTGTTATGACACCACAGATACTTCGTACATACTTAGATCATGTAAATTAGCAGGATTAGAAGCATCGTTGCTAAAAGCCTTGCGCGAGAATCTGGAATTTGATTTGTACCATCCACAATTGACAAGATCGCAACCAACATACGTAAATAAATACAAGAAAACGTAAAAGCAGATATGATGCGTAATCAAAAAGAACAAGCATAAAGTTGTACGGACGAGCACAAAAAGTATAGTTATATAAAAAAATCAAAGCAACAACCATTAAGCAGTTATGGATATTGAGCAAGAAAATGCAGTTATATGACAAACTAACACAACTTGGATAAAGCAGTAAAGAAGAGCACAAAAAGATCATTTCTATGACAAGATTTAAATCAACATTCATTACGCAATGCAGGAGCTGTTGTATGATAAGATTAAGAACAATAGCCGTAAAAGAATACCGGTACTGGACAGCGCAATACGTGCTGTTATTTGACCCAATTAAAAACTAACACAGTAAAGCAATAAAAAAGCATAAACAGCGCTGGTATATGTATATATTATCCATTAAATTAAATAAGTCTGTAAGATGTTTCAGAAGATCTGTGTCAACAATTGGAGAATATAGTTTAATCCTTTGATTAACCATTTTATCTTTCAGAAGGCTAAACATAACTTAAATAGGGACTTTATCTCTGACCTCGGATAAAGGTTTTAGACCTTTAAGATACCATAAAGATGTCATAAAAATTTCGTCTTTCTTCAATATTTACCTTGTTCGCAAGCATATAAAGCTGTGATAAACCCTTGTCGGTAGCAGTGGGCAGCAATATATTCATAGTTATTGTTTTACGAGGGTCCATCGTTTCCAGGACTGTTATTTACGCTAAACTGCTCGTGGTTGATGGATATTACTAAGAAATACCTATAAGATCTTAACAGGCGGCTTGTGTTTTTTTCACGTTTTTGTTATACTGTAAGGATGTTATTTTCAGGTAAAAACAACAAGTTACCTGTGAAAAAAGAGCCTTGTCCTTTGTCAAAAAAGGAAATATATTCAGCAAACACAGATTTAAACAACATGATTTTTATTGTCAATAAATTTTAATTTCTCAATCTAATAAATGTTTATTTTTAAATAACAATATAAATATATTTCATTGTATACCATTTATTGTAATAATTCAATTAAACATTTCTGAACATACGCGTTTCGTCTGATTACGATGCGTCGCATTAATGCCACAAGGAACAACGTCCTCTAGATAAATAAGACGGCTGTACCTTTCGGCACTCATTGGTCGAATGTTTACAGCTAATTCGTTGTCTTTAAAACAATTTTAAAAGGTTACACTTAATAAGAAACCAGTTATCAACAAAATATTCCAGCATATCATGACTATTACACAAACTCTGTCCATCTTCTCAGAAACACTTTTCCAGGTTTGAACTTGTTTTCCTGCTGTACAGGCATTGTTATTATTTCCGGGTTCGTAGCTCGACGGCGATGCTTTTGAACAACAGGAAATTTGCCTTGATGATTTGCTGTTGAATTCTTCATGGCTTTTATGGTACAGATGAAGCGAAATCACTGTTAAGACAACTGTAAGAATACTAGCTGCTAGCTGGAGAACTATAAAGATGCTAAATATAGCCACTTCGTCTGACGTTTCTGGTAAATAACCATTTACAATTGTCAGGAAAACGGCGAGTGTAAGGAAAATTGATATAGACAATGACACCCTTTCCCCTCCCTCTGACGGGAGCAAGAAACAAGCGATGTTCAGAGAACATATACAAACCACAGGTAATATCATGTTCATAATATGAAACAATGCTTTACGTTTGAGGTCCAGTGATATCACAATATGGTCCCATGTATCATCGCCGAATGGCCTTTGAACACGTTCTACGCGACTGTTTAACAAACTCCATTCACCACTTTCAGCAAAATACGTCTTGTCGAGTTGCAGTAGAGAGCTACTTAGAGTTAGTTCACTTGAGCTCTGTGTCCAGGATAGAAAATCATATTCGCACGTCTGAAGATCAAACGGAAATTTAGCAATTGGAATTTTACATGCCACGGTATATATTTTGTACGGCCATATAGTAACTTGGCCATTGTACTTTATATTGGCTCTGCCACCGTTATAACCTAAGTCTGTGGGTGCGTCAAACGTATCTTGCAAAGCTATATCTGGTATCCAAATATCTTCATTTTTGACATTAATCCTTGAAACACCAGAATAGAGGCTTGGGTCCCATCTGAGAAAATTATCCACCCAAACCACTTCCAGAAGAGCTTTGATTGATATCGTTTGTCTTTTCTCGTCGATGTCATCCACTGACATTATATACATGTCGATATTTACATTCGTTTTTGTAGAATCGTTAGCATGTGGTGTCACATTTGGGTTGTAATCCCTAAACAACCTTTTGTGAAGCTCCAACTCATTGAAATTAGCAAAACACATGGTTTTATGCGAAATGTAGAAATGCAGAATCACATACAAAATATTAACAATTTGAGCCATTGTAACAATCTTCAATAACTTATTGTAACTTATTGTAATATTTAGAATAAAATATTCATAAACAGCACCAATACGAGTTGACAAGTCTGTCACGCTCCAATATGAAATGAAAATTGATTTGACTTGTATGATGACATTATATTGTGATAACTGCTATTTAACGCAGTCAGGTAAGCGATTGGACAAAAAGCCAGTGACTGCTGTCTGATTTATTTACCAATTCAACATGAAAGATTGTCCTCTATCAATTTTAGATGTATTTTACTCTGTTATAAAAGTCCTCTTAGAGTCTTGTATTGCGATAATACACTGCGATTTTATTCCTACATGAAACCGTGTGTTCTATCAATTTTAGATGTATTATACACTGTTATAAAAATCCTTTTGTAAATTGCGATAATACACTGCGAAAGAATTGTTCCAATAGTTACTTTTGTTCAACGTCAACTTTGTTGTGGTTAAAATCACAGTGTGATAAAATTTTATAATTTAAAACATGCGTCGTCGTTTTACTGCAGATGAACTATATGATGAAAGTTTAAGCTTCAATTTAGAAGATCATGCACAGTTCTCATTTCCTTTAATTAAGATTTGTTGGCGTTAAAATTCTCCTGGGATGTTTTGTGGCATGTTGAAACGGGATGTTTAGATTTATAAAAGACTTTATTAAAACCAAGTAGTGAAAAAGAGAAAATATATAATAACAATAGAATTAATCGATGCAGCTACGACTTTCGCGTGCAGGACTTAGAGTGGCTGTTTGTTTTCTTTGATTAAACTTAATATAGATTATCTAATTCCCCCTATGTATTCAACCGATTCAAATATTAAAACCACTAACATTCTAATCATGCGTAAAAAGGCACAGCATAAACAAGTGAAAGAGAAAACGCAATAACATAAAGAAGGACAACACAACTTGCGCTGCTGTCTTGGTTCGGTGATAATCCCTCACTTGTAGAATTATGTGGTCTCCTCACCTAAACTGTCTCATTTAAATACATCAAGCGGTGTTATCCGAAAACGGCACTGTTAAGTTGTACAAGTTGCATAAGTAAGGCAAATCATTAGAAATTCCTTTGAAGTATTATAGTTAACATACATATCTGCCGCAATTTCATTGTTGAAAGCGGACATTTTACACGTCTTTAAACGCCACTGTAATTACGTGATTTATTATATACCCATGAATGATTTTAGCACAGTGCATCGTTAATCCGCAAAATTGATACAACTCGTCAGATTAGAAATTCCGTATCAAACAATGTGCGTTTCCAATTCTTTATTATGCAGCTTTTCGTGTTCTATGTGACGTCACATACTACGTCCCAATAGGTTGTCGTAATTTCCTGGCACATTTCGAACTCAAAAATAGGAAATTTCCGTCGCAGTTTTACAAACGTTACCGTATTTTTACGCCATTCATACATTTTCTACGCCATTCATAAATTTACTATCGCGTTACTAATTTTAATTTCTGCTATTATGTAAACCACGTTTTTTACTAACATTTTGTTGTTTAGTTTATTTAAATTTGCTTTGAGCGAGAAGGGTATATAATAAAAGGAACATTATGACAGTATGCATTCTGTATGTTCGTATTATTTCTCGTTGCGTATGTAACCACATCACGCTCGACCTTCGGTCTCGCGCGATATTGTTTACATACACAACTCGGAAAATACGAACCTACAGTGCGTACTATTATAATATTCCATAATATATATTCTAACGCATAGACGGGCGAGTCTAATAAAAAAGGCTCTTGAAAATAATAGGATGAATAGTATGTCTTCTAGGGGTTTATAAGTTCTACCTCATAAGCAAAAAAACTAACATAAAGTCCTTTTGACTGTATTCGAACACATCATCAACCCCAGAAACAAAAAAAAAAATTCTTTAATATGAAGCAAGTCTAAAGACGGTTTTATTGTTTCATTATCAAGTCAAATAATAGATTTTCTTGCATACAGGATATTCTGTGTTCCAGCGTGATTTACCGGGGAAAGAAAACAACCGAATCATCAGCGTTGTCCCTTACGTTGAATTATTATATTAGCGATGTCTTATATATATTCATTTTATAGATGTTTTTTGCAATTCTCTTCAAAATGTGCTCCTTGTTCACAGATAAGCATTGACCGGAATCAAGGTCAAGATTCGAATCGCTATTGTCCTTGTTCTAAAGATAAGATACCATATATTGTGCTCATATATTGTGCTCATTTCACAATGCTTTGTCACATACACAGCGTTGCTTGAAGAACGCTTTCAGAATGAATGCTTTGATCAATGTTGTCGCTTTTGTTGCCGTAGTGTTGGTTTGCACGAAAGCAGAGGTGTGTTTCCCAGGAATTTGTGACAAACTTCCGACACGAGAACCTCTACAGTGTAAGGGCTCGGTCGTAAAGAATGGCGGATTCTGTGGTTGTTTTGATACGTGTGCCAAGGTAACACATTTTAATGTCTATTTTATTTTATTTATTACTACTTAGCAACTAATGCCTATTTCAGACTACTAATACTTAATGCCTATTTAGACTACTAATACTTAATGCCTATTTTAGACTACTAATACTTAATGCATATTTTAGACTTCTAGCAATAAATGCCTATTTTAGGCTACTAGCAATTTATGCTTATTTTAGACTTCGAATAACGAATGCCTGCTTTATACTACTGGCCCTTAATGCCTATTTGAGACTACCAACATTAATTTCCCTTCTTAGATTACTATCACGTATGCCTTTTTAAGACCATTAACACTTAATGTTTGTTTTAGACTCCTAACACTAACCACAAAAGTACGAAATTTTGTAAAAAAAAAATTAAATATTTTCTTAAAGTAGTAAAATAAAACACTGAATCGGCTTCATGAAGAATTGAAAACAAAAACAAAAACACGTGCAAAAGTAAAACAAATACATGTGTATCGTTAAAATTTAAGGATACTGTTCATGCGGGATAGAAATCATAGATATCTTTTTTTTTCTTTTATTCAGAACACGTAGACTACAAAACATTTCGAAATGTTTCGAAAAGGGATTAACAATGTTTAGATAAGACTTTTAGTAATACTTAATCACACTGGACTGATGCCATTTATCCAAATTCTGGTTTAACTGAGGTCTTAGCAACTGGATCAATATGTAACAGATTCATATATAATACATTATTTTCAATTTAATTTAAATTATTTTAAAGAAATTATTTGCTTATTGAATTATAAAATATAAAAATGTTATATGCATCTCTCCCTCCTAAAATTAATATATTAGAGCTAATTATTCTATGGTTTACTGAACTATGTGCGACACCAAAGGCTACTTAATAGCTGAGTTTGACGAAGAAGACAACACTTTAGCCTTGTGCGGACCGGATGACCATTCCCAATCGCCTTTTCAGCCTATCAGATGCTTGAGATTTGAGACTGGTTTCCAATCTCAGTTTTATAACCTTCAAACCATATGACAATCAGATGAATAGATTCTTCGATTAGAAATAGATCGCTTTTAAATGATGTTGGTAACAGTGCTGCAGACATACTAAAAACTTCCGGTCAATTCAAATTAGATGTCAATAAAAATAAGATTACGGGACCTTTCCCCAAACGAAATATTTAACCAGCCACACTTCAAAATACAATATAGAGACAAAATCGGTTAATATTTTTACAAGAATATTATATTCTCAAATCCTTTGAGGAAATAAATCCTGTTTTATTTGAAATATACACGTTCACATCGTTTACTCGGATCGATCAAAGAAATCTATTGATCTAAACATCAGTAATTACAGTTCTTCACGATAAATAAATAAACGTTAATTATTAAAGCAAATTTGTTCCTTGTCACACTTAAAAATACTCATCAGGAACATTGTAAGTATAATTAAGTACAAACGTATTTAACAAAACCTACTTAAGGAACGTTCTTTAGGGCACGCTACATACACTCAACAAAAGTTCTAATTGGTCATTCATTGTATATGTTTACAATGTATGCTAGTTTCGTTTCTTCCCTACGTCAAGAGGGGTTGTAGAAAGAACTGTTTTGTCTAGAAATCAATTACCTAATGTCTTTTTAATCTTTATTGATTGTTTTCTTAAACAAATCCAATACCATTTACTTACAGCGCAGGGTCAAAATTTGAACATTCTTTAATTAAAAGGGAGGTAATTTTAAAATTGGATACTTTGAAAGGGGTTTATTTAAACAAATGTGCTATTGATTAACCATGTTTTCGGTGTTTCCGACTAATGAGGGGTCCTTTTAAAACAAAACAAGGAATTAAGATCAAATTTCTGTGTGCTTGACCTTTTTATGCAAGAAATGCATTTTTAGCAAAATTAAGGATAACTCTCGCCAAACTGTTATAAAGTCAATTATTACAAGATTAAAACTTAAGTTGAAGACTGATGTTGGCATATGATCATAAATAAAGAGTGAATTCAATGTCTTTCTAATAAAAAAATACGGACAAAAAGTGACCAATTAGAACTTTGTTGAGTGTATACACATACGAAGGTCGTTGAGCACGATGCTTATGAACTGTATTGGTGGTGCTTCTAAAATTACCTTGCTTTAATATTTCGACCAGTTTTGAGATGGGTGGTTTCAATTTCCCAGCTAAAATGGATTTAGGTGTTGTTCGGTCGCCCCCAGGTATATGCTTCCTGCTTTTTGAGTTTTGCCTTTGGCGTTGTCTGTGGTGTGCGGGTGCGGGATTTGTGTTCTAAGATCCGCTGTCGGGATACTATTCTGTTTGGCTCCGCCTATTGTTTTCTCGTTTGGGGCAGGCCCATTCTTTTGTCTGGGGACCGTGCGCCGCTGAACATGGAATGGCATTAATCTGAAAATACCGCATTGAAGGTTCCATGTCCACCGCCATGTGCGCACCGTCGTTTGGGATGGTCAAGATTTTGCTGTTTATTGGTGTAAATAGTGAGTTGCGATCAACCCAATACAGTATTAAATTTTTTAATTAATTTTACCTAAATGATAACATGTACATAGCAATTATCTCTCTGTATATATGATTGCAGCAAGAGGGAGAGACGTGTGAGACAAGGTCAATCCGAGGTCGACCTTCACCTGGTGTCTGTGATACCGGACTAACCTGCACTCCACAAGATGACATGATCATCGGAATGGGCACATGTGTCAAAGCAAAAGAGAACAACTCCAGCAACAAATCTTGTATATATCAGTGTTTTTGTTTGTTTGTTGTTTGTTTTTATGGGGGCGGAGTTGGAGGGGGTTGTTGTTGTTGTTTTGTTTTCAAATTCCGTACAGTCTTTTGATTTTTTTGCAATACACCAGCATAAATTTTCATATTGCTTAGTAATTGGGAAAATATTAAACTCATATCGCATCCCGAGAACAAGTTGACTAGTTGAAAAAATTATATGCTAGTTTAATATAACTTCAGTGTCACGTGACTGTCAAGTTATCGATAACGCATTATATGTGGTTTTACTTTGTTGCTACTTTTTTCTTCCTTTCTTCCATGAATTATTCCTGTTTGTTTATCTTTTCTTATCATATTTTGTTGCCATGACAAACATATTATTGGCCGGTAACCACAATGCAATATTATTCATAAATTATTTATGTTGTTCTCCCCATGTTGTATTTAAATACCTGGGTGAAATAAAAGAAATGTTCTATTCTGTTCTGTTCATTTAACATGTTCACAATATTTACTAGATAGATAAATGAACTAGTATTCATTTTATCTTGTATAAAATATGTCTAAGACGAACTTTAATGAGGCAGCTGTCAACAAAGTGATATATTTGCCTGTAGATGATAACATAAGATACAAAAGAACACGAACTTTTGATAAACTTTGAGAATTTCGACTATCGAAGCATGTCATTGGTCTGAAGTCACCTTATTGGTCAGCATACACTTTTGCGTTTCCCTATATTTATATTTTCTTTATAGGGTATTTGGGGTCTCCTTGGTTTATTTAATTAGACGATATCGGGCATAATCTGTTTCCCTAACCTGTTTAGTCAGCGGGAAAGCAGCTTTGGTCATAAGTCATAAACGTCTTGAAAGTCGTATGTTCTCTTTTACAGCAAGACAAACACATACACGCACATTGTGTGAACAGAGAAGAATAGCTGCTATGATATCAATGGTTGTATACCGGGGTCAGTGGTTCCCGAAATGTGACGCTGAAGGTCTTTTCATGCCAGAGCAATGTGATAACATAGGTCTGTATAATTGGTACTTATTATAATAAAAGCTAAGTAATTTGTAATAATCTCGAGATGGGTGTTGAAACTTCAAAAAAACCTGAAAAACCTCTCTACATTAAAATGCGTGAAAGTTGCATTAAACCTTCGGGCAACACACTTCAAACAACCCAACTGTTTTTTCCATACCCAAATGAAAATCATCAAATATCGATTCAGTCCTTAAGCAAATCAAATCATATTCTGCTTCTTTTGGACATAGTTAAAGTTGAAAGACGCTTGCGGCCTTTTGCTCATTTCCATTGGTATTTGTTTAGTTTCTTCTTGTCTCGTTTGATCCCTATTCTATTGTCGAACGCTTAAACTAAAAATACACAAACTCTGAACATATATTTTCCAGGACAGTGTTTCTGCGTAGATGTGCATACCGGTGTTGTTGACGAAACTTCGAAGGTTGTGGGATCCGCAAGCTGCTAAAATAACCTGGAATAAAGTGATCCCAGACCTTATTAATTTCGTTTTTATTTGTTGATAATTTTATCTTTCGTCTACGACTTTTCAAAATAAAAAAGTATGAATTCGATGCATTTGTTATGATAGTTATTGGACATGTTGGAGGAGGGATGGACAATATTTCCATCTTAACGCTTACTCTCAATGTTGAAGGTCTCAGTAAGTTGTTCTGGAAGTCCGCCAGTCTTCCGATTACTAGTCATAACTATAACAACACATAGTAAATGATAGTACCTCTAGCTGGGAGCGAATCCGCACCGTCACGGCGACAGCGCCTAGCCCTGCAATTCCTGCGACGCAACCAATTGAGCTAGCTGGGAAAAATGATTGATCGAATAGACCTGATATACGTAACCATCACTGCATGACATCGGTAACGGGTTATTTTACTGATAACAGTACTGAATCAGTAAGGAATCCAGAAACATGTTTGAAGTGAAAATTTATATTTCATTGCCCTAGATTACGCGGTATCACCTATGCTAGTCTATACAGAGCAGATACTTGTATGTCGGGTGTACATAGAATAGATGAAAAGGGAACTTTGAAAGCCACCGAACACGACAGATATGAAAATATTGCAGGCTCTGTTTGGTTGAGCCTGTTCATGGACAGTAATGGAAATGCATATTATTGCCGGCCGGCCACGCCGAGTCTCTCGAGCGTAAAAAGGTGTCTTCTGCCCTTAACTTATACTCATTCCTATTTTTGATATAATCTACTGAAATAGGGACAGGCTCAGTGAAAAGTCAACTATTGACAGGAAGAATCTACACGTATGCTAAACAAAAAATAGAAACAGTGACACTGCATGTTACTGGCCTTTCATGAATCCGATTATGAATGTGTATTGTAGTTGAAAATAAATATTGAATGAGTTTTATAACTATCTATGCATTTGATACACGTATTTCGGTCCGTGAAACAAGTGTTTTAGCTGTTAGTTTTCATGTTTCTCAAAATTATTTAAAGGTTTTAAGTGTCAGTTTTTTATCTTTACTGTTTCACTGCTCATGTCTCAATCCTTAGCGAGCTTCAGTAATCTTTCCTTGAGGTTTAAAAAGATGGTATTCCCCATGTTTATAAGTGAAGTTCATTTATGCTGCTGAAAATAAACAACTTAACACCAGTTAGTGCTAGATTTAAAAATACAACAGAACTCATATTTTCAAGACACGTGTTTACCATTATCTCAACAGGTTTACAAAGCAAATTGGTGCCAATTAACTTGGACACTTATTCATTGTCATAAGCCTGAAATTGTTAAACCTTGCAGAAATCTGCTGCACACTTTCATATGTAGAAATTAGGGATAAGATATCCCGTCGGCAAAATAATCAGCGTACCTCAGTGTATCTCTTTACACATTCTAATTACTTTGGTTTAATAAAAAAATAAGCTGTACCTCTTCTTTTGTTTATCACAAACAGTTGCATATAGATTTACTCTTTACTCATGTCATGTTTTAATGTCGGAATTATCGTGATGAACAATATGCCTAGTTGATAAGAAACTGGAGGGAAAATTTTAAAATAGAAACAGACATTTTGAAACCGAAACAGTCCGGCCGTTATCAGGGCTTTAAACAAAAATTCACTGCAGAACTGTTTTGTTTTGGTAGCGGCAAGATGGCGGACTTGTACGAACCTGATGTTGGAACAGCATATTATCGGTCTTCTGACCCTGTTAAGAATCTTAAAATCAGGTAATTGTCATAAGGCATGAGGGAAATTTTAAACGTACACCCTTCATACAATAACATTAGATACGAAATTGCATTAGCCGATTAGCAGAGACTTTAAAATAAATTTTAGAGCTCTGTGAATTTTTTTAATGCAGCATAAGGTCACATCAAATAGCCTTGCTTTTAAGCTAAATTTTCAGTGATTAAAAGTTTAAAGTGTAATGACTGACCCAACGTTAAGCAACAGTTTGCTTGGTAAGTGCCAGAATGGGTGTTCAACTGGGGAGTGATTGGTTTTGGAGCTGGGATTAACCTCCCTGCTGTCAGGAGTACTTGACAAGCCCATGTGATTGTTTAAGAGCTGTTTCCGGCTAGAATTGCATTCCACAGGTCTGTGTGGTTGATGCCATGCTCTGATTTATTTCAGTTATTTTTAAAAGCATAGAATTTACTATCACTATCTAATGCAATATATGCTTCTTTTTCATATTTTCGGGGTTTCCCATATTTTCGTGACATCATCAATGTCTTATGTGCATGCGTTCAATCTGTGGCCATCCAAAATACTACTCAATGTTTAGATAATCTCATTATCTTCAAGTTTATCTTGCAATATATTTGCTAAAATAAAAAACAAATGCTAACTTTAATCCAAAAAAAGATCAGTATTTTTTTTAATCCAAGTAATACAACAAAAATAACAAAAAAGATTATCTTGAATCATTTCCCTTTCCATTTTGTTGGAGGACAGATTTTTCTTCCTTGAATAGTTTGCATAAAAATTAACACATGAACCTGAATAGACAAAACCTAAAAAATATGAATTAGGCTATGCCTAGGTATGGCAAAAGCATTTTCCAAATAAAGCAACTTTCTTAATTGAAAAATCACCATTAGTTATTTTCAATAAATTACATTGTTTTTAAATAAATTACGTGTTACCTATAAGCGGCAACGCCCAGGCGCTTCGCACCCGGGCTTTTGTCATATTATGAAAATTTTTTTGTTTAATTTGTCCAGCAGATTTTCTTTCAGTCAATCCGATAACATTTAAAATCATGTTAGATCTTTGTTCTTTTATTCTATTTAGTGCATATAAATGAAAAGAATACCAATGAAAACATTTTTTTATCTTAAGAACACCAGCCTTTGTGTAGAAAGTATTAGCAAGCTTACAATAGTAGGGGTTATTTTGTTAGCTTCTCATAATACACTTGTACAGCATTTGTAAAGTTAACACTCAGATATTATTTATAAACCAGTTAGAATTGGTGAAATCATATTGGAAGTGGCAACTGATTCCAGGCGATGTTTCATTGTGGTTTGGTAATGATATCCCAACACTGGTATAACATGATTGAGTCTTGTGTATGCATTGATATTTTGTCTGTTTTCAGCGTTAAAATTGATCGTATAACTTCATCAAGTCTTGTGCCTAAGCCAACTGAAAGTTTGGGTCGCTATCCTGGAGCTGATGAAGTGGAACTTAAAGATCTCAACAAACAGGGCATGAAAGATAAAGAGGAGATGGTCATCAGCTGGCAAGATAAAATATTCAGTCAGGTAAATATTTCAAACACATGGCTCATTGCTAGTATTATGGGCCATACTCTAACATTTGTGTGAAGGCACAGATAATGTAAAAACTTTATGTCCAATGCTTTTCTATTTATTGTTTGTCTTTACATGTATGTATATATACCTGAAAAAAAAAAACAACAACAAGTAAACTGAAAAACAAACATAATTATCTTTTGGTGGAAAATAGTGTGATTTACACAAATTTTTATAGTCTCTATAGGGGAAAGAAACAAACAGACTGTAAAATTTGAAGGAAAACTACATGATGTTTTTGTAAAGAAGTTAAAATCAAATAATTGCTATGTCTTTAAAAATTTTGCAGCGAGAATTAGAGTTATACAGCTTAGAAGACAATTGTTTCACACCAGTGGAGAAAAAGTACCACAGTGAGGTAAAAGCTATACTGTAAGTATAACATGTATACATAGTGTTTCTTACAAGAATATCAATATTAAAATTTAGAATACTGCGCGAAATGAATTGTAAAAATAAGTCATTTTTCGATAAATTTTGCCTGCACATCTGTTCACTATTCAGTTGAAAAAATTGTGCAAAATAAACCTACAACAATTGAATGGAATGAAACAATTTGAAAAACGGTTGAGACTGTTATGTTAATTAACTTTTAGTGTTCAGATGGAAAATATGAGAATATATGGTCTAAAAAATCAGCTGTGACAGAATCAAATTTTATGCATATTACACATTTTTTCCTGTGTTCTCACAGATGCAAGAAAGGTCATCTTACACTTCTTATTCCAGTGCTGTGGAATATTTGCAAAAAAGAATTAAATTTGCTATAAAACAAGAGTTTGAAAATAAGAAAAATATTTTAAATGGATATATAGTATAAAAAAGTATCAATGATCACATATGTTAAATAAACATTGTTTTGTTCTAATTGAAATCTGACTTTTGGATTCTGTTTTTGGGCAATTTCAGCAGAGCTTCAATACTGCCAAAAAGCTGCTGTCTTTGGAAAGATTTTACCATTATGATTCCAGCTTCACACATATGAAAGATAATTAAAGAAAAATCCTGTTAGCTAAGAAATATGATTTATAAGGCAGTATTGGAAGAAAATTGTGTACATATATATTTCAGAGCCAGAGGCAAGCCAGCAAACAGAATATTTACTTATGTTGATCATGACAAGTTCTCCCAGGATGATGAGGTAATGTTTGAGGGGTGAAAGTAAAACCAGAACCTTTTTTGTTTCACCCTTTGACAAGAGCTTTGATTTTGCAGAAACACCTTTCTCATTAATACCCATTGTAATGTAACACTATGTAGTTCCTTTTTTTCTTTTAGCATTGTTCAAATTGGTTTTAGAAAACAGGGCCCAAATCATAAAACAAAGAATGGAGGTCATTCTCAGAATTCAAGCAAATGATTGCCTGAAAAGGAGGCTTGTCTTCAATCTCAGTTTTTATGATCTTAAGCACATTTAATAAATATTTATTATAAAACGAGATAATAAGAAAAATTAACAAGGACTTTTAACCATCTTGTGTCTTACATGTACTAGTAGCCTTCATTATGAAGGAATCCAGAAGATCTCTCATTAGAAACATTTGTTTGTAGGACACAGAATATCTCACAACTTCTCCAAATGAACGACCTACATTTTTGACAGAGAAAATGACCCACATGCGAAGAAGAAGAATTGGAATGGGAAAACAGCAGAAAGCAAGGTAGGTTGATGTAGTATTTAACTGTAGAAGCTGTTTATTTCTCGCAGGATTAGACTTTTTGGCTCAGTAAAATGTGTAAATTTTAACCCACATGAAATCGTACGTGTGGTAACAAACCTGAGCCAGTTTGAGAAATAAAATACTGAAAATTAAGAAGTATTTTCATGCATATACATAAATGAACATAACAATAAACCATAAATTTGAGATTTTTAATAGTAGTTGAAAATCGGTAATCTGATTTTACATTCCAATAATTACAATTTTCTTCCCGTAACCCCCCACAGTGAGTCACATACATGTATATGATATTGTTGTTTACTTGCAAACTTGCTTAAAATTGTATTGCTTGGTTTTAGTGAGTTTAATGCTAAGCGCATGTTTTTCAGGTAAATCAAAAAATTAAAATATGTATACCTAGAACATTAAACTATTAAAATTCACAAGTAGATTCAAAGAATTAAAATACTTAATTTAAATTTACTTGTAATGTAGATTAAAAGCGTTCACAATTTTAATATACCATTACTGTGATATTGTATTTCACAGAAGTTTAACTTTTTGCAAATTTCATGCTAAGGAAATTGCATGAAATCAGATCCTATTAAATTTAACCCTACATTAGTTTATCTAATGAGAATCATTGAACTGCACCAATTTATACCCTTGCATAAATATCATTTGTAGCTTCTGCATGAAGAATCTTCTACTCTAATTTAAGTGATACCACAGTAGAATGCAAGCTTGAAGTTAACTTAATGCATACCTGCACAATTAATATTTTAAAAATGTAACCTTTTACTTCATATACATATGTGTTAACAGGTGTGTAAGCAGCGTTAATCCATATTTAATCCATATATATGGGTTTTATTATATCCTTTCCCAGCCCGACCCTATTTTGTGTTCGAAAGCCTATAACGTACTTAAACGTCGTGAAAAAACGATGTTCTAAAAACGGACCCCAATTTGTGTCTGAAGACTGGTAACGTATTTAAACAGTATGAAATTTAACAGTTTTAAAACCCATAGCGTAATATTCCCGTCTCAACAGAAAAATAACGTAAAAAAAGCGGTATTTTATACTTAGTTTATGAATTTGTACGTTATGGTTGTTTTCATTCAAACCACATGTACCGCAAAATTACGTTATCGGTTTTGTATGTAAAAACTATGTCATACGGTAAAATACGTTTCAGGCTTAGTTCGTTCCTTTTGTCTCGGAACATTCAGAAATACATGTTTTATGTATAAAAACGTTTATAAACGTTTTTGTGCGCTATTGATATTTAACAAAACTGTTGATATGGCAGTAAGTATAAAAGATTTGTACGTTTGTGTACTTTATGGTCGTTTTCTTTTAAATGACATGTACCACAAAATAACGTTAAAGGTTTTGTATGTTAAAAATATTATACGGTAAAATACGTTTCGGTTTTAGTTCGTTTCTTTTGTCTCGGAATATCGAGCAATACATGTTTAATGTATAAAAACGTTTATAAACGTTTTAGAACGCTATCAATATCTAACAATACAGAAAATATGCAGTGAGTATTAAAGACCTGTATGTTAAAATACGCTGTAGACTTCTATTCTTTATAAAAACTAATATCTTTAAGGTCATTCTTTTGCAAATGATCAGTTAAATAACAAGAAATCGATCAATTAGGAGATCAATATCTAAAATGCCACGTACATCAGCAAGAGCTGAAATAATTCTTCGTCACAATACATGTATCAAAGAATAAGTTTAATAATACAATATGAACCTGTCTTTTCTCTTAATTAAATTGTCACAAAATATGTTGACTGTATATTTTTTATTATTGCATTCTTTGAAGGAGACGAATAACTGCCCGAGAAGCTGCGAGCAGCAGCTGCATTAGAATTGTATTTTGATAGGAAAGAATATTTAAATAACCCTCACTTCCGTGATGTTATTAATCCTAAAGATGTGTCTTTAAGAGCAGAAAGTTTAAAGTCAGTCAGTTCGACAGAGGAAGAATGCAAGTTCTACTGCGAAATTATGGATTTTAGTTGTCAATTAAAGAATTAGCAAAATCAACATGTCAGAGGGGAAGCTGGCCATGCTTATGCTAGGTGTATCATCTGTTTTAGAAAAGAACATCATGTCAGTTTATTCGATAAGTTTTAAGTCAATACATCCCCTGTTTCACAGCATGTTTAAGCCAATTCAAAATCATGTGAATATGGAAACAGTATACATAATGTGGACATAATGTGTGCAGGGGATGGAAACGTGGAAAACAGAAAAGGCTCTGTATTTGAACAAAACCATTTTGCTCTATTGCTTGAAGCTTTATTTTTGGAACCGGATTTCGATGACAATAGCGTTGATGACCGTTCTGTCTTTGTCTTTAAAATACACAGCCACTAACCAGAAAACAAACAAAGGAAATGAGTTTATGTAAGCCGTACTCTCAGAAAATGCCAAAATAGCTAAGTCAGCTTCAGCAATTAAAACTGAAGACAATGTTATTGTTCAACAAAAGTAAAAGAAGTAGCGAGTCAAGCAATATTACCGAAATCCAAGAAGCATTTGACAAATAATTAAAAAAAACTTGGCCACCGGAAAGAAAACAATACACACCAAAGAAATTCGCTCAACAAAGAAATAATATGCGAATGTAAAGACGTCTTAACGGCTAACAAAGAAAACATCTAGGCCACTTTTATTGCCAACGGCTAACGCACAGACAGTACCAAAAGATTATGTTGAAGACACGTATTCAACTCCAGACAAACTACCACTATGTGACATAAAAAAGTTTTCTAAAAACGTAGAACACAAAGTAGGCACTTATTCTACTTCAACTGAAATAAATTATAAGGCGGATCTATATTGCCAGCACAATGTCCAGAGAAAGGTTAAGAAATATTCAGAGATACATCCATGTATATAAGATTCCAAATGAGATCCTTCATGGCTGGATAAAAAAGGATCCATAACAGTATTGTGAAAGATCCATTGTACAAAATTTCTCCATTGATGGAGAAAATCGGAGAAAACAGTAAAGGGAGATACAATGAACACCAAGTAGCCGTGGATGAGGCAGTGATCAAATGCCACGCATAACACTGTGAAATTGTTGGAGCCACAAAGAAACATGCTAAGAGAGGGTTTAACGTTTTTTGTACTCGCAGATAGCCATTCTGGGTCCATTATGATTTGTGATGTATCGTAAGCATAAATAAGTTGGATTACGCAACGCGTTGTAGAAAATCTCACGGAAGAAATATCATGCAGAAACCACATAGTATTTGTAGATAAATTCTATAAATCTATGTTTCTTGCCTTGTCCCTACTAGAATGGGATAAATACATTTGCAGTCGTTGATAACTGATAAAAAAATTGGCCTGCCGAATTGAAGAAGTGAAAATCAAAGAAGAAACAAGATGATCGAATAAAGAGTATGTAAAGACGCGAATATTTAACCCGTCAAAGACGACAGACTGGTAGCGACGGTTTGAAAGGACAATCGTCACGTATCCAACCTGAACGCTTATTATGACCATGTTTGAACACTGGTTTTGACATGGTCCTGCTTGATTTAAAGTAATTTAAAAAAAATAGCTGTTTTTTTTTTCAAAGTGATTGTCGGTTTTAAAGTCCATACTTTTATTTACCTTGTGTCAATAATGAAATTAAACATACAAAAGTTTCAAGCTTTTCGCGGCTATAAGTGAATGGTGATTATTAAAGACTTCTTTTTATTTCTTGCAGGTTCTGTCTCAGTTAGTTTATTACCACTGCGGAGGTCTCCGAGGAAAAAGAATATAAAGTGAATTTATGCTTACCAAAAAAAAACACAGACATGAAAGAGTGGAAAAACCTTAGTACTGTTATCAGTAAAATAACCCGTTACCGATGTCATGCAGTGATTGTTACGTATATCAGGGCTATCCGATCAACCTTTTTCTGGGGTTGTCCCGGTTAGCTCAATTGGTTGCGTCGCAGGAATTGCAGGGCTAGGCGCTGTCGCCGTGACGGTGCGGGTTCGCTCCCAGCTAGAGGCACTTTCATTAGAAATGACATTGAATTTAAATGTGATAAAGTATTGTTATAAAAACAATATATACTATATTTGTTACGATGGAACCTCTTTGATTTATCAAACACAAGAGGATGTTTGGTCTTACTATGCTAATTATCAAGCTTTCAAACCTAATTTAAAATGAACTCTCGTTGGATTTCATGCAAATTTAAATAACATTTTTAGCGATTCTCCAAATGAATAATCGTATACATGTCTAAACTCATAAATATTTCATTCATTTAGATTGACCTTAAACATAGACGATACTAAAATACCAGAACATATTTAACGTGTGTCTGTCTAAGACACATGTAGAAAATATAGATTTAAAGACAGTGCGTTTTGAGAAAAAAAAATCAACGAAATTTTATGTTTACGTTTGAGTTCAGTATGTGAATACTCGAAAACCAGAGCGTAATAAAACGTTTCTAAACGCTTGAGTACAACATCTTCTTACAGCCCTATCCCCCCAAAAATCGTTTAATTTTACCGCAAACATATTCGAGTTATGGAAGACTACAACGTAATTAAACGTAATAAAACGTTTTATAACATCATCAAAAGGTTTGCTTGTATTTATCTCAGTTGAAATGGTTTCTAACTAATGTTTAGAACGCATATTTACGTTCTGGTAAATTTCATCACATGCAGTCTAATAAAACCTAGAACGTATTACATTGTGGTTAAAACGTTTTAAAACGATACGGGTTTTTAAAAACAATGTTTGTACAACACTTTGAGTGACCCGAACGGTAGCGTATAAAGGCGGTTTGAAAGAACACAACAAACGACCCAGAACGTAAAATTACGTAAAGTAATTAATTTAATTAAACTTAATTATTTTTAAGAAGGCAGAATATTTTAACAAATAATTTGTTGCAAAAGTTAATTACATACAAAAACAAGACATGTTTACTCTCGTTCCAAAAAAATCACTCTCTTATCTATTTTTTAATAATTATTATAATAGGTATATAAATTTGAGGTTTTGCAAAATTAAGCTAATTAACATTTTAATTAACCAATTAACAAAACACTCGTTGTTTAAATTTAAGTCTTATGTGATCAATTTAAAGAAGATAAATATTCCAAAATGATAATGATTAAAATTATTGACTATGCCCTTTTCATCAACTTAAAAAATGACCAGTTTGGACAGGAAAAATTGAAAATCCGTCAGGCTTCCGACCACAAAACGATACCCGTTTTTAAAAGTGAGAAATTTCAGGACGTTTTAGTACGTTATAGGCTTTCATACGCAAAAAAGGTCCCGTTTTTAGAAACACGATTTTTTTACTGTTTAATTACGTTACGGACTGGGAAAGGATATGTGCAAAAAAGTGTAGATCCATATCAGCCAGGTTATCCTTGCTCTCTGATCAGGATCTATTAGTCACATATTTTTAAGAAATAACATAATAAATCTTAAAAGAACAGTGTTAATATTGATCAGACCTCACACATGTGCTGGCTGATATGAATCTACACTGTTAGCCCATGCCATCAATGTTTATCTATAGAGTTAATGGTTAAAACTGTTGGAAAATATACATAATTACACAGTAATAAAGATAATTGATGGTTAAACTTTGTAAACAAAAAGAAATTTGACAGATGTGTAAATATTATTGATTGGGAATAAGATCAGCCTGTTGAAAGAGGTGTTATATGGATAAAAGAATTAACCCTTTACTCCACAGATATTACATTAACCCTTTCCTCCATACACACATTTTTACGCATGTGCGACAAGTATAAATCCCTGCAGTCGGATCAGGATCTGCACTGGTCGCATTTTGGTCAGAAATAACCAAATGAATTAAAAAGCAAACAGTTTAGATCCTGATCAGATGCCACAGATGTGCCAGCTGATCTGGATCTAAACTGTTAGCCCATGCATAAAAGGTGTATCTATGGAAGAAAGGGTTAAAGCCATGGGTGAATAACATAACCAAATCAGCCGGCACATCCTTGTGGTCTGATCAGGATCTACACTGTTTCCTTTTAAATTCATTAGGTTATTTCTGACCAAGATCAGACAGCATGGATGTGCTGGCTGATCTGAATCTATACTGTTTGCTCATGTCATAAAACACATATATATGGAGTAAAGGGAGTAACTCAAAAAGACATATTCATAGCTTGGTTGTCAAATCATCCAAATAAGCATTACATTTACCTTGTAGTCAAAACAGAATAAACTTTGTAACCACTCTGCTGGTAAAACATGTTGTTAAAAAGTGAAAAGTAACTGCTGTTGCTTTCAACACATGGTTTGTTACTAAAACACATGTATATTCAAATTTTGTTTGATGAAAGTTGATTTTCTGTCTTAGAGGCATTACATTAATGTTAATGTTTTGCATCACTAAGTATTTATACAAAATTGTTGTATAATGAACTTGTATGCACCTTCCTAATTTTGATTCATTATATTTATTGTTTTCAGACACTTCAGGTACTTGTATTATGGTACTTTTGTGTTTCATTTGGTTTCTTAAATTCACATTTGCTATGTTATTGTTTTAGTTTTGAAAGACTAATTCAAAAACTGAATATCTATATTGCTTCATTGAGCACCGTGTTTGTTGTAATTCACTGAAGTTATCTGCATCTTTACTCTATAACAGCTTGTTCACAAATTATTTCAAGCTAAGTCTTTGGCTTTGGTTTTTCGTGTTCATTCGAATTTGATTTCCCTAGTAAATGCCAATCCTCTTATCATTGCCCACCCCAGCCCAGATCACAGCTCTGCCTCCGGTTTTTTCAGAAAAACGAAAAGTTGCGACTAACTCCAAATGTGTTAAACCATTAGTATACACCTATATACCTTGAAAATGTTTGCAGCAAATAAATGTTTGCTCCTAGCTTCTGCAACTATGATTAAATTACTTTTAAATTAAAAATTAAAAGTACATATATGCTTGAGATGCCATCATTACCTCTGTCAACTGGTGAACTAAGTCAAATGACAATGGTCACACAGGCACATTTTAGACGTTATACTGCTGTATCTGACAGAAAATGGCTAGTGACGTTAAAGGGGGTTATTTTTGCAGGCATTAAAGACTAGCACATGCAAGTTTTGGCAGTTTGGAAAGTGAAAGGCCAGTGTTTGTTGTAACAGATGCATTATTATGCAACTTTGAAACTAAACAACTTCTGCTGGTTTTTTAACCTTTATTAAACATAACCCCACTACATATACTTCTTCTCACAATATAACGCCCCTTAGCCCCCCCCCCCCAATTGCATTTATTAGGGAATATTGTTCTGTAAATTAACAAATGATATTTGTTTTATTTATTTAATGCTTTACATATTTTTTAACTAATTTGTATTTTAAGTTCATGAATGTTTAACCCTTTACTCCATATATATGTGTTTTTCACTTTTGTGACCAGTGTAGATCCAGATCAGCTGGCACATCCAGGCTATCTGATCAAGATCTACACTGTTTGCTTTTGATCCATTAGGTTATTTCTGACCAAAAGGTGACCAGCAGTTTCAGATCAAACAGCACAGATGTTCCAGCTGATCTGGATCTACACTGTTTGCCTATGTCATAAAGGTGTATATATGGAGGAAAGGGTTAACTTATTAGTATTATAAGTGAGTTCCAAGGTATTTTGAGTGAAATGTTTATGATGTGGTGAATATTTGAAAACTTCTTTCATAAGGCCATGTGAAATTATTCCCAAGATTTCCATATCTGCGAGCTGTGGTTTTCAAAGGCCATAACAATTTTATATGCTTGAAATCTTTTAAACGATGTTTCAGTAGTTTTCTTAAATTTTCATTTTTTCACAATTATGTAACATTTTGGCCATTTTCTCAATAGAAAAAAAAACACCTTTCACCCATCAAATTGTATTGTTTCAAAATGTTAGGAACTAGTTTATGATGACCATCTGGACTTCTTCTGGTATTGATTTGATTTTGTTTTGATTCGTTTCAATTAAGTGGCACATAGTAACCTTAGATTCCAGTGTCACCAATCTTGATATTATTTCCCTGTACCAATTATGATAATATTTCTGATTATGATTTTAAACTGTTTTAAAAATAGAATATATACAAGTGAATATGTTTTTGAAAGGCATGTCCTCAGTCTGTGTCAAAATTCCAGTAAGCATGTATTAAGAGTTCTCATATTTATTGTTGTTGTTTACAGAGATCACACGTTTGTTCCCAAGTTAAATGTGATTGAGGATAACCCTTCAGAAGAGTTGATCACCAAAAACCACCTGATGGGACCTCCAGTACAAGTCATGCATATAATGGCCGACCTGAGTCCAAGGGAAAGGTAAGAGACCAAGATGATGACTGTGTAGAGTTACCTCCCTTGTAAAAATAAAGCTACTTTAGCAACTGAAAGACAGGTTTCATCAGGGTATGAAAGACATTTGTTTCATCAGGGTATGAAAAACATTTTTATTGTTTAAAGTCCAAATGTTATAAATATTCTGATTTAGACAATAAAACTCTCTGTTCAGTAGTCATTTTTGCCAGTTTCTTTAAAAAGTTTTTGAAATTTGTGAAACACACAGCATTTCTGTATGACTTTTTGAGCAGCAATGTTTGACAGAGTGAATGATATTTAGCATCCTTTTTCACAGCAACACATAAAATATAGATGTGCATCAATAAACTTGTCTATACATAGAGCACAATCTATTAGTTTGTGAGCAGCTTTTATTGTATCCATCTCCCTGAGCAAATGATTTTCGTTACAAATTACTATCAGTCATAAAAAATAATAACGAGTGTTAACTTAGCTATATATTACTGTCATTTCTTTATACTCTGTATATTTTCATCAAACTTTTAATATGCTGGTATACTTGCATTGGTGAAAGTGTTCAGGGCTTATATCTGAAATTCAGGTTTCTGTGAGTCTGAAAAAGATTGATATTTTTCATTTTCCCAATATAAAATGACAAATTTTCAAGATTTAAGGTTTTCGGAATTCCTAACTTTCACCCTTGTACTTGAGATGGCGACATGTTTTTCAGGTTAGCCACCGAGGAAGAAGAGGTTGTGTTATGCACCATCAAGATTGATGCTAATGGTGTACTGTCTATGCATCCAGACTTCAACAGGGGACGTAGAGCTTACGTCAAAGAAACACAGAAAGACTTTGGAAGAGGTCAGGCATTTGATTCAGTTTTTTAACCCTTTCCTCCATATATACGCATTTTTACGCATGTGCGACCAGTGTAGATCAAGATCAGCCGGCACATCTGTGGGTGTGCCAGCTGATCTGGATCTAAACTGATCTAGCCTATGCAATAAAGGTGTATCTATGGAGGAAAGGGTTAAATAATGTTTGAATGTGTAGTTTGATCGGAAGATGTAAATAATTTTGCTAATACATTTATGACCTGAATTTGTCCAATAGTAAGACTCCTAAATCATTCTGTCCAGTGATCAGAAACAGCAGGGATTGGCATAGGTTGTCCGAAAAGGTAGAAGTTTTTCCAATTTTGGGGAGAATTTAACTAGGATTTTGACCTTCTATGTGACATATATAGGAAAAAAATTATTTGGCTGAGCAGAGGGAGAAGTTCTGGAAATTTGAGAGACTATTTCTCCTAAGTCCCCCTCTAAGCCATTCCAAGAATAGCTGCAAACCACAGTATGGTTTATAGTTTAATCTTCTATTTTAATGATACCAACATTAAGGAGAAACTGTATATCATACCGTATATTCCCTATTAAACGCCCCTCCCCTAATAAACGCCCCCCCAGTCTTTTTTCAAAAGTAAACGAGTGACTTACAATGACATGACAATCTTTAATCTCTCAGCATTAATCCAAATGAATACATTTCATCATTTCGGTGTGAAAAATTTCATTTCAGGTTAAGTTTTTTAAAAATAAGTTATAGGAAAATGACAAAATTGTTTCCTACGGTTATTTATTAAAAAATAACACAATTATTGAAAACTACATTTTGTCAATAGTTGGTCTCTATTAAACGCCCCCCCTTTGCAAAATGTAACGCCCCCGGGGGCGTTTAATAGGGAATATACGGTATTTCTCAATTTTCCGGATGGGTTGTAACTCCAGCAGTTACTTAGGTCTGTATGCAATATTCTAGTACCTGGCTTTTAAATTGAGGTCAGTCATTAAGTGCAAATATTTAAAACATTAATCCCTGTTAAACAGTGATCCATATTTGTTAGGTAGTTATTTGTTTGCACCAAGTGTAGATCCTGATCAGACAGCACTGTTCACCCTCACAAAAACCGTGTATCTGGAGTAAAGGGTTAATAAATAATATTTATATTTGTGTTACAGAGATATTTGAGTACACAATAGAGCATGCCTCAAAAGAGATGAATCGACAAGAGCAAGATCGGGAGGCTAAGATGTACCGGGAAGTTTACACCAGGCATAAAGACTTTCTGCAGGCCTGTGTAGGGGGAGAATTTGAAATGGTAGGTACACCAGGCATAAAGACTTCTTACAAGCCAGTGTGGGCAGAGAATTTAAAATGGCAGAAACTCTACAAGCAAATATGTCGGTCCCAAGGCTAATCAAGGGTCCTAATTAAACCTTTCCTCCATAGATACACCTTTATTGCATGGGGAACAGTGTGGATCCAGAACATCCAGCACATTCATGCTGTCTGTTCAGGATCTAAACTGTTTGCTTTTTGACTTATTAGGTTATTTCTGACCAAAATGCAACCAGTGCAGATGCTGATCAGATGGCCCAGATGTGCCGCTGATCTGGATCTACACTGTTCGCCTATCAGAAGTATGGCAGATTATTTATCCATTTCTATAATTAACCCTATGCTCCATTTATAGGCATTTTTACATGTACATGTATGTGACCAATGAACATCAGACATCAGTGCTGTCTGATCTTGATCTGCACTGGTCACATCTTGGTTAGAAGTAACATATTGAATCTTAAACCAAAAAGTGTAGATTGTGATCAGACAGTATGGATGTGCCAGCTAATTGGTTCAGTTTTTTTTTTGGCCTAAAATTACAGTTTGTTTGAATATTATTTGTAAGAATGGGTAAATTTTTGTCAGTTACATACTTGCATTTTACAATTGGTAATGTGTATGGATAGGAAGACAAATCATGATTAAATTAAATACTATATCTGTATATTCTTTAAGTACAGTGTTATTTATAAAGTTCAGATATAAAAAAAGATTTATGTTTATTTTCTAGCCTCCCTCGGATGTTCTTCGTATGTTGGTTTATGGTGAAATAGGTAGGTTAACATCGCAAAATAATTTTTCACATAAATAATTGTAATCGCCTGGCCTTTTCTTATAATTTGTGTTTTTCCATTCAGTAATCATGTCAGTGTTGAAGAGTAAATAACTAACTTACTAACTTGAATATAGTTAATGAAAATATAGAATATGTAGTGCTTCACAACAAGCATAGTGGTGTGTTAACCTGTCAGAACGGAAATTTGGACCGATTCCCAAAGCAGTGATCTCTCTTTGACACCAAAATAATTAGGACACATAACAATATGGACATCAAGATATGCATTCAGAAATGAATATGGTAAAACAATATATTTTAATAATGAAATTTTCTTCTTTTTTATAATAACATACGTGTTTAAGTAGTAGATATCAGGAAATATAAACAATTAAAAAATTACTAAGCTGAACTTCAGCCATTTTTCACTTGTGGTAGCAGTGATTACCGGTAGTTTAAAGCTTTTCTCCATAGATATAGATGTAATCATATTTGCTGAAAGTCTATATCCAGAACAGCCAGTGTGCAATAGTTTCTTTTACTTTTGTGCCAGCTGATCTGGATCTATACTGGTTACCCATATCTTTGATATCTCATGGAATAAAGAGATAAATATATGTGGACATTTCTGCTGATAAAAAGCTTATTAATGTTTTGATGTTTTCAGAAACTGCCAAAGATTTTGAGTATGATGATCTCTATCTACATTTCTTCATTGATCTTCCTAAATGTAAGTTGTACTGCTGCTTTATGTGCTGGTGAACAGAGACACCTGGGTGAAATCTGAGATCCAGTGTGAGGATTGCATTGGTCTGACTCGCTGTTAGAATATTACTGCATTAGTTACCATGGGTTTTTTGAAGATATAAGCAAGGATTCACTTTCATCTTGCCTGTTCATTCAAATTCTGTTAAATATATATGTTTAATAGTTCATACTATGTTTATTGCCATGGTTTACATTATTTAGCTTTGTCATCTGCCAAAATGCTGAAAACAGTTTTCAGCAAATTTCCTTAACCCTTTTCTCAGATATATGCATCTTAGTGTGAGTGCGAACAGTGTTGATTAAGATCAGTTTCCACTTCTGTACCATCTGATCATGATCTACTGTTCGCTTTTTTGTCAGAAATAACCAAATAAATAAAAAAGCTTGTCTGTGCATAGTTGTCAGGCTGGTCTGGATCAGCAATGTTCGCCCACCCCATAAAGAGGCATATATGGAGGAAAAGACATAGTGTCTAATACTGACATTATTTAGAACCATATTCAAGATACATTGTATAAAGTAACATATGTCAGGTCATGAAATAGCAGATTTGTTATTTAACTACTAATTACACATGCCAAGGGATGCAACTCTATGTTATAAACACTTTAAGATTTACAAGTTATTTTTAAGGCACTATATTAGATGTTACCGAGTCAGATTTGTAGATAAGCTTGTATGATGTATAAAAGCACAATCATACTACAGGGTTATACAAATATTGACATGTAATAATATATGATGTGAGCACTGGTTTCAGCCTGAGAAGCAGAAACAGATTGAAGTATGTGTTTCAACATTATATATATACAAGTTTAACCCTTTACTCCATATATATGCATTTTTACAAATGTGTGGCCAGTGTAGATCCAAATCAGCAGGCACATCTGTGCCATCTGATCTGGATATGCACTGGTTGCATTTTGGTCAGAAATGGCTTAATGAATCTGCCGACAATGATGTGCAAACAGATCTGGATCCACACAGTGAAGGTGTAGCCATGGAGTAAAGGGTTAATCCACACTAACTGAGGTTATTTTGATGTGATTATTGCAGACTGGTCAGTGGAAAGACATCAACAGTTGTCGTGGGTCACTCAAACCTGTGCCACCAAGGTTCAAGGGAGGGTAAGTAAACACATTTGTTCTCTCTGATGTTTTTTGTGTCTTGCCAAGTGAACAATATGAATGTGTTTAATAATACAAGAAATAATGAGGATTGCATTACTAGATAAATACGAAAGACCATTGCTATATATCCGATCTCATAGGATGCAAATGAACAAAATGATACAGTACACCGACTGCGAGTTCACAGATTACAGGATTATGTGTTAGTATATATTACACAGGCTTTCTACTGCTCCCTTCTTTTCTACTTTTCCTACTGTTTCCTGCTTTTTGTGTCGCCCTTTCGAAGAAATGGTGATACATGGACCGCTTTGTCCGTCCGTCTGTCGGTCCGTCACGAAAACTTAACGTTGGCTATAACTTTGCCATTTCTTAATATTTCTTTATCAAACTTTCATATTATATTGCTTATGACAATACGCTCGACATGATGCCAAATTCTCAAGGTCAAGGTCACATTTGATGGAGTTATGCCCCTTTTTGTACTTGGATTTTTACACGAAAACTTAACGTTGGCTATAATTTTGTCATTTCTTAATATTTTTTCATCAAACTTTCAAATTATATTGCTTATGACAACACGCTCGAGATGATGCCAAATTCTCAAAGTCAAGGTCACATTTGATGGAGTTATGACCCTTTTTGTACTTGGATTTTTACACAAAAACTAAACGTTGGCTATAACTTTGTCATTTCATAATATTTTTACATCAAACTTTCAAATTATATTGCTTATGACAACACGCTCATGATGATGCAAAATTCTTTAATCGAGTTATGCCTCTTTTTGTACTTGCATTTTTTTTCCGACATATCACCAGAGAGCGACACAAGTGTTCAACTGAACACCCATTTAGTTTAATCTAAGCCCTACTTTGCCCTACTTTTTACCAAAACAGCCCTACTATCCCTACTTTTTCATTTCAAAATAAAAATTTACAAAATAAGTTTAATGAAAGTAACACTTAATTATGATCTTTTAGTTGTATTTTATATTTTCTTGTGATTACATGTAGTAGTCCAGATGTGTATTATGTGGTTTCACTGGGAAAATCCATCCTTGAAAGCAGGGTGCCTTGGTCAGTCATTCTGCATCATGGCCAACAGGTTCAAGTCTTTCATGCATTGAAAGAACTAATGATAGTGTTGTATTAAGGAATTTAAAAGTCATGGTGCTGTCAAACAGGGGCAGGGCACTATCCAAAAGGGGGAGAGAGAACAAAGTACACTGCAGACTCTTTATAACGCGGTATAGCGGGTCCATCATCCCGACCGCTTTAATAAGTGAAACCGCGTTATATTTTCCCGCGCAAAATACATGTCCCAATTTTCCCGCGAAAAATACATGACCCGATTTTCTCGCGCAAATATACTACCTAATACACAACTAACGAGATTATGCATAATTCCACGTAACGTCATGATTCCCCACACTGTTCTCGACAAATAATATTTCTTACAAGACATACAATTACCAAAGTTCAAATAAAAAAGCAAAACGGCAAGAGACTGACTAATAACACCAAGATCAAAATCGGAACTTTAAATTATTGTAATGGAATTAAAGACCGTATATCTAGTTTGTTTCGATGCCTGCAGAAATATTTTATTTTTTTATGACACAAACTCTGACATTTACGAACGTAAATGTAAAATAAATATTAAAACACTAACCATCGTGAAAATATTCCATAATTTAAAAATTACATTCTAATTTTATCTCCAGTATAATATTTCAGTATTATTGCATCATCAACCAACTTAAACCAGCTAAAAAATGCCAAATGTCATGTACACACTTCTTGCAGATCAAACGATTTCATAGCAGAGCCGACAAAACATCACAGTGTTGATTCGAGCCGACATTTTTCTTTGAAGTTGCATTTCATTGACAGATATTATCGCTGTTTACCTCCATAGTAAAAAAATGCAACATCCATGAAAGTAACAGGAAGGCGGATCAAAGCCAAATGTACATCAATGAACTACCGACAGGTTTAAAACATGATTGGGAATATTTTTTTGTTTCTTTCTGAATTGTGTGGATTATGTGATAATTATAGGGACAATCGAATTTAGTAATGGATCAATGATAAACAGTAAGTAAGCATTCACAAGTTTGCCTCGGGCTGATATCTGTCACTGGGAAAGGTGTTAAAACACGGTTGTTTTAGGGATAAAATGTGTACGTCACTTATGTACATGTTACAATTGTGACTTCCGGTTTCGATTTATTTGCTGTTTTACGATCAAAAATGACTTCCGTTTTTGATTTTTTGCTGTTTCATGGTAAAATATGGACTTAGAAAAAAAAATAGGGGATCCACGGGACGACCGCGTTATAATGGAGCGCGGATCTAAACGAAGCGTGTTATAAAGAGTCCGCAGTGTATTGAGTTATTAAATACAGACACCTATAAAGACCTATCTGAATAGTTTTCCTCCTAAAATAAGCACTTCTACTAAATCAATTGTCCTGAATTTATAAGATTTTCATGCATATACAAAATCAATTAGCATTGTGAAAATCATGTTTCTGTAGGATTTAAGTCAATTTGAAACAGTTTTACTATAAAATATAAAATTCAAGTTTTCTAGATAACAGGAAAATTAGAGTCAAATTAATATTTTGTAATCACATGAAGTGATTTATGATTAGAATATGTGTATATTATTTAATCAGTAGTATGTGTATTATTGTTTAAGGATAACCATGAGAGTGACATAATCATCTAATAATAAAATTGGTTTGATCTATTACACAATATAGTTAAGTTTTACTTTTTATGGTCTATGTAAGCTGCACAACCATTGTGTATTTAAACAAGATCCTTAATTTCCGTAAAAATTTAAAACAAAACTTTAAGTTTTCAACTCTTTAAAACAAAATGCTTACATAAAGACATACCGAGCAACTAAAATATAACAAAAGTATATGTCTGCTTTCTCAAAACTAAACATAATAGAGCTTAATTTCACCATCCAGAAGTTTTCTGTCTTAAGATGAAAATTAAACCTTTATAAAGCAGGTCTGGCAGGCTTAATGCTTGAAAATCTCGTGCATAACTATAAATGGTAGTTGAGATGTATAAAAAGTCTGTCAAAATTTATTGTTTAAATACAGATGGCAGAACCATACTCTGTACTTACATATAATTACAA
The DNA here is from genome assembly GCA_038501625.1 of Corbicula japonica. Lineage (NCBI taxonomy): Eukaryota > Metazoa > Mollusca > Bivalvia > Venerida > Cyrenidae > Corbicula > Corbicula japonica. The sequence goes on along the minus strand of JAZAYU010000112.1, from coordinate 735,610 downwards.
ACAATTCTAAATTAGATCCTTATTCAAAATTAGTTATAAAACATGTTTGAAGGTACTGACAATAAAAAAAATGAAATACTTTAATAAAAATGTTAATTTCAGAGTATTATGTCTATTAATTAAAATAAAGTAAATTAAAACAAAATAGTATATTTATAATAACAAAATAAAAAACAGTATAAAATTTGTAATACATGTATAAAAAAATACAAAAAGTAGACAATTAAAAAAGAGGGCTTGAACTTATGACTGCATTTCTTCTCCTACACGCAGATCACAGTCAACGATCATACCACTGCGCCACCATGACAAATACAATAACGTGTATTTGTCTTTAACTTTATACAGTCTCAGTTCAAATTTTCTGATAATTGCCTTGATTTCCCTTTGTTGTAAATCGGTCATCCCTTACTTCACTCTCAAGTTATCTATAAACAATAATATGGAGCTATTGGTTTTAACCCCAAAGCTATATGAAAGTTTAATGCACACATGCGACACTGCCACGCAAAATCACACATTACAATATACAGAAAAGTGTCATCCCCGGAATTCAGGGACATAAGATAACCTGTTTAAGAGCAAAGCTTTTGACATTTAGGGCAGAAGGGGACTGTTCAAAAAGGAAAGGGCATCCACCCCGCTTTCTCATGCTTAAGATACATCCGTCAATAAAGCACTCGACCTGTTGTGATCATGCCCGTATTATCATACAGTAAAACCCCGCTAATGAGACCACTTGGCTGTCTGAAAAAAGTGGTCTTAATAATGGGGTGGTCTCAATATAGGGGTGGGACCATTTGATGATCAAAAAGCTGGCAAGGGGCAGAGGACCGAAGGACAGAGATATCTTTATTAAGTGGCCAGTATTTTTGAAAGCATTTTATCAAAATCATCATCATTATCATAATAATCATCACCATATTCCTTGTTATGAATCTTTATTTTTTGTAATAAAGATTCATAACAGTAATATATTTTATATTTTAATGTTTATTATTAAACTTGTTCACATGAAAGAGTTCCAGTTACAGCACTGTACATCATCCACACTTCTGTGTGCATAAAATTATACAGTACATGGATTTAAGAATGATGCAAAATCTCAAAAACATCATAAAACAATAATACAAAAACACCAAATGTATCATCCTGAACCATTTTCATGTTTTAACTTATTTAGTGAAAACAAACAATCACTGACTGGAAATACTGACACTGTTTTCGTAACTAAAGCAGTTTACTTTGGCATGTAGCTTTCAAGATTGGTCTGCTTAGCCGAACACATTATTTTCACAGACTTCTGTTCAATTTTTTCTTGAATTTGTACAAGTTCACTGGAAATCTCCGGCATGTCCTTACTCAAACAAAACATTTTCACTTGTGCAATCCATTTGAGGGCATCCTGATAGGAGTTCACTAGCTGAGGCTCAGCTGAAGGTTCACTATCCTCATCATCCTCGGTGATGGTGCACTCTGTGTTCTCAGTAGCCTTGCTGTTTTTCACGGAATCAACAAGAGCTTCTTCCCAGTTATCCCCAAGGTCCTCATGCACAGGCACATCACTGTCAATTCCTAAATAACCAGTGACACTCATTTCCTGCTGCAAAGTAATTCTGCTCTGAGCAGCACGCATTAATTCCACAAGTTCAGCAATTGTAATATTGTTGTCATCATCCTCACTGTCTTGCGAAACAAGCACATTAATTCCAGCCTTTCTGAAACACCTCGCTACAGTTGTTTTCTTAATTTCTTGCACGGAAGAGCTTATCCACTGTACTGCATCCAAGACAGTAACACTCTTAGAGATGTTATCAACACTGACACTTTCTTCACTGTCGATCTTTGATAGGACGGACCTGATGTGTCTCTTTCTGTAGAGCTGCTTCATGTTCTGAATTATTCCCTGATCTAGGGGCTGCAGCTGGGAGGTTGTGTTGGCTGGAAGAAAGACCAATTTCACGTTTGACAGTTCCTGACCAGGTGGGTGTGAGGGAGCATTGTCCATCAAAAGAAGGACATTCCGACGGACACGTTGCATTTTTCTGTTGAAAGCTTTTATCCAGTCGGTGAAGATCTTGCTATTCATCCATGCCTTTTTGTTGTGCTCCCACTGGACTGGCAAGCTTGACAACTGAATGTTTCTAAAACATCGTGGCTTGGCACTTTCCTATTACTAGGGGTTTCTCGAACTCCCCTGTTAAACTGACACATAGCATCACAGTCAGTCTTTCTTTGGATCTTTTACCACCTTTGCACTCTTCACCACGGATAGAGAGTGACTTGTCAGGAAGTGCACGGTAAAACAGTCCTGTTTCATCCATGTTATAGATGTCAGCAGCATTATATCCTGATAGAATTTCGGGCAGCTTACTTAACCAACTGTCAACACTTTCTTTTGGTACGCTGCCACCTTCACCACATACCGATGCAAAGTTTATGTTGTATCGTTGTCTAAACCTATCAAGCCAACCATTGGATGCCTTAAACTCCCCCTCAGGAATTCCAAGTTCAGCTGCATAGTGGCGAGCTTTTTCTTGTAGCATAGGTCCAGACACAGGGATATTCCTAGCACGGGCCTGTTGAAACCACTCCCACATAAGTAAATTAACCTCCTCAACTGGTGACCATTTGCAGAGACATTTTCTGTCATCTGGCCGGTTTTCCTCATATCCATTCAGAATCTCAGCTTTGCTCTTAAGAATGGAGTGAACCTGAAATAATAAAATAAGGCTCCTTACTAATCATGAACCAATTTAATTTAAATCATTTATTCCATTGTTTATTTATTTAGTCACAAATCAATTCATTCATAAATCATTTTTTTCATAATTAAATTAATTTATTCATGAATCAATTCATTCTTTAAAAAATCTTAAATCAATTCATTCATAAATTCACTTATTAAATCAGCCTTTCAGTCCTCATTTAATTTAATAAAAAAAATGTCGAAGAAAATATTTTTTTGCTTGATCGATCTGTACCTGAGTTTTGCCAATGCCAAATTTCTCTGCCAACTTGCGTTGGCTTTGACCTGAACTTTCTTTGATTAGCTGCACTTTCTCAGTAAGACAAAGTTCTCTACGAGATTTCGACATTTTGCAGTTTTCGATTCTTATATTATTTAAAATCGTTATTTACTGATCAAACAGATGCAAAAAAATGATCTGTAAAGTCAACCCATCTTTAAAAACAACGTCGATTTACTCAATAAAAACATAATAAATCATACAATTAAATAACTTATTGCAAATAAGTGTCAATTAGCGTAAATCAACGCAACAGACAATGGATTAATCTCTTGTCAAAACATCCTCATTATCAATTTTTGCAGTTTAACGAATTCCGCAAAGCGTTGTTTTGTTTATGTCGTAAATTGATAGGTATAAAGAATAGACGCGCGACCCAACACGCGACCAAACCGTGATATGCGTGGTCGGATTATCGGGGTCAATTTATGCATAATTCGACAATTTCGGACCGTTTTAAGTGGTCGCATTACGGAATAGCGGGTAGCCCGTAATATCGGGGGTTCCGACCATTGAAATATATAGCAAAAAAATCGGGTCTTTCAAAAAGTGCCGTAATAGCGAGGTGGTCTCATTTTCGGGGTGGTCGTAAGGCGGGGTTTTACTGTAGTAATATTGAACTAAAAAGGTAGAAAATCCTACTTAATCCCTACTTTTTAATGTCAAAAGTTCCTACTTTGCCCTACTTTTAAAATAAAAATTGTCCTACTTTTGCCCTATTTTTTTCTGAAGAAAGTCTGATACAGTAAAGGATCAAGTTACTAGATATATGCATAGCAGATTCACGCTAAGGATATGGGAACAACCAAGGAGAGATATTTACAAACATATTTCAGTAGGAAATTTCCCTTTATATAATAATAATTAAAACATCATAGATCATGATAATTGAATAAATTTTCAGATTTTAACTATTCACTTCCTTTATATGTCTTTGATTTGGTGTGCCAAGAGTGTAGATCCAGAGCAGCTGTCAAGTCTTTGCCATCTGATCAGGATCTGCATGGTTTGCTTATTGGTCAGAAATAACATAAAAATCAAAATGTGAACAGTGTACATCCTGGCCAGAAGGTTATAAAGCTGAGATTGGAAACCAGTCTCAAATCTCAAGCATCTGATTGGCTGAAATGGCGACCAGTCGCCATTTCAGCCAATCAGATGCTTGAGATTTGAGACTGGTTTCCATGCTCAGCTTTATAACCTTAAGCACAGATCAGAGTGCACAGATGTGTTGGCTGATCTGGATCTACACTGTTTATCCATAGATAACAGCCATATCCCACGGAGTAAAGAGTTAAGTTAAGTGTACAAGTACCGATGCTTGGTTTCTCTAATCAGAGTAGTACAACAGTGTCATTTGCTTTGAGTTACAAAATGATTACAACAAAGATTTACTTTCAGGATGATGTAGCCTACTTCAGCTTTCCTTTCCATTTTGAAGTGTTCTACAAAAATGATAACATTAATGACGAAGAAAAAGGTATGTTAAGTTAAATAAAGAAATTTATCAATATTTCAAAATGTGTTTGTAATATAAAACTAGGATGAGGAAAAGTAATAGGTTGCCATTCTTGGACATGTCTTAAGCAAGAAAATATGAAACAGATTTCTAAAAACTCCTTTCAGATAATGCCCAAGATGGATGATTTACATTTTCAATAGCTGTAGTCAGATTTGGCCAAATTGTAATTAGAATCTACAGTGATTTTTAGTAAAAAGGTTCCTGCATTAACCCATAACTCCATAATTAAATACATATTGGTTTTAAAGCGTTTGTGGCCTGTGAAGATACACTGGTGGAATATTGGTCAGAAATACTCTAATGAATCTAAAAGGGAACAGTTAAGATCCAGATCAGATGACACAATTGTGCCAGCTGATCTGGATCTACACTGTTTGCCCATGCAATAAATGTGTAACTATGGAGAAAAGGATGAAATTTGAAGTGCAGAGAAACAATAAATGCATCGGCTGAAGTTTATGTACTTCACAATCAGCAAATATATATGGGTATACAATTTTTGTGGATTTTGTTAAAAAAATATACAAATCTTTGATTTTAAATTAGTGGTTTTCTCTTTTCCAAAAAAAATATTTCTTTTTATATTTTCTGGTGCTTTTAAATTTATGAATCAATCTGGCGAAATCTACAAAAATCAGTACTGCACAATTATTTGGAATAAGTCAAACATATAATGATGCAAATTTGTGTTATTTTTACAGAAGTGGAAATGATACGTTTTCCAACTATAATGATGGAGGTGTTATCTCTGGATACCTGGAACAGATTCCGAACTGAAGGCTACACATATCTCACTGTTCCTGGACAGCCTGGTAAATTGGTTTCTTAACCTTTGTCCAAGATCATAAAACTAAATCTGGGGACCAGTCTCAAATCTTAAGAATCTGATTGGCTGAAATGGTGGCTGGTCAGCAATCAGATGCTTGAGATTTGAGACTGGTCTCTAATCTTAGTTTTATGATCTTGGGCCCTCTAAAATGAATATTGTAGTATTGGAGCTGCAGGGGCTGATCCAGAGGGGCTCAGTAGGGTTGAGCAAATCTCCTTTTTTGTGCAGCAGTATTTAATTTTCATAAGGATTTTTGCCAGAAAGTTGAAAAGTTGTCTTGTAACTAGCCTAAGACTGCCAAAACAATCCACCTTTCTTGAAATCTTGCCTCCAACTCTGAGCTCTTTTGTACATTTAGGAGATGTTCAAATTGGAACCAATATGGCAACAAGAAACCTTGTTCTAAAGTTATACAATTGAGACTGGGAACCAAACACAGGTCTCATGTGTTCAATTGGTCAGTTCTGATTCTGTTCACAGTTATAACCAATGTGATTGCTGACATTGAAAATTGGTCTTGGTTCTCAGTTTTATCACCTGTGTTGAAGGTTATAAAACTGAGATTGGAAACCAGTCTCAAATCTCAAGCTTCTCAAGCCATTTCAGCCATTCATATGCATGAGATTTGAGACTGGTTTCCATTCTGTTTTATAACCTTGGGACCTGGACACCGTTGATCGCATTGCTAACTAGGCTTTCACAACAAACACTAATTTTATGACTGCAGAGTCAAATAACATTTATTGTTGCATGACACCTATGACTGTTAGATCCGGTTGTGATAGGTAGAGAGATAAATAACAATTTGAAGCCAGTTTCAAATCTATCTCATAAGCCGATGCCAGTGCCTACCACTCGGCTTTATATCTTTATATTGAGCCACTGTGTATGAAGCCTGGTATGACCACTCAAAGGGAGTAAGGTGTTCTAATCTTTGTGCCCTTTATATTCTTCTGTTGGTAGGCAATGTTGATAATGACTGGACCCAAGATCAAACATTGACCATGTCATTTCCAGCCTAAAAAGTTTACAATCATACTGGCCTTGAGATCATTGGAGACCAGTTTTCAAAACTCTTGCTTGTGATTGGTCAGTTTAAAGACTAGTCTCAATTTCAGCCATTGAACTGCTTAAGGTTGGAGACTATTATTCTGTCTCAATTTCATGATCCAGGGCTCTGTTGTTAAAATATAACTTGCAAAAATACCAAAGGCACAAACAAACACTAGGTTGTCATTGCATTCAGTTGCAGTGTATGTCATATGTTTGCTTAAGTAATTACAGAAAAGGTGTTGACTGCTTTACAGGTAAGCACCACGAAACGTTACACTGCTGGCGACCCACTGGAACCAGTGTCATATCACAGCTACGCAGGTTTTTCATTGGTGGATCACCAGAATTAGAGGATCCAACTTATTGTGCCATACCATCTACATTTCAGGTAATAGCTTAATAGCATAGGTAATGAGGTTGGTGTTAGGGGGAGAATTGTCTAGCTGCACACCTTGAAAATTAATTAAATAAATTATCCCTTTACTGCTTTGGTCATGGCTGATATCCATGGGCAAACAGTGTAGATCCATATCAGCCGGCACATTGATGCCATCTGATCATGATCTGCACTGTTAAATTTTTTATTCATTAGGTAATTTCTGACCAAGAAGCAAACTGTGTAGATCCCATTCAGATGGCATGGATGTGCCAGCTGATCTGGATCTACACAATATTATTAGTAAAGAGTTAAATAAATGTGGATTCACTGTAAATTGGAATAGCAAAATTCCATGAATTTCAAATTAAGCTTTCAAAAAAACATATTCAGTCTATTTTATAAAGAACTGTGAAGTAGATCAACTAGTTCTGATCCTCGATTAAAGCAAGACTGCCTGGCTGAGTAGAATTTATATAAAAATCTGTTCAAGGTTAAATAATTTGATCCTGAGTATTATTCTATCAATGAGAATTATAAAACAGAGAATGAGGATCAGTCTTAATTGGAAACCAGTCTCAGATTCCAAGATTCCCATTGGTTAGTTCCAAGGCTGTGCTCAAATTCCAAAATCAACCAATCAGATTACTGATATCTGAAACTGCTCTTGATTGTCAGTTTTATAATTGTGGGGTATATTAGAAAGATTAAGTCAGCAAGGATTTGTAAATAAATTAACCCTTTCCTTCATATTTATCCCATTATGGCCTGGGCGAACAGTGTAGATCCAGATCAGCTGGAACATTTATGCTTTTTGAGTTATAAGGTTTATTCAAACAATGAATAGTGCAGATTAATGATTTTGATCTAATGGCACAAATGTGCAGGCTGATCTGGATCGACACTGTTCGAACCTCACTTCGGTATTTCAGGGAACGCACCTCAGTAAGTTTGGCTTCAGGACGGAAACAACAGGCAGTGTAGACGTGAATCTCAACATTATAATGCAGTCAAGGTAAGAACTTTGTAGTTAAAGTGACAATCCATAATATTTTATTTATTTCAAAGGAAAGTTAATATCATTGCACCGTCAAATGTTAAATACAAAAGCTTAAGTGATAGGATGTTGTTATTATGTACTTCCTTATGTTTACATCAATTTAGTTCATTCATTATTTATAGGGTTGTTCTACAGAAATTTATTCAAAACATTATTTAACTAAATAATGATTGGTGTAGATTCTTTTTGCCACCATGAAACAAGAAGTGGGGTTATTGAAAGTAGAAGGGAAAATCTGGGCTAAAATCATACAAAAAAGCAGCATTTACACTAAAATAGCCAAGTCTCATGGTCAATTCATCACCAACTGCCTCTTATTATAAATTCCTTAGCTAGGTACAACACAAATATCTGGTATATTACAGTGATACCCAATGTTTTTACTTTCAGAGCGTTCAGGGAGAAGAAGGCCAGCAAACAGTCGTTGAGCTCATTGTTGGAAGCTTTGGGGTAAGTCAGGGTTCATCTGTTGATAGGTGGTTCTCGTTAACACAGTTTGAATTCATTTAGGAGAAGCTTTATGAATGTTGGATGTGGTCGTAATTAATAACTGGGATCCACTTATCCCATTTCTCCATAATATTAAATACAATTTTATCTCATAGGCAAAGTGTGAAGATCAAGATCATCTGGCATAACTGTACCGTCTGAACTGGATCTACACTGTTCACAGCTTGATAAGAAATAACCTAATGAATCTAAAAGTGAACAGTTTAGATCCTGATAAGATGACAAATATGTGCCAGCTGGGCTGAAGGTTATAAAACTGAGTTTGGAAACCAGTCTCAAATCTCAAGCATCTGATTGGCTGAAATGGCAACCAGTCGCCATTTCAGCCAATCAGATGCTTGAGATTTGAGACTGGTATCTATGCTCAGTTTTATAACCTTGGGCACTGATGTGGATGGATCTACACTGTTGCCATGGGACAACAGCCATATCCCATGGTGTAAAGGGTTAAAGCATGTTTGAATGTAAAATGAATTGTGCATATGAATCAATATCGTGATAGCTTAAGTTTAGGCCTAGTTGTTTTTAATTTTTAGCAAAGTGAAAAATGAGTATTGGATAAATTTGTTTAAGAAAAGCACAATCATTCAATCAGGCCCTAAGATTATAAAACTGAGAATGGAAACCAGTCTCAAATCTCAAGGACCTGATTGGCTGAAATGGTTACTGGTTGCCATTTCAGTCAATCAGATGCTTGAGATTTGAGACTGGTTTCTGATATTAGTTTTATAATCTTCAGCACATGTTGTCTTGAAGGACTTTAAAGTGATGTGGCTAAAAGTTTGTGTATGTTATTGACATGGATAATTAGTTGCAGACCTGTCGGTATTAATAAGGCAATTGTTGTTGAATATTTTTAAATGATTGATTCCTTATTTTTTAATTATAGATTTCTGATATAAAATGTAATCTGATTTCTTCTTTTTTTCAGAATCAATGCTATGCAGCAGAATATTTCAAATGTGCTAGGTAAGTTCTTAAACATTTAAAAGCTGGGCCCAATATCATAAATCTTAAACTGGTGACCAGTCTTAAATCTCCAGCATATGATTGGTTGAACTGAATCAAAGTTTCCTGATCTTGGACCCATTAAGGCCAGGGAGCAGAGGATTTCCTCTGTCAATATGACCATAAGTGTTGTCCTCTTTGACTTGGTGGTTTCATTAAGACTAGGAGCCCAAGGATTTTCTCCAGCAATGTCCACAGTATGACCAAGCTTTTTTATGTCGTCTGACACATAGGGATCGCCAGCATTGTCGATTAGTCTCCCAACTTTAACCTGAGACTTTATATTGTCTTTAACTTTAAAAGTACTTGTTATGTTCACTTAATACTCATTTGCATGAACAAATCCATTGGTGACAACAAGAATGAAAACTCCTGTTTCACTATTTTTTTAACTATGCCCCTTTCATATGCAACTTTAGACGACCCATATGTTCCGTGTAACACGCAAAACAAGTGATATTATGATTAATATAAAGTAAAAAATTCTTCTTATGTTTATCTTAATCCCTGTACTTTGACAGGTAATGCAACCACTATCTTATCTCAGTTTCATTATCTTAAACATTGTTCCTAGAATTTATGTCAAAAGGTAAGCTGGCATCTAATAAAAAGCATGCTACATGTAAGCTGCAGTATGTCACATGCTCTTGATATGTTGATTTCAGATGCTTTCAAGAAAGCCAGGCAGCGAATGTTACTGGCTCGGGAGACGGCATCCAAGGAACTCTTGAAGACCACATCCAAAACAACAGCGTCCTGATCATAGTGGATTCTAGCAGAACATAATTAAACAACTGTTCAAACAATGTCTTTACTGTTTGTCGAGATAATAAACTGTGATATAGCAGAGAAGGATATTAAAAGTACATCAGTTTTTGATGGCAGGACGGATTATCTACAAATTGACATGAAAGTTACTAGTGTTCGATGTTGTGTAATGAAGACAAAATAGCTTTCATGAGAATGTTATTTTTTCCTCCATATATACACATTTTATTGCATGTGCAAAAAGTGTAGATCCCGATTAGCCTGCATAATTTGTGCCTTCTAAGCAGGATCTGCCAGAAATTTGCCATTTTTGGCCAGAAATTACATGTACTTAATAATTACTTGATGCGATTTAAAGGCAAAAGTAATGTTTTTAACCAAGATTTTTGTAGCCTGTTTTAGCCGATTTGTATGCAGATTTAGAGCATATATATTCAAAGACTATGTTGGAAAAAATTAGTATTATTGGATATCTTTAAAAAGTGAACTGAAATTTAACATTACTAACTTTAATTAGCCGAATAGTATTTATTCTCATACTTTGCATAAGCTTTGTCACTGTTTAAATTTTGCAACTTGCATGTTTAAAGTTATTGTATGGAAAGACGAAATATTATAGCATTGTGATTTTCTGTAGCATCTTATTTGCTATTAATAATTTATATAAAGATTAGTTCAAGTATTAAATGACTTTTTCTACAGGTTGTTTAAGATCATGCTTAAAGATCACTAATTGTATGTTGTTTGAGATGTATATTTGTAGATAAAGATTCATTTTTATTTAAGGAGGATTTTATTAAAAAATAGAAACCATACTTAGCTTTATTTTTCATTCATTATTTTTAACCATTCATGAGGTGGGATGTATTATGCTATGGCACTGTTGTCAGACAAAGAGTTACCAAAACTTGTTTGTGGGAAGCACTTTATGCATGGATAAGTCCCTTTGATTTTGAGGTCACTAGCTCAAAGGGCAAGGTCACACTGAGATTCAAACACTTGTTCGCATGATATTACACAACAGCAGTTGCCCCTACAATGAAAACACTTGTAGATGCCAGTGTGGTAGATATTGATTTTAAGTTCGGGCTGAAGGTTATAAAACAGTTTGGAAACCAGTCTCAAATCTCAAGCATCTGATTGGCTGAAATGGCGATTGGTCGCCATTTCAGCCAATCAGATGCTTGCGATTTGAGACTGGTTTCCATGCTCAGTTTGATAACCTTGGGCTTCGGTCTCGGATAAATACTCGTGTTCAAACAGTGCAGAAAGCTCTTTGGTGTAAAGCCCGTTACGAGTCCTTTTCATTTTGATGTCTGAAGCTCTTGGAATTGAAATAGTGCAAACATTAATATACTCAGCAAAAATAAAAAGTACACTATTGCGTTTCCCTATATGTGCTCTATATAGTCATGGGGGTCTCATTGATTTATTTACTCTTAGACAAAATCAGACATGGTCTTCTGATGAAGATTGAATATAAATCTACACAAAAACATAGATTCCATACCATCATGACCGTAGGTTTCTACCTCAAATTTCACTTTGAAGACTACCACCCTTGCCTATTTACTAAATTTCGCGACTAAATTTACTTGTCGCTAACCTGTTTAGAGGAATTATTTTAAAAGTTGTTTTTTCTTATTTTAAAATGTATTGGATAAATGTAATGATTTTTGGTTCCAACAGCTGCAGAAATACACAATTACTGTATTTTAGAAGGAGTTTTTATTTTTTCTCTAGCTATACTGGCCAATCAGCTAATGTTTCTGTAGAGTCTTACGGGTTTCCCCTAACTTTTTTAACCAACCGAGAAGCAGCTTTTATTTAGTGTACACTGATCTACATGATATTCCGCAGCGCTCTGCGTACTTGTTGATTACACTTTGCTTACCATTTTGTTTGCGCGACGATCCTTTTTAAGTATTCACAATGGTTTGGATAATTTGTAGACGGATAATTATGTTTCTTCATCTATCCAAGCGCGTTGGAGCTGGGGCCGCAAGAGAGGCGATTGCGGCTAGAATGTTTCGGCAAGCCGCGGCCCTGGCTCAATACTAGATGGGTGTTCAGTTGAACACTTGTGTCGCCCTCTGGTGCTGTCGGAATAAAAATGCAAGTACAAAAAGGGGCATAACTCCATCAAATGTGACCTTGACCTTAAGAATATAGTATCGTCACAAGCGTATTGTCATAGGGAATATAATTTGAAAGTTTGATGAAGAAATATTAATAAATGGCAAAGTTATAGCCAACGTTAAGTTTTCATATACAGGGGAATAACTCCATCAAGTGTGACGTTGACCTAAAGAATGTGGTATTATCAGGAACGTGTTGTGAAAAGGAATATAATTTGAAAGTTTGATGAAGAAATATTAAGAAATGGCAAAGTTATAGCCAATGTTAAGTTTTCGTAAAAAGGGAAATAACTCCATCAAATGTGACCTTGACCTAAAGAATATGGTATCATCACGAGCGTGTTGTCATAAGGAATATAATTTGAAAGTTTGATGTAAAAATATTAAGAAATGACAAAGTTATAGCCAACGTTAAGTATTCGTGTAAAAATCCAAGTACAAAAAGGGGCATAACTCCATCAAATGTGACCTTGACTTTGAGAATTTGGCATCATCTCGAGCGTGTTGTCATAAGCAATATAATTTGCAAGTTTGATAAAGAAATACTAAGAAATGGCAAAGTTATAGCCAACGTTAAGTTTTCGTGATAGACCGACGGACGGACTGACGGACGGACAAAGCGGTCCCTATGTATCGCCATTTCTTCGAAAGGGCGAAACAAAAAATGGATCTTTTTTGGCGCTTCTTCGAATTAGATCGTCGTTGTTTTGCATGAAAATCGGACTCGGCTTAGATAATAATTGTCAGCATCCAGGAAACGGCGATATGGTGCGGGATTTCCTCAGGGTGTTAAAACCACGGTTAAGGAGGTAAAGCATTATAAATGTATCGAATTAAGTAACACTAAAGAGAATTTGCGAAAAAAATATCATATTCAAAGACCATGTTTAGGTCAGCAAAGTAAAATATTGAAGAGGTTAAGTGGTAATGAAGGCTTAACATTTTATGATGTTTTATTTCATAAATTAACATTTCCTAAGGAACAAAGTCGGATGCTAGATTTTAAAAAAGGGGTTCGTTTATGATAATCTTAGGGTAGTTGATAATATCAAATAACAAGTTTTAGTTATTTTTATATATATAAGAATTAAGAATTGTTGAACAAGTAATCTATTAGTGCATACGTGCGCAGATTATGCCCTATTTTCGCAGTCATTTGATGAGATACAGAAATACGAGTTTGCTCATCTTTAATGATGCTAAAACAATTATTTTATTTTTGAGTTCGATTAAGCTCTGTCACTTTTCCCCTCGAAGAAAGCTATACTTTTCGGAGAATGAAAAAAAAATAACAAAAGCATGTTATTAAAATCAGAGCACGAAGAATTAGAAACACTCCAAATGAAATCAAATAGCTAGCAACAAACTTTTCTAATGTTCAAACATATCAATCCAGGTCGGATGCAAGATTTCTGAAAACTGGGTTCGTTTGGGGGCAGTCTTTGGTAGTTACATGATAATTTCCAATTGTCTGGCCAAATCACAATGAAAATGATATATTGATGCCCCAAAAAGGGGCCCCACAGACCCCCCACCTCTGTATTCGCCCCTGCTATAAACATGAGATGATGTCGATATTATTTGTTTTGAAGATTCTATTTTACATAAAAGTTGAAAATAGTTTTAAGAATTCGAATTAATCCATGCTCATTATTGATGAGGAATTTCATGGAATATTGATTAGTTTTTTAGTTGCTAATTTGTTGTAATTCTTAATGAAATAGATCATGGCTGAAGGTTATAAAGCTGAGATTGGAAACCAGTCTCAGATCTCAAGCATCTGATTGGCTGAAATGGCGACCAGTCGCCATTTCAGCCAATCAGATGCTTGAGATCTGAGACTGGTTTCCATGCTCAGTTTTATAACCTTGGGCACATATGCGAACATATTCAATTTTCATTATTATTATTAGTATAAAATATTTATATTAAAATGTGAAAAGTGGACATTTAATGTTGCAAACATATTCAATGGGTGGTGTAATGCAAACAAGTTTGAAAGAGAGTTTCTAATAATGGTTACTTATTTTCAAAATAAAAAATAGATACTGTCCCAGTGTTATAAAATTCAGAATAGAAACCAGTCTCAAATCTCAAGTATCTGATTGACTGAAAGGTCGCCATTTCAGCCAATAAGATGCCCGAGATTTGAGACTGGCTTTCAATCTCAGTTTTATAACCTTTAGCCCATATCATTCACACTTTTCTAAATATGTTGCATATATTGTATGTAGCATACTCGTGACTCAAAAAATAAAAAGAGATGTGAATTTTACAGGCGCAGACATTTGCACCCATCCACAATACTAAAGATTATGGCTGAATGTTATAAACACTGAGATTGTAAACCAGTCTGAAAACTCAAGGATCTGATTGGCTGAAATGGCGACTGGTTGCCAATTCAGCCAATCAGATGCTTGAGATTCGAGACTGGTTTCCATGCTCAGTTTAATAACCTTGGGCACATGTAACGTGAAAATGGTGGTCAACATGCTGTTGAGATGATGCTGATAATAATTCATTTGTCACCTTACACTCCAAAAATTAGAAATGTGCACATTTCTACATTATGTTTCATGTTAAAGTTGCATTTGAAAGGGGCACAACTCAAAAAATATTCAAACAGGAGTTTTTTATTCTTTTTGTCACCAATGTTGTTGTTCATGCAGATGATATATTCCAAGTATTAAGTGAATAGGACAAATACTTTCAAAGTTATATGCAATGTTAGGTTGCATTTGAAAGGGACATAACTCAAAAATAGTTTAACAGGAGTTATGTTGTTGTATCCGATGTTGTTCATGAAGATGAAATGTTTCAAGTATTATGTAAATAACACAAGTACTTTAAAAATATAGGCAACATAAAGTTTCATGTTAAAGTTTCATGTGAAAGGGGCACAAGTCATAAAAAAGTCAAACAGGAGTTATCATTCTTGTTGTTAGTGACAACGTTTTTCATGAAGATGATATATTCTGAATATTAAGTGAACAGGACAAGTACTTTAAATGTTAATGTCAACATTCAGTTCCGTGTTGAATTTGAAAGGGTCATAACTCAAAAAATATTTAATCAGAAGTTATGGTCCTTATTGTAACCGATGTTGTTGTTGCTAAAGATGATATATTCCAAGTTTTAAGTGAAAAAGACAAGTACTTTAAAAGTTATGAGCAACATTATGTTTAATGTTTAAGTTTTCTTTGAAAGGGGCACAACTAAAAAAATATTGAAACTGGAGTTTTCATTCTTGCTGTCACAGATGGCGTTGTTCATGCTGATGATATATTCAAAGTATGAAGTGAATAGGACAAGTACTTTCAAAGTTATAGGCAACAGTAAGTTTCATGTTTAAGTTGCATACTGTGTAAGGGACATAACTCATAAAATTGTCAAACAGGAGTTATGATTCTTGTTGTAACCGATGTTGTTGTTCATGCAGATGATATATTCCAAGTTTTAAGTGAAAAGGACAAGTACTTTCAAAGGTATAGGCAGCATTAAGTTTCATGTTAGTTTTATTTGAAAGGGGCATAACTAAAAAATATTGAAACTGGAGTTATCATTCTTGTTGTCACAGATGGCTTTGTTCATGCTGATGACATATTTCAAGTATTAAGTTAATAGGACAAGTACTTTAAAAGTTATAGGCAACATTAAGTTTCATATTAAAGTTCCATATTAGTCATTTGAAAGGGGCATAACCCCAAAATTACTGAAACAGGAGTTATCATTCTTGTTGTCACAGATGGCATTGTTCATAAAGATGTGATATTCCAAGTATTAAGTTAATAGGACTAGTACTTTCAAAGTTATTGGCAACATTAAGTTTCATATTAAAGTTGGGGGACTACCGGACGACGGCACTGCCGACGACGACAACGATGACGACGTCGCCGGACAATAGGATCCCTATGTGTCTACCTGCTATCGCAGGCAAAACAAACAATAATAAATAGCAAACAGTGCAGATCCTGATCAGACAGCACAGATGTGCCAGCTGATCTGGATCTACACTGTTCGCCCATGTCATAAAGGTGTGTATATAGAGGAAAGGGTAAGGCTACAGGCAAGTTCATGTGTCCTCCCAGTTCTAAAACCATTCACACAGACAAGAAGGTCTGCAAATTAAACAGCAAGAAAGAAACAAGTCAGCTGGTGTTTTCTGCTTTTTATTAAATTACAGCATTAATATATACACTTCCTATGTCATCTGCACTGTCATTAGCATAAAACAATCATTTACAAAACAAGTATTTACAAATGAAGTACAAACTCTCATACAATCATACAACCATTATTTATAGAACAGAACACTTTCACAATGTCATGCTATATATTTTGTAAAGGAAAAAAAAGTCCCCAAGATGATAAAACTGGAAATGGAGTCCAGTCTCAAATCTCAAGGATCTGATAGGCTGAAATGGCGACAAGTCACCATTTCAGCCAATCAGATGCTTGACATTCGAGACTGGTTTCAAATCCCAGTAATATAATCTTCAGCACAAAATTCACCTATTATACTTCCTTAAATGATAATTTATTCATAATAAACAAATTCTCTTCTAACCCTTTCCACCATATATAAACCTTAATGGTGTGGGCCAATGGTGTAAATCCAGATCAGCCAGCACATCCATCCCAGCTGTTTTGGATCTACACTGGTCACACATGTAATATA
The DNA here is from genome assembly GCA_038501625.1 of Corbicula japonica. Classification (NCBI taxonomy): domain Eukaryota; kingdom Metazoa; phylum Mollusca; class Bivalvia; order Venerida; family Cyrenidae; genus Corbicula; species Corbicula japonica. The sequence goes on along the minus strand of JAZAYU010000112.1, from coordinate 718,639 downwards.
TGAAGTAGAGGGATAACCAGATGTTCACATAAACCATTCATATCTGTCTCAAGTCTATTGTGACTGTGAATCACATTTGACCTCTAACTTCACAGCATGGTCATATGAAGATAGCAAGTAACTTGTACCAGTCAAGGTTATACTTTTACTTCAGAATGAGACCACTCTAATTTCTTTGCAATTTGATTGGATGAAATTGAGAACAGTCTGTAAACTGACAGATGAATAGTATGAGATATGCGACAAGTTAACATTCTCAATTTGATAATCTTGAGGCCAGAATGGGAAATACTACAAAGCACACCTCATAATTTAAAACATGATTGACCCACACCAGACTTCCAGTCAGACACACTATATGCCATCATGGAAATGTTTAATCTCTTCACATTGGCTAGGTGTGGTCTGTTGGAAATACTACATATTGCTCCTCCTCGCATGAACCAGTATTGAACTTTCAAAACCAGATTTTTCAACTCCAACACGGTCAACATATGTCTACAAGTGTGTGGTATAACAACTTTATCCTTTTACTCCATGCCTTTTTATGCATGTGCGACCAGTGTAGATCCAGATCAGCCGGCATATCCATGACATCTGATCAGGATCTGCACTAATTGCATTTTGGTCAGAGATGACCTAACGATACTTAGATTCGGCTGTGCCGGCTGATCTGGATCTAAACAGTTCGCCACTTGCAATAAAAGTGTGTCTATGGAAGAAAGGGTTAAACCACTATCATCAAGGTCAGGCTCCAAGGTTTTAAAATTGAACTTGAAAACCAGTCTGAAATCTCAAGGATCTGATTGGCTGAAATGGAGACTTGTGTCCATTTCAGCCAATCAGATGCTCGAGATTTGAGACTGGTTTCCAAACTCAGTTTTATAATCTTCAGCACAGGTGTTTTCAGCCTCAGACATACTACAGTGCTCTCATGGCTGGATACAGGATTGAATCTTCAACAAATAAGTCGCAACATATTAACCACATTTACTATCGGCCACTAATCAGAAGCCTTATTTGCCAACATTTTTTTTTTCAAAAAGAAATTACATGTTTCTGAAAAAAAAAATCAAATTTAATTTTTTTTTCATTATAAACATTCACATTCACTCTTTTCAGGCAATTCTGTATGCAAATGACCTTTAAGTTACATCTTACTCATTCATGTTTATAACAAATACAAGTGAATGTGCCTGCATTGTTAATTCAGCATCAAAAGAACAAAAACAGTTTAAACAAGAATCCTTGAGACTTGTATGTACAATTCAAGCTCTAACAGTACATAGATAACAAACCTAATTAGTACAATTATTCTCTCAAAGCCACATTTACAAAGTAACAATGTATTATTAACAAAAGAACATAGCAAAATAGCTCTATGGACACAAAGTTAGCAAAAATGAAACAAAATGTTCTATGACATGTTTGATTACAAGTTTTGTAAACATGAAAAATATTGCAAAACACGTTTTCAAATGCTCATCACAAATTATGTGTATAGCCCTTTCCTCCCTGTATATGCATTTTCATCACGTAAGAGACCAGTTTAGATACAGATCAGCTGACACAACTGAACAGTGCAACTGGATCAGGATCTTCACTGGTGGCTTTTTGGTCAGATATAACCTAATAAATCAAAAAGCGAATAGTGCAGATCCTGAACAGATGGCACGGACGTTCTGACTGATCTTGATCTACACTATTCACCCATGCCATAAAGGCATATATGGAGGAAAGGGATAGTCAAGAAGCCAGATCACACAGCTTTATCACACAATACTTTAGCATTAATACATGTAGGTAAGATCCTCAAAAATATTACACCAAGAATGAAGTACTGAGTCCTTTGGGAATATCAGATGGTAGCCATGTTGAAAAATGCAGTTTATGAACACCTTTCACACAAAATCATTGGCTTGATCTTTCTAAATAGTACACCAAACAAAGCGATTATAATGAGGACTTTGGGTATTTCAGGTTGCTAAATTAAATAATGCTCAGCAGTTTCTGAACATCGAGTTAAATATCCACTTCGGCAACTGTCAATTATAATATGTATAAGTCATGACTAAATACATGTGTTATTATCAAGCGTGGGCCATTGACTGGTCATCCATTCTGGTCAGGTCTTAAGCAGCTGCATCTTTATTTTTGCCGAGACACTGACTATCTTTCATCAAACAGAGGTGTGGCATCTCCAGCTGGCGACTGATCTGTACGTCGAGGTGACGGTCGTACACCAGGACTGCGTGGTGTTCCGGGAGCCATCTTCTTATGCTTGGCCCACATCTCGGCAGCCTTAGCCCAATCTGTTCCTGCACTGCTGCCTGGCTTTGCTCCTGTACAAATGCAAAGACTATTTTACTATTAGTGTTATTTTAATATTTTTGTCAACACAAACAATTTTAACATTTTACCATAATTCTGGGTGGATTGAAATTGTACTGTTTACTGGTGTAAATACTGAGTTTTGCTCAACCCTCTGCTAGGCCGTATAAGCAGTAATATGCATTTCTATTACTGCCAATGTACAGGCAAATCAAACTGTTTAATATTTGTTGTGTTCAGTGATTTTAAAAGTTCCTTTTTTGTCTAATTCAGCTTGTGCTTACAATCTACTGCCAATGACTGTTCAAAGGCAGTGCCCTACACTAGTTTTAATTGGTTTTTCGGGTTTATCCCCTAGTTGTCTGTTATCACTTTTAAATTTTTCGATTGCAACTGTTTTCTTTACATTTTATTGCATCTCAACTGGTCTAAGAAGAAAGGGTGTGGCTGCTCTGAACAACTTTCACTACCTTGTGTATTGTTTGTAAACTTTAATTTCCAGTTTTACACCACTTGTGCCTTTGAATAAACAAGAGGGCCAATTGGCCCTAAATCGCTCACCTGTCAAACTTGACCTAGATATCATTGAGATAAACATTCTGACCAAGATTGAAGAAGATCTGACCAAAATTAAGACCGCTAGAGTGCAGACAAGATTTTTATATAATTTGACCTAGTGACCTAGATTTCAAGGTCACATAACCCAGTTTCAAACTTGACCTAGATATCATCGAAATATACTTTCTGACCAAGCTTGAAGAAGATCAAACCAAAATTAAGACCTCTAGAGTGCAGACAAGCTTTTTCCTTAATTTGACCTACTGACCTAGTTTTAAGGGTCACATGACCCAGTTACGAACTTGATCTAGATATCATTGAGATAAACATTCTGACCAAGTTTAAAGAAGATTGCACCAAAATGAAGACCACTAGAGTGCAGACAAGATTTTTATATTATTTGACCTAGTGACCTAGATTTCAAGGTCACATGACCCAGTTTCAAACTTGACCTAGATATCAATGAGATAAACATTCTGACAAAGTTTCAGAAGATCGGACCAAAATTAAGACCTCTACAGTGCAGACAAGCTTTTTCTTTAAATTGACCTACTGACCTAGTTTTAAGGGTCACATGACCCAGGTACAAACTTGATCTAGATATCATTGAGATAAACATTCTGACAAAGTTTAAAGAAGATTACACCAAAATTGAGACTGCTAGAGTGCGGACAAGATTTTTCTATAATTTTACCTACTGACCTAGATTTCAAGGTCACATGACCCAGTTTCGAACTTGATCCAGATATCAATGAGATAAACATTCTGACCAAGTTTGAAGAAGATCGGATAAAAATTATGACCGCTAGAGTGCGGACAACAATTGTGAACGGACGACGGGTGATCACAAAAGCTCACCCTGTCACTATGTGACAGGTGAGCTAAAAAGCGAAAGTGTGGGCCTGAACAATGGTGTGATTTGATATCTAAACACTCAAAAGGTATTTCTAGAATTTCAGACATTGCCAAAAAAGATTTGTTTTATTTCTTCAAATTCCAATTTCTTTTTTTCTGACATACTGGTAGTTTAGTTTGTTTTTCTTTCTTATATATAAACTGCAAAATTAAAAAAAAAACAACAAAGGAAGAGAACCACTAGCTAAAAGGATAATGTTACCTGAAGTTCCACTGCTCCTTGGGGTCCTGGGTGTGGCCCCTGGCCACTGAGATTTGGGGGTTGGCTGGTAAGAGGGTGTGGCTGTAGCTGCAGGGGTCAACAATGGGGTGGACTGGGGCTAAAAAAAATATACATTTATAATTATTATTTGGCTCTATGGAATTATCTGCCTTTTTCAAAGATGTATTTGGTTTGTCAGTAAAGAAATATTATGAGGAAATTCTGTAAATAAGTGTTAAAGTAGGATGCAGCTTTAATCCCAATATTATCACATAAAGATAAAATGATACACTTCTAGAAAAACACCAAAACTTTTTAAGTCATTAAAAAACTATTGTCAATCTCAGGGATGTGTGATTGGTAATATCTTGGGATACCATTTTTGTTTTAACAAAAGAAAAGTATGTTTGGTCCAAAACTAAAAGTCAACACCATAAGAAAATAAGGTTTCAACTTTACTTTGACAAATTATATTTTTTATCAATTTTTATAATGATCTCAAAAATCTACCAACTGAAGGCAAACAATATTTCAGTTATACATTTGCACAGAAGTATAGCAGTGATCTGAAATTAGGTTTTATGAACTGATGTAGGTAGATCATCAATGAAATATAAGAATATAGATCAGTTTACTGGTGCTTATAAATTAAAATAATCTTGAAGGAGATACATCAGTGATACAACTCATATAAAAATAGAAAAATATACAGCACAACAGTTAATTGGAGCACTGATTTAAAATGTGGTTGGAAATAGAGATCTAGCAGTATTGTTTATGGAAAAAGTGATTTATGTTGTATTGAAAATTGAAAAACAAATACATCAGTATTGTTTATTGCAGAACTGGTGCATCTCACATTTGAATTAAGAGTGCAGTATGGTTGCTCAAATGATTTACCTCAAAGAAGAAAATAGAACGAGAAACAGCAGTAGGTTTATCACAGGATAATCACACGTCATTTCAGAAAGCAGAGCTACATTATTTACTGAGTCATGATGATGTCCTTACACCAACACAGAATAACTTAGCCATGTCCAACTCAAATAGTGGTTATCCATGAAAACTTTAACTTTCAGTATTTTTTTTTTATTTCACAAACATAAATGTATACCACTGAATAACATACAATACAACATGATAATTATCCATTTAATACATACCCTGTAATTCAACCCACCACCAAATCCGCCTGCAAAGTTACTACCAGAGCCTCCAACCTGCGGTGTATGTGGTGTAAATCCTGTTCTGGGGGTGTAGCCTGGTGTGAACCCTGGAGTTACCCCTGGGGTGAGACCAGGTGTGGGTCCGGCAGGGGTAACACCAGCCACTTGAGCCAGGGTGTTGTAGATATTGCTAGGCAGTCCTGCTGCAGCCCTCTGTATCGTGGCAGCATCCACACCTATAATATCAATAGAAATATTAATCAGTTATTGAAGTGTCCCATGCTTATCCATTTTTTATAATGCTCACAATCATGTTGTCCCTACAGTTCACACAGTTACAATTTCAGACTGTTTTCTTGAACATGAAACTAGGTATACAACATTTTTTATAAAGAAAAACCATTATAGGAAGACTTTGATGTTACAGTATTGTTTGTTGGTTTAAATATTGCATTTTGAAGACAATATTAATTAAGAGAGGTCATCAATGTCCACCACTACAGGATAAAAATATTACAGATGTCAACAAATATCCAGATATCCATTCAGATCATCAGATATCAGGATTGAATTTGGCATACAGATATTTGTTTACAAAAAATAAGTTTTAAGTGTGCGCCATTTCGGTAATTTATCTTTCGACTGTCAGTGTGCAATCAAGCATAAGCATGTGTAATAGATTATCGTGAGGTGATGACGCCCAGTATTGTTTTATGGGTCTCAGATAGAAAAATGTGCTAAAACTAGGCATAGTGGTATATATAAGAACTTAATTAACAGCAGTAGTTGAATGTACAGTGAGGTTGGTTCTGGATTGGAAGAAAATTAACTTTTAGGTTACTGCTGTATAACAAATTTAAAATCAATTGCACCTTGTAAGCTGAAGTTTGGTGTCTGGCCAACCATTGGGGTTCTACTGCTTGGGGTCCCTATAATTGGATCCCTAAAATGCTCCTTGAACCATCTCATCAGCGAGTTAATAGATTATTGTGTCGGTAGCTGAAGCCGTCAGGAGTCACGGTGATATACTCATGACGGGGCTTTGTCCTTGGCATGTAGGAAAGCAAGAATTTCCCAGGATACTGCCTTACACAACTCAGGTAGTACGGAATTCTGCAGGAGAAAAGAAACAATCCAGGTTGAAAATATAAGATGTTATTTTAATTTTGTACACAACTTCAGACGTATGTAATACTGTGGGGGAAATATAAACCATGTTGGAAAGCAGCTGTTTATGGTCTGTGTATACATACATTTACAAATGTATGCTTTCTGAAATTATAAGCATGTCATCATTTAACCCTATACTCTTTATATATGCATTTTAACGTGTGTTCAACCAGTGTAGACCCGGATCTGCCTGCATATCTGGATCTGCACTGTTTGCCCATGCAATGAAGGTGATGCTTAAAATATTATGAAAACAATCGTTAGTACTTGTCAAAATACAAAGACCTTCAAAAGGCAGGTAAATTCATATTACAACTAATTATTATCGATTTGAAGTGCCTATTGCTTGTTTTTAGACCTAACATTTCTACCAATTTTTATTCAATATCAGCATGGAGTATTATTTTCCTTGTTCTCAAAATAATCTGTACCTAGATGGAGCTTTCTTTTTATCTTCTTACAGTTTTTTCTCTAAGACTTCTTTCTTGCCTCCGTCTGAATCCAAGTAGTTCTTAAAGCTGATGATATCACGGGCGTGTGAAGCCAGCGGCTGTATGTGACGTGCTATGATTTCATCGAGATCTTCAAACTCCTGTCAAATTCATAAGAACCGGTAAGTTAAGAACTTTCAACATATCAAAATGAAAGCTAGGAAAAATAATGGTTGAAGATCAAACATCATCATGTGTTCTCAAGCTTTATCTCGAGTGTTTTGGGGAAAAGGCCCTTAAAAAAATTATGGATTTCAATGGAATTATAAACATTCATCTGACAAAAATCATGTTGATAAAAAAAAACTTGTAATTAAAGAATGCTTTCATTTTTTTTTTTTTTGAATGGGCAGGAGGGGTGGGGCATCAAAGAGTTCGTAGTACCAATCAAATGCTTACAATCTTTCATGGGTACTGGGAAAAATGTGGATATTTTGCAATATAAATGGGGTCCAAATTCTACCCCTTGTGGCACCTCAAAAAGCGTTGGTTTAGCACTACCAAATTCCCTACTCCTTGTAACACAATTCCTAGCCCACATACCTCGCCATTGATAAGAAGTGAGTTTCCCAAACTGAAGGCATTTTCTTTACCCTCTTATTTTATGTCTAAGTGTTGTAAGACACCATCAGATACCTTCCAGGTTACCGTCAAGTGATCTGCTCCCTAGAACAAGATTTACAACATGACTTTGAATATCAGTATGTTACACCAATCTTTCTTCCATTCAAAACTATAAATTTTCTTTTTTAACTTGAAACAAGAGCTGTCACTGAAAATTGACATATGCACCCTAAATGTAACGGCCCATAACTCCGCCAATAAAAATCCGATCTAAAATTCCTGACAATATGCACAACTAGGCTTAGTGACGTACACTGTGAAGTTCTAATCTAATCCCCAAGGGGATTTCGAGATGAAGCAAGGACAAGATTGATGAACAGCACATTAACTACATGCCCCCCAGAATTAAAATCAGGAAGACTCCTATGCACTTCTTGTAATCATGATTTCACTGTACTGCAAAAATCCCAATCTATACTTAAAGGACTGACCTTCTAAAAAAAAGCAAGTTCATTTTCAATAAACGATTTCATCACGCTAAGCCCTACCTTACTACTAGGTCGTATGATGCACTCTCCCTGGTCCATGGTATTCAGTATTTTCTCACACTCTTTATAGCCAATGTTGTGGAAGTTAGGATGAGCAATGACTCTCTTGATATAGGCTGAAAATATAAAAATAAATAAAAACACATTAACATGGAGCGAAGGGTTAAAGCACCAGGGCCCAAGATCATAAAACTTAAGCTGGAGACCAGACTCAAATCTCAAGCATCTGATTGGCTGAAATGGTGACTGGTCGCCATTTCAGCCAATAAGATGCTTGAGATTTGAGTCTGGTCTCCAATCTCAGTTTTAAGATCTTGGGGCCCTGATGTTACATACAAGTTACTTTAATACAAGAATAACCCACTACATATTTGTAATTAATAAAATTATATAACTTTAGAGTAAAAAGATGAAAACTAACTCTGCCTAGCCTGTATTTTCTTCTTTTCTTCTTCTTTCTCTGTTTCACTCTTCTCTGCATCTGCATCATAATACATGTCTTTTGGAGGTCTGAAAAACATCAAACAGCAACTTTTCATAATCCAACCAATTGTGAAAGCCAACACTGAAAAAGTAAGTAATTGTCTGTTCTTCATGCATCTTTTGGCTTTTACTCTTTACTCCATATATACATCTTTTATAACATGGGCAAACAGTGTAAACCCAGATCAGCTTACTCATTTGTGCTGTCTGATCAGTACCTCCACTGCAGAAATGATCTACTAAATAAAATGGCAAACACTGCAGATCCTGATCAGTGCCCAAGGTTATAAAACTGAGCATGAAAACCAGTCTCAAATCTCAAGCATCTGATTGGCTGAAATGGCGACTGGTCGTCATTTCAGCCAATCAGATGCTTGAGATTTGAGACTGGTTTCCAATCTCAGTTTTATAACCATGGGCACTGATCTTACAAAATGTTATCGATGATCTGATGACAGCCAGCAAACACCGCATATAAGCTATAGACCTGATAACTATTTTTAAAAACGGTCAATACAGAAAGCATTATTCATAACACAAGCAAAATGATCTGAAGATGTCATTACTGCGGAATGGAAATTTATGCAAGACCACTTTAAACACACCTGTTTTCAGTAAAATATTCCTAACCCTGGGTGTCAACACTTTCCATGGCTTAATACACTGTGCATATATGGATAAAATATAGTAACAAAATCTAAAAATATGCGGGCAAACAGGAAGTAGATAAGCAAGGAGCATAAAATAGCTTTACACCCTATGGGACTATAGGATAAAGCAATATGCAAAATATCAGGCTGCTGCATGTAACTTGTAGTTGCTTAGAAAACTGCGACGGAAATTTTGTTACGGACAGACGGACGGACGGACGGACAGACGGACAAAGCGATCCCTATGTATCGCCGTTTCTTCGAAGTTTTCTGTGTAGTTTTTAACAAATTCAGAATGTTCATTGAAAAGTACTCTCTTTTACTTACCTCAAATCAATGCCAATAGATCTGTTTCAAAATATTATGAATTTTTAAACAAGTCTATACTGCCTACAGCCTTTACTTTTAAATCATTCATATTTGCAAACACAAGCATGTAATCATGGTAGAAAACCCAATGTGCAGTAGAAATATTATTCAGAAACACAGTGTACACTCGAAAGTCCGACCCTACTTCCGATAGCGATGACTACACACATAGCCATCATGAAGGAGCTGGTTAAAAAGCGGGTAAGAAATTGAATAAAGAGTAATTATTTAACTCTTTTACTTAAAATACTTAGACTAGCAAGACATAGAGTGCGTCGAGTTATAAAATGAATGTGATACAACGTTAACTTCGAAAAAATACGATCGATCACCAAAATTTACAAAATAAATGTTAATCGTGTCACTTCAAACGCCTATTTCTAAGCTTTATTTACATTGTTCGGCAGAAATTCGTTTTACTATGTGAAGTGTATTCATTACTGTATCACTTCATGTAGTTAAATCTTGTCCGAACCTGCTAGTTTTCGAAAAACTCGAATTTTCATTTGCACTGGTAGTGTGACAAGATGGTACGGCTACTAGCAAAGTCTAAAAAACAAATGGTCCGGCTACTAGCAGTCTTTAAGTACGGCTACTAGGGTTGACTAAATAATCTTTATCATCAATTTTGTTGTTGTTCTGACGTAATATTATAAATTATTATTAAATATCTCTAAAATAGTTTGAATATAGGCTAAAAATGAAATATTTTGATAATTTTCATCGCCTATTATCTCTGTAGCAGTATGCCGCAATCCCCGTTACAAATATATTTTCGACTTCTCTATTTTTGTAAATCATATTTAAAAATCCGCCCATATACGTACAAATAGACTTGCTTCACTATTTTCTTTCAGCAGAACAGTCGCATTTGGAAACATACTGCATAAAAAGTACATATTTGATATTTGGTTTCTGGTGAAATGATAACAAATCTTGAAAGCGACGACAAAACTCGTGTATAGTTACTCCACATTGAAATGAATTGGTAAAAATTTGTGTTGCATAATTATTTCCATTTTACGCACCATTTGCAACGATGCAAGATAACTCTTTAATCAACTTGACTTGCTCTAGAAGCCCAAACGCATTTCCCCAGGTCCGTATAGCCTATTCCCCCATACACGCACGGACGCACGCAAGAGTTTTGTTGATTGTAACTAAGAAGTGCTTTTGTACATGGTGATTTGGGCTTCTGAGTGGTTTGCAATAAGTGTCTGCTAATGGTTGCAATCTGATACAAATCTTTTATAGATTGGCTAAAACATACTTTTGTCGAGCCCGCTTGCGGTTAGCTCGACTTAGTCACCACTAGTCTTTTGTCCGATGTTCAGCCCATGGTTTCCTCTTACCAATCAGACATTTTTTTTGTGTTACGACATCTTTCAAGGTTTTGCGTCAATAAACGATGTAGTCAATAGAATTTTAAGCAATTTTCATTAAGGCCGTGAGATTGTCAAGCCATTTAATAGTGTACAATTCAGTGCCATTGTTTATTTCCATTGCATCCCATTGTAACTTGTATAGTAAATATCAAATGATTTCTGCGGCGACCCTTATTGCTACGCATCAAAAAGCTCTTGTATACATATAATTTCATTAAATAAATTCGTCATTAATGCTAATTTCTCAGACCACTGAATGATTCGGGGACAACTAGTAGCCGTACCAATTTAAGAAAGAAAACGCTAGTAGCCGGACTGTCAACTGGCTAGTAGCCGTACCATCTTGTCACACTACCAGTGCAAATGAAAGTTTTTCGAAAACTAGCGGGTTGGGATAAGATTTAACTACATGAAGTGATACAGTAATGAATACACTTCACATAGTAAAACGAATTTCGGCCAAACAAACAATGTAAATAAAGCTTTGAAATGGACGTTTGAAGTGACACGATTGACATTTTTTTTGTAAATTTTGGTGATCGATCGTATTTTTTCGAAGTTAACGTTGTATCACGTTCATTTTATAACTCGACGCACTCTATGTCTTGCTAGTCTAAGTATTTTAAGTAAAAGAATTAAATAATTACTCTTTATTCAATTTCTTACCCACTTTTTAACCAGCTCCTTCGTTATGGCTATGTGTATAGTCAGCGCTATCTGAAGTAGGGTCAGACTTTCGAGTGTACACTGTGAGAAAGTCATCTAAGAAATAATAAATCAAACCTCAGCAGGTTGGAAGAATTTTATTCTTTTTAAGGACACTGCCATATCAAATACAACAAGACATTTTACCTCACTAAGTTCAGGGAAATCATTCTTGTTACAGAATGGACATTGCCACAAGCCTGTGTCTTCATTCCTCACAGGATCTGCCTGATCAAACTGTTCTCCATGAGGTTTCCGATGAGCGATAACAAACACTCGCACCATCATCAACTTACCTGCAATATGAAATAGTTAGCACTTTACTCAATGTAATATTATACAAGTAATTATATTTGTCACTATTGTAGATCAAGATCAGCCAGCATATACATGCCATGTGGTCTGGATTTGCACTAGTGGAGTCTTGGTCAGAAAAGACCTAATTCCAGATTTGCCAGCTGATCTGGATCTACACTGTTTGCACATATCATGAAGTTGAATATATGGATTAAAGTCAATGAACCCTTTACTGCAGAGATTTATCTCTGACATTTGCAAACAGTGTATATCCAGATCAGCCGGCATATATGTGCCATCTGATCAGGACCTACACTATTCAATTTCGATTCACTAAGTTAGTTCTGTGCAACCTGATCAGGATCTACACTGGTCACCCATGTAATAAAAGGTGTATCCATGGGGTATAGGGTAAACACAATAATTACTAAAAAGTACAAATTTTTGGAATGAATAGAAGATTATTTTGTAGAGAACTAAAGAATGATAATACTACATTTTTTATAGGCAAGTCCAAAAATGCATACCAATATAGAATGTGTCAGGTGTTTCCTTGGTGATCATGTTGAAGCGTTCCTCGTTTGTCGGTGATCTATACGGTGATCTCAGATCCTTGTACCTGTCATTCAGCTCGGCTCGGATATCATACAATGTGATATGCTTGTCACCATAACCCTGAAGACAATGGAAACATGATTCTCTTCAAGTATTCTATATGAAGTGATTTAGTAATGTGTCATAAATCAGATTGTACACTAAATATAGAATGCCCTGTCAACTATACAATTCATCTAAATAAATCTACATGTATCTTGATAGACTCTGAAAACAATAGGCAAATATCTGCTTCGAAATGGGGGAGCAAAGTGGGGCAAAAGGTTGCTAGGAAGGCTATGACGTTATTAGGAGAATATGAGGAGAATAAAATTTACAGTGTCCGCACCTTTTTTGTAGGCATGGTCAAGTTAACAAACCAAAACAAATTTTAAGACCTTATATAAATGCTTAATGCTTCTCTAGTCAAAAAGAGTACATACCATCTTATTAAAAGTAGAGGTAAGATAAATTAAATAAATGTTCTTGGCATCTACAGTTTTATCTCACCTGTCTCTCTAATACTTCTGCAAAGGCATCAAGATCCAGATCTTTGAGGCGTTCAGGACTTTCCAGAATTTCTTCGAGAGCACCAGCAGGGTTAGCATCCTCGGCGGTATCGTCCTGATCCAACGCATCAATAGCCATCTTTCTTGCCCACTCGTAGTACTCGGGATGCACACGAGAGCTGTCCAACACCTCCACGTATGCTTCAGTACTGAAAACAAAGAATTTAGACTCTTAACCCTGTACTCCATACATATGTATGTGTGACCTGTGTAGAACCAGATCAGCCAGCAAATTCATACCATCTGATCTGCATCTGCAGTGGTAAAAATAACCCTAATGAATCTAAAAGCAAACAGGACATCCTGATCAAACAACACAGATGTGTTGCCTGATCTTGATCTACACCGTTCACTAATGCAATAAAGATTCAACTATGGAATAACTTAATATTCCTGATTTTTTACAGGACACAAAAACACAAACCTCTATGTTTTGTAATGTTTTGCCCATTACACAAGGTGCCTCATTAGTCAAACTGTTCACTGAGAAGAAAAAATGCCTAAATAAAACCCATGACTTCGTTGAATATGGAATCAGTTTTTGTTGATCTTCTTTATTGGAAAATTTAATCATTTTGTAAACTTTGCCAAAACCAGGATTAATAATTATATATCATTTATTATTAATATATGAAATCATTTTTAACAATTTTATCTGTTTAAACATAGGAATAAATGAGTCATTGGTGCAGAGTTTATCAATTAAGTATTGAAGGGATACTGAATTGTGCTTATTGGGGGTATGAAGGCCATTTTGATTTAAGTGTACAATAATCTGAATGTTTTTCATACAGAGATGAATGTAATAAATTATCAATTCATTTCTTACATTTAAACAGAGACCTATATATATAAATAATATATGTATAATATAGGTCTTTGATTTAAACTGCTAAACATTCTCAATTTTCATCAAATTATTTGCAAGTATTTGTAATAACAAAAAAGGCATTCTGGAATGGCTGTTGGATTAACAACATAGAAGACATATTGCATATTTCGTTGAGTACACAAAAAGAAAAGAAAAACATATACCTATCTCCGTGAGAGTTGGTGTCAATCTTGATAAAGCCCGCACTAGAACCTTATAAATAAATAACTTAATTCCTTATCTTCTTTTTATTTCTTAACCTAAATGCATAACCTTGCATTTTTCAGTCCAGCGAGAACATCTCGTAACATGAATATTACGCTAAGTTCCCTCTCAACAAAAAAATGAATATTTTTAAGGGGCACCTCGGACAAAGGGTGGGACTGCACAAATTGTGGGTAAAATATATAGGTCACTATATCTAGTAATATTAATACTAGAACCTTATAAATAAATAACTTAATTCCTTATCTTCTTTTTATTTCTTAACCTAAATGCATAACCTTGCATTTTTCAGTCCAGCGAGAACATCTCGTAACATGAATATTACGCTAAGTTCCCTCTCAACAAAAAAATGAATATTTTTAAGGGGCACCTCGGACAAAGGGTGGGACTGCACAAATTGTGGGTAAAATATATAGGTCACTATATCTAGTAATATTAATACTAGAACCTTATAAATAAATAACTTAATTCCTTATCTTCTTTTTATTTCTTAACCTAAATGCATAACCTTGCATTTTTCAGTCCAGCGAGAACATCTCGTAACATGAATATTACGCTAAGTAAGCCTAAGTTCCCTCTCAACAAAAAAATGAATATTTTTAAGGGGCACCTCGGACAAAGGGTGGGACTGCACAAATTGTGGGTAAAATATATAGGTCACTATATCTAGTAATGCATAACACCCCTTTTGTTTTAAATTCTAGCATAAACTAAGTTCTTAAACTTAGCAAAACCTGGTCAAATATAAAGTATGAATTGATATCAGACAACCTTTTTGTTTTCTGTATTATGTCCTGGATTCAATATCTTCTGATATTCGACAACCCTTTTGTTTTCTGTTTTTAGTTCTAACATAACTTTATTACTAACTACATTCCATGGTTTCTAAACCTAAATCTTCTATTATTTTCTAAACCCAAGTTCTAACATAAAAGAAATTTATAACTGGATTCAAAATCTTCGGATATCCGACAACCCTTTTGTTGTGCATGTCCAGGGCTTTTTTTCACCATTTTGGGAATATGACCCATACCCCTGGAATTGGGAAATTTATCGTCGTTTTGCCAGAAATTAGTAATTTTTTTAGCATCATTGGGGAGTAACAAGTGTAACTGTTATCTGCTGTTTTTTTAATCATTGCCATCCATATTTAATATTGTCAATAATTCCTGGCTTTAAGAGCAAAAGATGCAGTGCTGATGCTGTTGTTTTTCATCAGAAATGTTTCTTTTGATTCAATTGGGAATTTTTCTTCTCAAATTGGGAAAAAAGTATATGTTTTGCCATTGGGAACATGACCGAATAATGGCTATAAAATCAACTGAAAAAAAGCCCTGATGTCCCTTCTTCATTTGGTGAAGAGTAACGACTAGGCAAGAGTCAACGGACAGCAGATTCTGGGCTTGCATTTTAAACCGGACCCTGGTTTCCACACTCTGGAAATGGATGAAGTGTGTTGTAAGTGTCATTTTTTAAGGCAAACAAGCCAAATTATGTGATTTTTTCAGACTGAGGGCAACTTTTCAGCTCAAAAGGAATTTTTTAGCTTGTGGGGATTTTTTAGCTAGAGGAGAATAGTTTTCAGGCGGGAATGTAGTGTCAGGTGTTTTCCTAGCCATTTTGGGAAAAGGACCCAGGCCAGAATTGGGAAAATTTTAGGGCGTGAAATGTTTCATTTTGGGAATTTTTATCGGCAAAAATACAAGTTTTGGGAATTTTGAAATCATTATATTATACATAGCACAAACAAAACTTGCACTTGAATGTCCCATTTGTTTTACTTTGCTTGTACATATAAATGGCAATATCCGTCTAAAATGCAAATATTTTGAAAAAATAAGGTGTTTTTTTTTGTTTTTTGCTACTAGATCCATATCATATGCCGTGAACACACAAACTATCATGTTTCAGTTCTTGTGATTTATGATTTACATTGACATGATAGATTATGATTAGATAGTATATATATAATTTTTAATTTTACAATAGTGGACTACAAATCTTTAAAAATGTTTGCTGTTTTTCATCTCTTTCGATCATATAATATTTATTTAATAACATTTTAGCGCATACGAAATAATTTGCGGAGATTTTGTATTTTAGTCAATTTAATAATCAAACTTATTATCTCCCTTTTTGCTTTAGACAAAATATTGCAAAACACTCTAATATTTACCTTCGTATCACAAAATGATCTATTTATAATTACTGAACACAGTTAAGCAGATATATCAGTAAATTAAAGCATTATTTTAAAATTCAACTGAGGAATTTTCCATAGAATGAACGGATTATTCAGTACTGTAAGATATATAATTTAGAATAACGCGACTAAAGTAACAATTGTGAACTAATTGATTCAATCATTGGCAATCAACTTGCCTAATCACTTATTGTCAAAAATTAATTAAGCGCCGACAGACGGCTAAATATACACCTTTTTAATTGTCAAAGACACAATTTTGACATTTTGACAGTTTGTGTAATCACTCTGTCGCATAATCTCGCGAGAATCAAAATATCTAACGATAAAGATTGTACCGATTGTTGTGAAATATAGGGGTGTTTAGAGTAGTGTAAATTTATCCAGGATTAGCTAATTTTACACGTAGTTGTGACGTCACATGCATAGTGCGAGATAAAGCAGTCAGTTGTTGTTTAGTGTTTACAATGTAAAGCGAATTTTAACACTGTTTCTTATGTTTTGAAAATTATCTGTGGATTCTATTGGGAAAAATGGAAGAAATTTCGGATTGGGAAAGGGTCCGTTTTCCGGACCCTCTGAAAGGCTAGGAAAACCCCTGAGTGTTAAACGGCTAAAGTTATATAGTAAAAAAAAACATGTACTCTGAGTCTTTATTCACACGGATGAAGCAGTGGACAACAGCTGATCCCTAACTATTGTAATGTCCATTGGATGCTGTAATTATTTAAAGCAGAATAAAACCATAAAACAGGCACCAACCTGATTAATATTGCACAATGTCTCCTGATTTAAAGTATTAAAGTATATGTTTTGTTGGGTTGAAATCTGTCCGAAAAGAGAGTCTCCCTGATTCACACGGGATTTCCTGTCACTTCACATGGATGTCTTGGAATATTCTTGGTCGTTGTTGTGCAGGCCCTGAAATGCTACAATTATAATGATCTCTTTTAAAAAACAAGTTATATTGTTTAACAACAATTAAATAATATTGTTTTATTTGTAGATTTTCATGCATGTTGATCCCAGTGTGGTGCAGCATAATTTATATTTATGCCACCTTAAAAAACCACCAGTCCATAGATTTACAGACCTTCATCTATAAATAAAGTGACATGAGGTACTATAGTCTCCTTGACGGGTTCCAGAATTGATGTTTTATACTATATTCGTCTGTCCAGGTCATAAATTGTGTTTAAACTTGAACACCAGATGCAATCGGGAATTCAATTAAATTTTTTAACAAATTTTTTGTTTCTTTCTTTAATGTAAAGGAGCCCCCCTAATTTCCCCGATTTTTTGGTCCCGGGAGGTTCGAGGTTCGAAGTTTGTGGGTATAAATCAATATGACTGGTTTCATGAAAGAAATCGATAACCAGTTGGTGCTAAATTGTTTCATTTGACGACCTAAACATGCAGCCTCAGTGGTAGTCTTTGGTGTCAAAACTTACACTTCACGCATATTGCGAACTCTCAATTTAAATCTGTGTATTGCCAATAAATAACTTCGCACCATTGCACACTTGCCATTGTAAGTGGCCAATCTGTTTTTAATCAAGACAAGAAAATAGGAAATTGTTAATTAATGGAAAACTTAGTATTGCATGTTTTTTTTTGCGTCTCAAAGTCTCTCGTCACGGGCATTTGATAAACCACAGATAATGTGACCTTTTGCATCTTGATAACGTCCGAAGTAAGAGTCTTGGCTATACAATGTAACATTAATTCAAGTTCTAATATCCACAATACAAGAAATAAATAAAGTTTGAATAAAAAAATATATCAATTCATTTTCGATGTTACGTCCGGCCAGGGGTTCCACTTGGCTCTGAAAGCCAAGGGTCAATGACCCTTGGGCCAAAATTTTCAAGGGTCATTTTCAAATTTTCAGGGGTCATCATCAAATTTTAAGGGTCATGTATGTGTCAATGCCGTGCGAAACCGACTGCTGCAAAGCTTTCCCTATTCATATTTGTTTAAATCTCATACTAACAAAAATTCTGTTAAAATCAATTTTACACAATCTTTATTCATAGAATATTTACCAGCCTTCACATATATTGTTGAACAATATGACAGGTAGCAAAATGAACAATGAATAATAATAAATAACATGCCACATTACTGACTGACAACTGACAAAAATCACATCACTCTGGTACAACAAGCAAAAAAATGTTTGGTGTATGCTTTAGCATGCCCGTCAAGAGCACTGTGTTGAAAGTTTGAGTTGCCGCTAGTTGAAAACGCGTTTTTCTTTTTACCATTTCTACACAAAGTACAGAACATTGCCATGATTCCATCACTGTTTGGTTCATGCGCGAGCCAGTCAAATTATGTTAGCCAATTTGAGTTAAACTTTCTCACAACTTTTTTAGAAGCACTCGAGAAAAAATTCAGTCGAATCAGCTGTTTTATTTCTTTTTACGCGAGTACCGGTCAAACTCTCGAAATCGAATTTTGCGTCAACATTCGAATCCTCAACGGGTCGCTTTAGACCGCCAGACATGAATTGAAATAAGCTGGTCTGAGCCTTTTTTCGCAATGCATAAATCGAGATTACCGAGGAATATTAAACTACTTTGAAATTCAGTTGCAACGTGACACATCTTCTATAAATTTGTCCAATTACGATCTCAAAGACAAAAAATCCATTTACGCCGTTATCTGAAAACGTCTGATGATTTAACTCGCCGATAATCCTGTCTTCACTCGACAAATCTGATTAAACCAATTAACCTTTCATGTTTCTATAATTGTCCCATCATCAGTGATCATAATATACAGGCGTGCGTGAAGTATCGATAATTTGCTTACACATCAATTAACTTTCTAAACACAGGTGTGTTGAAACGTTTCAGTAAGCGAGACTGATTATTGGTAAATCGGCGTTTACGATTGGCCAGTTGTGATTGCGTTAGGCGGGATTTCTATGTTATTTTTGATTTGATTGACGCACAGGTCGAATTCGCCCCGGGTCATGATGACGCATGCTCCAGATTTACGACGCGTCAATTTGGCATATTTTATAAATCTCCCGGGTCAAAACCCGAGCTTCCGGGTCAAATGGAACCCCTGCCGGCGGTGAATCAAGACAAACAATGACTATGCACACAACTACTATAAGTTCGCATAGGCATAGAATATTTACAGAGATAGAGTTGTGCACTGATGTCCATATATATTGAATTTTTCTCATAGAAAGTATAAAATACTTTCCCCAAAATATGGCAGGTGCGCCATGGAGCACGTGCGTATATTAAACATGGTCGTCGGATTTTAGCTCCAAAATAATTACACAAATATTTCTGCTTAAATCGGTCTCTTACGTAAAAGTGTGTCATGAAAATCAAAGCATATAAAATCACTCAGCCATAGCATACTTTATATCTTACGAAGATTAATATCAGCACCGCTCCGAAAAAGAACTAGGATTTTTGTCTCCATATACACTCTTAACTTTATTAATAGAGTATTATAGAGCAATCAATAAAGTTGATTATTCTACATCTAATAAATTCATCCAATTAGCGTCCTTTAATTGTACCACGTGACCGTCCAATATTTTCCCGTATTGGATCCAAGAAAGTCCGTATTTTTTTCATATTGGATGATTAAGTGCAAATGCACTTTACCATTGTTTTACAACGATAAAAGCCGTTGACCGTTAAAATGATCCGAATGAAAATATCATACATTTGATGCAGGCAATATGATGCAACTTATCAAGTAAGAGAAATGTAGAAATTAATAAAATATTGGATCGTACAAACAATATGGAATATATATGGAATAGTCTTTAAACGCTTGAAAAGTCATGCTTCATTTATTAGATGTAGAATAAAAAGGTTATTAGACATTTTACTGTACAATACGGGATATATTTGGACGAGTACACAGCTTGAAAAGTCAACAGGCGAAAGTATTGCGGCCACAAACTGGGAACCTTGAACTACAGCCATTTCGAGCTGCCTTTTCTCTAATTTACAACTTCTAGATTCAAATAATGAGATAGAGCATTTGGATCCGAGTGCTTTTAATTTCATCCATACTGTGTGAAAGGGTAGTTTTAATCATGCTATAGAATCCTCACAGAATACCACAGAATGCAGGATTAAGCATTTAAATTTTCAATTTTTTTTTCTGAGGGAACAGGCCCCCGGAACCCTAGGTTAGTTAGGCATGTTGCAAATTCATTTGGACCTCTTACATATTTTATTTATCGAGAATTGAGTTGAACCCCCCTCGCTGAAATCC
Source organism: Corbicula japonica (assembly GCA_038501625.1). Lineage (NCBI taxonomy): Eukaryota > Metazoa > Mollusca > Bivalvia > Venerida > Cyrenidae > Corbicula > Corbicula japonica. The sequence continues at coordinate 698,086 of JAZAYU010000112.1, read as the reverse complement.
TGGATCCGCCCCTGCAATCTACTGTTTATTATTTAAAGACGTGACCGCTTTTTTAATGCTATCCTAAACTAACATACTTGCATCCGGAATTTTCGTACCATCTTCATTTCTTTCCAGAGGAACTCGCATATTAGAAAATACATCTAGAAATCAGCTGTTTTTCTCCGACTCGTTTTTCTCAAATTAACCGCGTGTATCGCAACGGCGCATCGTAAGAAATTACAACCGTGAGAAGCTAAATCTAGGTTACACTAATTAATCATAGGCTCCTGACCGACGATATACTTCAGTGTATTATTGCTGTACCCTTATATTTCGTATCGAGTCTACGAAGTCTCCTTTTAATGTAATCACTCTTTTCCTATGTCACGCATGGATCTCTGATAATATTTCTTTATATATATATAGAGATCCGTTTATTAATCACAAACGCACGCCGAACCACCTTGACTGTTTCACTGCGCATGTTTGTACTTCATCAGACAAGCAGACAGTAGTAAAAAAGCAACATATGCATATCAGGAATCGCCACACTCAAGAAACACAGCCTCCCCACGCAGCGAAAAAGAAGAGAGGAAGAGAGAGAGAGAGCGCATGTTTTATATATGTATGTCAATTCAAATAGGACGCCACAAACAATTAATAAACAAGAGAACCTTTGGGGATACCGCCTTGGAACGGTCAGTGGCAAAACAAATTGCCACTGAGGGTTTAAACCAGGTTCTAGGGTGCACCAACCTCACACTTGCCCCAACAGGTTTTCGTATCACAAAACAAGTACAAATTGTCTTGGTGAAATAACTCCAACCCACCCATCAGCTCAACAATGTTGCATGCAAAAGAATACAAACATATAAACATAAGAATTTAATAGCATTGCAAAGCCAAAGGGCGAGTCGCCAGAGAATCCTCAGCGAGCTTCAGTTATCTTTCCTTGAGGTTTAAAATAGGCGGTACTTCCGAGGCATACATGTAAAGTAGACATCATGCTAGTGATTATCAACTTAACACCAGTTAGTTAGATTAAAATACAACAAACTCAGAGTCATATTACAAGATGCATGTTTACTATTATCCCAACAGGGTTGCTTATAGCAATTCGATGCCACTTCACTCTCGGTCACTGAATCATTTGTTTGGAATGCCTACTATACTGAGATATGTGAAACCTTCGAGTTGCACAAATGCTGCACAATGTTTGTCATATCATGTCGTTCAGTGCAGTGCGATGTTTACACCTTCTAGTTGCTGGTTTAATAAAGTATAAGCTGCAGCTATATTTTTTATCACAAAGGATGCATATTTAATCTCATCCATGTCAAGTTTTATTATAAATTATTGTGATGCAAAAGGCCTAGTTGATAAGAAGTTGGAGAGAAAATATTAAATAGATACAGAAAGCAAGTGTGACGTCACCCAGCAGAGGCCTCTAGTGTTTACAACAGTCGTTTATCTTCTGATAACGACGGAGAAAGATTCTACGAGCCACCATGATCACTTTCTCATTTAGGTCAGCGTACACTATTGCGTTTCCCTATATGTTCTATATAGAGTCTTGGGAGTCTCCTTGATTTATTTATTCTTAGACAATATCAGGCATGGTCTTCTGATAAAGTTTGAATATAAATCTACATAAAACATAGATTCCATACCACCATGACCGTAGGTTTCTACCTCAAATTTCATTTTGAAGACTACCACCCTTGCCTATTGACTAAATTTACTTGTTGCTAACCTGTTTATAGGCATTATTTTAAAAGTAATTTTTTTCTTATCCAAAATGTTTTGGATAATGATTTTTGGTTCCAACAGCTGCAGAAATACACAATTTCTGTTTTTAGAAGGAGTTTTATTTTTTCTTTACCTATATTGGCCAATCAGCTAATGTTTCTATAGAGTCTTACGGGTTTCCCCTAACTTTTTTTAACCAACCGGGAAGCAGCTTTTATTAAGTGTACACTGATCTTAAGCCTCACATGTTATTTTTAGTTATATTCAAACATTGTATAAAATGAAGAAATAAATAATTCTAAAAACTAAAATCCATGTTTAGTTTGTTTTTGTCAAAATCTGAACTCGCAGCCCTTCTTCAAGTGTAAGCAGTTAGTGACAGTTCAGCCACACTAAAAACACTATAAACAGATTATAAACATTCATAACAAACAAAATCAGAAAAAATAGAGTATTCCAGTTTATGTTATAAAACTTGACCACTGAAGACTTACAAACAGGCATGACATTTTAAACAAGTAATTTTTTGGCTTGGCCTTAAATGCTTCTATACTGAGTTATTTTTGTATCCCCACCCCATGTAAAAAATACAAAAAAAGGACATTTTCTGGCTATTATTTGAACAAATTTTCACTACCTGCAAGATCAAATTCCTGAATTTTACATTAAAAGCAGCTATAAACATATTTATTCATGAAAACAAAGTCTATTTAATATCATTCTGCACTTTAAATACAAAGTCATGACTTTTGTGGAAACCAAGACATGGTGAAAATCCAAAAGAAAATGACATTTTGATGCATTTGGAGTGGAAATCATTCATTTCATGAGACTGTTTTTCACTAAATTCTTCCAGTTGTCATATAAAATGTGTTTTTATGCATGAAAATAAACAATACACCTTGACTGGACACTGCTATTTACTCAGGGGCTTGTTTTTGCCCTGCAATGCCTCTAGGATGTCACTCCTCATAGGTAATCCTATATCAAAATCCCATGAAATAAAGAAGTATCAGATCCAAATGCTTTAAAAATAGTCAATATGCATGAAATGATTAAATTGTTATGTAATTCAATTGCTCTGATTGTATAATAAAGCATATTTCATCAAATGATATTTCTGTTTAATTTCCTTTGTTGAAAGGGAGACAACTCATGTCGTGAGCTTTTTTAGTTTTACTCAGCACAGTAAGCTTCAAAATGCTCGGTATACCCAGTACACTAAAATATACTCAGTACACTAGGCGCATGCACTTTTTGTCGCCGAAGAAGTCAATTTTAGGTCAATCTTGCTGAAAATTTAAATGTGAGAACATGAGGATGAGTATAAGAAAATTGCTAATTCAGAATTATTATTTTTTGGACGAAACTAATAACGAACCTAGATTTTAGGTACTTGGGCATCAATTTCTGGCGTGAGCAACGGTGAATTTTTACAGATAGTTGAACACATTTGATTTTGTGGTAGATACTTGTACTTTTATGATATCTGGCCTTTCTTAAGGGAAACACAAAATCAAACCCAGTGCCCAAGATCACAAAACTAAATCTGGAGATCAGTTTCAAATCTCAAGCATCTGATTGGCTGAAATGGCGACAAGTCGCCATTTCAGCCAATCAGATCCTTGAGATTTGAGACTGATCTCAAAAATTAGTTTTATGATCTTGGGCCCAGGCCAGAGGAATGTCATATGAGCCGAGAAATCGAATTTTTCTCACCTCTAGTAACTTTTTAAAACTTTGTTTTGACTCAAAAAGCGGTTATATCCAGTGTCTGGTCATATACCGTGAATATGTCAAGCGATCTCGCCTTTTTATAAACTCATTTGTAAACGAAATAAAAATCTGAAAATTTCCATTTCAAAAAACAATTTTATATGTAAAATTTACATTTGTATAGTTTAAATAAATAATAATATTTCCACTCTTATTCAAGAAATACCACAAAATGTCAGATCCGAGAATATAAAAAAAATTCGCAGCACTAAAATCACAACATTTTATGTGTTTAACAGCATGTCGAATTTGCCCAAGATCAAAATACTAAATCTGGAGACAAGTCTCATATCTCAAGCATCTGATTCGATAATATGGTGAGTGGTCGCCATTTCAGCCAATCAGATGCTTGAGATTTGAAACTGGTTTCCAAACTCAGTTTTATAACCTTGGGCATTGGAATGGAGTCTGGAGTCTGCCTTTAAAAGTTAGCAGACTGAGGGTACTATCTGGGACACCTATCTCTGGCAGTATCTGAGGCACCATTTGATTTTGTTGCCCAACCGTACATGATGAGCAAGAATGCAAGCTCCGGCATCTGCGAATACCAAGTGGGAAATCTAGTGCTGGATCTTCTCGATGACATACAGGTTTAACATGGCAATATACTTTTGCACAAAGGGGTCAGAGCAGACATTGAAAGATATTTACTATCTCTATTTTGAATAACCAAATACAGGTTGCACCATTGAGGCCAATCTTTTATTATATTTAATGGCAAAATAGGGATTTATATTTACACTTGCACACGTGGGTCAGACCAGACCTTGATATTCTTGAAACATCCTCATTAACTAGCTCAGTTGGTTGCGTCGCAGGAACTGCAGGGCTAGGCGCTGTCGCCGTGAAGGTGCGGGTTCGCTCCCAGCTAGAAGCACCATTATTTATTAATATAAATAGGGCACGCAATTTCCTTCTGTGTGAGGATGTCATACCTGACCATGCATACAATTACTCTCATGCTTATGAATAAAATGTCTGGCAATAACTGTGTGATGTAGCTCATTTTTTTAATCGGGCATCATTTGTTAGTCAAGAAATTATTGATAATATTAAATATGTGTACAATTTGTACAAAAGCCCTGATTTAACGTCTTCCTGCATTGTTTCATCTCTCCCATGAACAACAATTTATTTGAATTAAAGTTGTCTACTTTAGTTAATTTTGGACGTTTCAGTTAATTGTACAGCTTTAAGGGATTTGAATCACAACACATGCAGCCACTGTAGACCCAAATGATTATGCCTTGAAGTCTGGTCCTAAGGTTATAAAACTGAGATTGGAAACCAGTCTCAAATCTCTAGCATCTGATTGGCTGAAATGGCGACTGGTCGCCATTTCAGCCAATCAGATTCTTGAGATTTTAGACTGGTTTAGAATCTCAGTTACCTTGAGCCTACTAAGGTCGTGATGGGGTACAACCCCTCTCCATAAAAGGTATAGTTTGACAATGCTGTCAAAGTTATCTTTCACATTATCTAGTGACTTCAGGACAGTGAGGAATCAAGACTGTCATGAAAAGTTTGGGGATTGGAGTGTTGTGAATGAAATCAGCAGCCAACAAAAAGATGGCAACAACTGGAACATTTGTGATGATAGTAAGTCAAACTCAATGTTACAGCAGAGGACATGAAAATTGTAGTTGCAAGTTCAAATGCGTATTGATAATAAAGTTTACATGTACTACATTACATTTTTGTTTCTAATGTTCGGAATACTGTTCGATAAACAATTCATATTTGTAATTGAAAACTGTTAAATTTGCAATAATGTTTTTGATTGGCGAGCTTATAAAAATGACGCCAAAATGCTATGAAATCAGTGCCCAAGGTTATAAAACTGAGCATGGAAAGCAGTCTCAATCTCAAGGATCTGATTGGCTAAAATGGCGACTGGTCGCAATTTCAGCCAATCAGATCCTTGAGATTTGAGACTGGTTTCCAAACTCAGTTTTATAACCTTCAACCCAGGTTTTCTTCTGAATAAGTCACGAAACTTGTTCGGATTATTGCTATTGTGACGTCAGACAACTATGTTAAGTTTTAAAGCTACCCTGAATGGTTACTGAGAAAAAAAAGTGAACTAAAATAAATATCTTAATATAAAATGCTGACGCCCGCTCGCCCAAGGACACACCCCATTCTAATAACCAGGATTTTCCAAAGTTTTCCTGGTTGAAAACACAGGCGAAGTATGATTTCTAATACAATGATAGGCAAGCATATTTTAAACCTAAATTCTACTATATTTATACATGTATACTATTTTTATTATTTCAGAATGCTGAATGCTTGCGCTGAAGGATATTCCTGTGACAGTGAGGAGGCAGCCACAAAATTATTGTTGATTTCCGAAGGACTTAACATATTAAATTTTCTGCTACTTTTAAACGCGGAAAACAGAATTGGTGGAAATGAAAATTTAAGGGTTTGAGTAGTAAGTAAAAAAAATAACTGTGAAATTGGTAACTTATTTTCCACGTTTAATTAAAAGTAGCAGAAATTTTGGCAGATTGTAAACAAAAGTTCCGCAGAGACTGGGGTGATACACTTCTGGCTAAAATGCCGAAAACGTTAACTGGTCATGCTATGATGAATTATGGAATTTAATGTGTCTCTGAGTTGGTTTCTATTCAGAAATATCAGATTTTTAGAGTTCGAACCGATAGTAAATTCGGAATTTGACGAAATTCTATAGCGGAAATCTATGGGATTTGAATAAGTGGTCGGTAGACGCCATCATTGACAACGACCGGGCGGGTTGGGCTAGAATGGATCTTGATCAGACTCTGTGGTCCTGGGGTCTAAACGAGTCGCAAACGTGACAAATGATGTGCTGAGAACGGAAACAAGTCTCAAATCTCAAAGATCCGATTGGCTGAAAGGACTACTCGTCGCCATTTCAGCCAATCAGATGCTTGAGATTTGAGACAGGTTTCTAATCTCAGTTTTATAATCTGGCAATCTTCAGCCCAGGAAGGTTACAGTCAACCAATATTGGCTTTAATTGCAGATAACATTTAACCCTTTCCTCCATATAAACGCATTTTTACGCATATCTGTGCCGTCTGATCAGTACCTGCACTGGTCGCTTTCTGGTCAGAAATAACCTAATGAATCAAAAAGCGAACAGTTTAGATCCTGATCAGACGGTATGGATGTGCCGGCTGATCTGGATCTAAACTGTTCGCCCACGCAATAAGGGCGTGTCTATGGAGGAAAGGGTTAATTTCATTATGCCATGTTCATAATGTACCCAAACTTGATAAAATGAAAAGAAAAATCTACTTTTTATACACCTTGTGTATATATCGAATAATATTTAATATAAACAAGGATTATTAAATTAAGTACTAAAAGCGTGAATATTTAAAATTAGAGGTAAGCAAATGTAAAAGTAATAAATATAAACTGTTTATAAAATAAAGTAACCACAGGTTTATAAATAAATAAATACATCACACAGTTTATAATAAAACCGTTCATGCAACATGTATAACCCTTTGCTCCATATATAAACGTTTTAACGCGTGTACGACCAGCGTTGATCCAGACCATCCGGCACATTCCTGCCGTCTGATCTTGATCAACACTGGTGGCATTTTTGTTATTAATAACTAACAAATTAGATTCATTAACAGTGTAGATCCTGATCAGACGTCAAGGATGTGCTGGCTGATCTTGATCTACACTGTTCGCCTACGCAATGAAATGCGTATATATGTAGTAAAGGGATAAATGGGTCATTGTTCAGGAATGGAACGCTGAGAATGACTTCTGTTCATTATAGGTTTTCGTTCTTGGGGGGTTCGAGTCAACTAACCCTATTGAAGCTCCTCTGGACGCTGATTTTGAAATGGCTGTCGAATAAAAATACATGTATGATGCTAGAAAAACAAAATGTGTTCTATAATGTGTACTATACGTGGCTAAGATGTGGTTGAGAAGGGACACTAAAGAATCATGAAATTATTTAATACGAAGAAAACACTTAAGAAAATGTGCACTGAACACTGACCTATAATATATTGCATTGCATGAGCGACTTTCATTCAAAGTACACCCCATAAACATTTGCTACGGCAATGAGCGTTGGATTTCTGTAAGTATACGATGCAAAATTGTCCGTGTCGGCGTTCCATATGCTCCTACTTGCTATTTCAAGCCCTTGACGCTTATTTTCAGTAATTATCACACTACATACTATCTTATATCGCGGGAAGTCCATTGCTTTTACTTTGCTTTTAATATCAGCCGTCAGTTCTGTTGCTATGATACGAGAACCTTCCGGTGTGTATTTCACCGTTTTCAGTCTTCGCTCTAACGTGTCCTTGAGAACGCTCTCTACCCTTGCGGGAGCAAAGATCTTGCCCTTGTCTGGTTCTGTCCTATATGTATTCTCAAATTTTACTACTGGTTTGACTTTCTCTATTCTACTTGTGCGCCTATTTTGAGCTAGTCTGTGCCATGCTCGCGTCGCGACAACAAATTTAAAGAAGTTGATTTTTGGTGGAGGACGTCCATTTTTGTTTGATCTTGTGGAAGCTTGGTCGCCGCTTGGATGAGAGCGTCTTGATGACACAGATACCTTTGAACCCTGGAATTTACAATAATCAGTATTAAGTAAAACATATAAAATTGATTAGAATTGATATGTGCTGGCTTTGTAAGCTATATTTCGGTGCAATTTCTTTGGTATTGTACGTCATTATCTGTTCTATAAAAGAATTAATGATGATGATATTAACGATAACAATAATAATGACGGTGACTACATCATATACGCCGGTGTTTATGGTAAAGACGATGATGCTGTTACTACTGTTGTTGTTGTTATGATGATGATGCACGCTGATGACAATGGTGATGATGGCACTGAAATTAATGTCATTTCATGGTTAACAGTTGTACGATATTTATACTTCGTTCATATTTAAACGCTGTAACGTTAAGACTCGTGTCCCTTACTGTTCTGTAAAAAATAACCCACCTGTCGTTTATATATCCTTTGCAGCGGTGATATTGATATCATTTGGTAAGACATTATGTAACATGTCTACCATTGATCATACACTATAAAATCACATTGCACTGTATCACTGGTATATGTTGTTCAACCCACAAAACATCATTGCTAAAGTCCTGGGCCGAGCCAGTAGAATTGTTTATCAAAATAACTGTTTACAAGTCTGCACAGGGACAATGAAGTTGAAAAAGATAATAACCATGGATTAAATGAAATTATTGTTTTGACCCTCTGTCTTGTGCAAATAAACACTTCTTACATAAAGTGACGAACAAAACTTAGACCCACCCTGTATTTTATCATGAACAAACATAACAAAAGACATATAACAAGTATATAGATCTCAAGAGCTTCATTTACAATAAATCATCCAAAACACAATAAACATCGAGGTGTCAAGGTCCCGGCCACTTTACGGCTACTTAAGAAATTTCCATTTCTCCTTAAGTATATGTCTCCCACAGCAGTCATTGCCTATAACATGAATCTGGCTACCAATTCAAAACATCTGAGCTTAATCAATTTATGCAGAGTTACATTATCATTTAATACCTTAAAACACCGAAGCAGTCTACCATAACAACACAAACAAGTAAAATGTTGATGCTGAGCATTATGTCACCTCAAACATTACATTTGTAGCAAAATATGAGAATGTAACTCTGGGATTAGGCAAACAGGAAGGTTGCAGTCAACCAATATTATATAGTTATTTGGTTTCTTGACAGGGAATGTGAGGTTATATTGCCGGTCAGGGTGTCATATTACCCGAGCCGCAGGCATAATTTAAAATAAAATTTAAAAAATTAATACCATGTATCGTCATCAATGATTTTATTATATAATAATGGTTTCGTATGATAACACAGAAAAATACAACTCGGAAAAAACAAATTCAAGAAATAGAGCCGGGGTCCCAAGTGTACTACGCCTTTGTGTAATCTTTACACCTTGACCCAAGATCATAAACAGACTCCAGACCAGTCAGATTGGAGACGATAGAGATTTGAGACTGGTCTCTAGATTTACTTTTATGATCTTGGGCCAAGAAAATGATGAATGAAGTAAAAGTATGAGAGTCTAAGTAGAGATTACCGGGTATGTTGCAACATTTATGTGCGTTTAAACTTCTTTTTTGGCAGTAAAAAGCACATCATTACAATGATTCATAAATAAATAGGAGTAATCAATTTAATACGATTTGAATTTGCGTTTTAACCATCATTTTATTTTATTTTATCCGTCATAATTGCATTTTTATTTGTACAAATCAAAATATGTTTGGTGCTAACTATAATAAAATCGTATTCATGTGTAATTAGTATTTGTCTTTCCAGTCACGTCATCCTTGTAGTGTAGGCGGGCGGGTTGGACTTAATTTACCAAGGCAACTTGTATATGAATGTATCTTTTCTTAAGAAGGGTCATTTAACTTGGTTTGAAATCCGGTTGCAAAATATTTTGTCGCTGACCTTTCCAAGTCGATAACCCCTCACGTTGACGGTTTCGGTAATTGTTTACCTGTCTTTTTATTAGATCGTATGAAAAAAATCGTGTTCTATGTCTTTCTCCCCACTATTTGGCTTTTCTGCTTTTTTTTCCAAAGTTTAGCGCAACGTCTTCTGCATTAACAGTCAACTATCTTAACCATCAAACTGAGACTGAATGTAACTACAAATCTGAATCGTGACTGCAATTTTTTGTTGAACTAACTTAATGTTGAACATGAGATTTGCAAACATTAGATGTCTTACATTTTTAAGTCCCAAAAAATTGCGTATGCCATAACAGTCATTTACTCAGAAAAAGAACGTGTTTGGTAGTTTTTTGTTTTATTCGTTCGCAAGTGTTCTGTTGAAGAATAACATGTTTACACGAAAACTAATTCACAGCGAATCACTTAGGAAGCAAGGAAGGCGAAATAACCAGAGCGTTTGTCTTTCAAAATGTCAATACTTGTAGTGAAAAATGAGACCTCAAACAGGAAAAGAACCCAGACTGGACTGGACGTTGACATTTCATATCAAATATATATCAAACAGGCAATGATTAACAAACGTATATTAAACCGTACCAGCTCATAGCCATATAGTAACATACACATATATGATCGTTTTGTATATTTGGGAATCCGTTCCAGGGCCCGAACTCATAACTGCCACTGTATTCGCTTTGCCACCATAGATGGTTTACACTCGAATTTAATTCCATAACGTGTGTGATAAACGTACATTTAGAAAAAAATGCATCCCTATTTTCCAGCTTGTAATTGATTTAGCTAATATTGAATTATTAAAATGTTTGTTTCGAGATATCCATTACATTACGGCGTGGCGGACATTGTTTACTACTTGAACTCGGCCTTCGCCCCGCCATTGAAAGCCTAGTCGGAATAAATGATGTGGTTTTTAGGAAGGTTCAAGCTAATCTGGTCCTGTTTAAATCGATTTCGTGACATGGAATTCTAATTAATTTACAACAACAACAAATAAACCAGTGTCTGCAGTTGACATTTGGTAATAAAATAACAATATACAAATGGATTTTCTATCCTTACATGGATACAACAGACAATGATAACAGGTGTCTTATTACTTAAATGAATGGATGCTCGGGTCTAAGATCGCAATATATCGAGTCTATCGACAGACCTTGAGATTTCGTTTTTGTGTATTTTTGTGCGTTTAAATATTCAATTTTAAATTATTGAACTACTTAGAGGATCAACTATTTCGAGACATTAGATTTTCGTTTTTACATAAATTATAAGAGTCTGCATTTTGTTTAATCTGTCTTCGGCATTTTATCAGAATTATTTAGTTCAGTGCTGCAGACAGATTAGGCTCGCACTCGCTTAAGCTGTTCACGAGGAGTGGCTCATGGTCCCACAGATACAAAACAGAGAATGGATACAAGTCAGATATCTCAAGCTTCCGATTGGTCAGTTTTGAGACCGATAAATTTTAACCAAGCAGATTGTTGAGATTTCAGAATGGTCCCCAATTTCAATTTTCTAACCCTACTACGAGACATTTGAAAAAAAGAGCACTGAACTTCAAGAGATTGACTGAACTTTAAACAAACCAAGTGAAATATACTCAATAGTAGATTTATTGAGTTATAAATTGATATGAAACGCCAAATCCACGGCTTGGTTCTTGTTAAATATTACAGGTTTGCGTGGATGTTGTTTGTGTGGCTGTTAATTGCTAAATTAAATGTCCTATAAAAGAACCCATTCCGACATTTCTACTCATAAAAGGGCATTGAAGTCCAAAATATTTCTCACATAACATTTTTATTATAATGCTATTTCGATATCGTATGCAAGTGAAATGGACATTTTACCCATTACTTAAACAACTTTATCTAAATCCGTTTTTGATGAGAATTTAAGTGTGCGGATTTTGGTACAGTGTACTTGATCAACAGCTGTAGTAGCCGTGCAAATATCTGCAAATCAAACCTGAAATAATATCGGCTGAAGTGGCAAGTGTAAAGGCATTTTGTCGCTAAAGCGATATTTATGACTTTTGTACAATTCTATTAAAATGGGTTTCAAAGTCATAAAACTTTCATTATATGTTTCGAACAAAATATGTCGATGAAATATATGGTGGATATAAAAGATTCAAATTAAAACTGTTTTAAATTGGGGCACGTCACGGGAAAATGTTCGTTCATTGATATTTTGACATATTAGTTGTTACGGTATTTGGAAGGGACTTACAATAATTATTATATTATATTCTTAAAACTAAAAAGTTATATTGTTAAACAATTTGACAGTATAATTTCATTTTTAACACGAAAAGCATAATAAGTAATGTCGTCAACTTTTATGACGTCTTTTCAAAGACTGACGTAAACGGTAAGAGGGTACCTTTTCCCGTGACGTGCCCCAACTCTTAAGATCCAGTACTCATTACTACAAAATAAGAATTTCACAAGTTTCTAAAACTCTCGTTATGGTGTAAATGCATAAGAAACGGTTTATGGTGACTTAAAGAAATGAGAAATTTTGACGTTAAAAAGCATGGCTCTTCAGTTGCAATTAGGGCTAAAGACCGGTCGCCATTTCAGCCAATCAGATGCTTGAGATTTGGGACTGATTACCATGCTCAGTTTCATAACCTTGGTCTCCGGCAGCATTTCTAATTCTTTGAGTGAACTGCCATGAACCAACTTCGTCCAAGCTATATTTATACAGACATCTAAAACATCTATGAAAATCTATAATAAGCTATAATACTAATCTAGTATAAATCTGCTAAATCAAGCCTTTGGTTGAATTTTTTCTCCCGTACCAAGCCATATACCAGACAAAATGCTCGCCGAGTTTAATAAACTGTTAGCAGCAGCAGCAGCAGCAGCAGCAGCAGCAGAAGAAGAAGAAGAAGAAGTGATAAATAATAGTTGTAGTGTTGGTACTTACATCTCGGGATGAGGATTTCGGCAGACTGGTGGAGGAGAACTTGGGCTGCACCTTGTCATGGTCCTTCAGAGCCTGTATGGTGAGCTTCTCGTTCACCGACATCATCAAAACAGCAGTCTGAAAGAAAAGGCACGGTGATATAAATACAACGGTTTCGTTCCTGATTAATTTTTCTATAGATCTGAATCCAAAAACGACCGCCGGAAACCTGCTTGCTACCTGTACGCAGACTATCTAGTAAAACGTAGATGTTTTCTTTAAAAAGATTCATTTAAATTTCGGAACGCATCCATTTTTCCACAAATTTTGATCCCGAAACGAATCTAGCCAGCTACGTGTACGAGGGCTATCTAATAAAACGTAGATATTTTTAAACAGAATGATTATATCAGAACACATGATTTTTTTTCTAAAGATTTGCATTCATAAATGACCGATGGGACCATGCTTTGTACTTGTGCGCAAGCTTTCTGGTCAAACGTTGATATTTACTGGAAACAAAATTGCGTTGTGAAGCGTCTATCGTACACATCCGATACCTGTCCTAGAAAAACCACAATTTACAAAATGTTATTAAATATATATGCTCTATTCCAAAACAGAGTGTGAACTTTGTTATCGGTGATTTTTCTCTTACTACTTTTCTTAATGCCTAAATAGATTCTTTTTAAATTAAATTTTATAGTAAAACTATCTATAATTTAATCTCAATGTTGATACCAAATATTTAGGTAATAACAAAAGCAGTTCATGAACAATCACCGAAAACAAAGTGCACACAGCCATTTTAAAAGTCAAGTTGTGAAATGTTAAAATTAGTTAACGTAAAATAATTAATTTGGTACCTAAAACAGTTATTTCTCTTACAATTTCAAACATGTCACAACCCTAGCATATATTATCGAGACCTGGCACCAATATCACGAACAATGTTGTGTTCAAACTCAATTTTCAATTTAACATATCTATTCAAATTATGTGTGAATGATGATAATTTACTTGGAATACTTTATAAAAATGAAATAAAATCTTCTGTTATCATGAAAACATTTCAAACAGCACTAAGTCATGTTAAGACATTCCAGTCTCAAAACGATTTTGAATGCTTTCTCACGACATTAAAAATCCAATCTTAAATTAAAAAATTTTACTCAATTTTTGCTATCTATAATTCCTATTTGGTGTCCTCAGTCGATTCTCTCTACTTTTTCGCCCGATCGGAAGACAAATAACACAAAAATCACTACCTTGCTTACATCAATATAAAGGAACTAATCCGTTACGAAAATGTGTTGATTAAACACAAAGTCGCAAACAAATTTGATACAAAATATCTCTACAAGCGGTTAAATTCTGTCGCTTTGGTGTCCTAGCGTGCGTAAAGGCAACCTAGGTTTTATCAATAATTAATTAACCTTCGACCATTTGTCAATTCGCTTTCTTCTACTTTAATTACAGTTTATCGGTGGAAAATCAGTCCATCTCAGATTTCACGTTTAGTTGTCGTGTCGATAACACTTAAAGATTTGTCCGTTGAAGTACGAGATTGTCTGAGATGGTTGCATAGCATTGCATGCAAATGCTTTAAGAATGTGGGAGTGCATCACTGAGTGTACAAAGGTCTTGCTTTTTAACCAGCGTAGCTGGTTTTACAAAGCATATTGAAGTGCGTATCAAGCCAAAACGAAGCAACCTGGTAACCGGCAATTTACGCGTTTCAGAAAGTATGCAAAGTAGTCCCATAAAATTCTATATTACCGATACAGTAGCCCTATGAATACATAAATGGAAAACATAAATGTCACACTTTACTTTGAAGAAAAATTTGTAAGCTTATCTCTGGGTTCAATAGAGAAATAAAGCAAAACGGAGATCCGCTTCTCTAGTTTTCTTTACTTTCAGTACGTTGATTGTTGTACAGTGTCCGCAAATATCTTGATGTTGCAGTTTAAAAACCTGAAGTATCTAGGAAGATTTAAAATAAAAAGGGCGGTATTAAATCGTGATTTAGAAGTGCCGTCTAGAAGTTAGGACAATGATTGTAAATTCCCCGTCGGTCCTTTCTTTCTTTCTTACTTAGCTTCACAGTTTTATCATCGACTTTTCTCACAATTTTATATTTATGATGTTACATGTTCAACTTTTGGGGATTGCGCAGAAACTGAGAAAGTCCGATGGCCGAAACTTAAAAACACAACAAATTAGTGACATCTAAAGAGTTTTATAACAGTACGGATAATTTCTATTTCCTGCTGGAACCCATTTTGCCATTAAACTGAATGGTTTCATGTAATAGATACATGTGTGTTGCTTTTGTTTTGTCTTTATTGTTCATATTAATTTAGTTCTCTATTCAGCTCGGTAGTGAAGCAACCACACTTTTGTAGCAAAACACTGCATAATGCATGAGAGTTGCTGAAACATAAGACGTGTTAATATTCTTTTTGTATCATTTTACCGCCATTATTGTATTCATATAGTTCTCTTGTCTGCACTGCAACCTCATCAACAATCGGAAAATGGCGCACATAGAATTTAAATGTATAGAGTTATAGAATAGTTGTCTCGCTCTTTCAGAAAACACGCATAAATGTATCATACACTATCCATCAAATAATATAATAAATGATTTTTTTCGAGGATTTTTACAGTGACAGAGAAAACTATCGATAACTAGGGTTTTCACCAATAACTATGGTTATCGGTCGGTAACCCTAGTTATCTTCCATAACTATGGTTTTCGGACAGATATCGGATTTCTTGTGCAGACCGCTTGCCATAATTACCAATTTCTATCTCGATCATTTAACGTGATCCCGTTCACTAATCGTTCTACACTTTACAGTGATAAACAATAATTACATTTCAGTAATTCGCTCTTATACGCCTCCACAATACTAGAAGAAAGTTTTAAAACAGTATCAAATTTCTGGATTTTGAAGTAGTTTTTATATTTAAATCTTAATTATATTTAAAGTGGGTGAAAATATGACCATAACATATCTTCATGCTTATATAGAAAATTTTAATGGACTTAGAGTCAATATTGACATGGATGAAGAAGAATGTTTTTAAATCCAGTTTCATTTTATACACCACGCTATGTTTGTTTAGAAAGACTGGGGCCGAAGGTTATAAAGCTGAGATTGAAAACCAGTCTCAAATCTCAAGCATCTGATTGGCTGAAATGGCGACTGGTCGCCATTTCAGCCAATCAGATGCTAGAGATTTGAGACTGGTTTCCTTGCTCCGTTTTATAACATTGGGCACTGTTTTTTTCTACAAGTTATGAGCAAAATTTTGATAAAATTGATCCCGTTCGGGGTGCCACTGATTTAAAAAAAGAAAAGGAATGTGACACAAAATGAATAAATGGGGCATATGTCCTATAGCCAGTGTAGACTCAGTGTAGACTCATTTCAATCAGTGTAACCGTTCAGACTGATCAGTGTCACTGGTACGTTGCAATTCGATAACGGGTCTACACTAACAACAAAGATAGTATGTTTTGTTTTCTTATGGTACCTAACAAATGTAATTAAGATTTGAAGCTACGATATTTTTAAGACAATTTAATTTATCCTCTAACTGATAGTACTATGTTCTTCATTGTGCACGAGATGTTCTGTGAGAGTTTGTCTGAAGCTCACATATTTACATTAATTTTTTTTAATCAGCAAAAATTCTCTTTTAAATGAAGGCCAGTTACCGGTAGATTTGTAATGCAAAAATATGGAAATATTTAAATTTTTAATATTCAGCGTGATTCATATCTCTGAATTCGATGAGTTTGTGCATACTTTTACTTACGAGAAGTAGACTAAAATATGGCCTGAAGGTTATAAAGCTGAGATTGGAAACCAGTCTCAAATCTCAAGCATCTGATTGGCTGAAATGGCGACCAGTCGCCATTTCAGCCAATCAGATGCTTGAGATTTGAGACTGGTTTCCATTCTCAGCTTTATAACCTTGGGCAATGAGCGATCTTTGTAGCATGAAGAACCAATGATGAGATGCTAAAACAATTTACTAAAATGGAGCGTGCTAAATTTCATCTGCATGTTTTTTTTTTTAAAGATTTCGGAGATATGTTATAATGAGTTGCCATTTCAGCCAATCAGATGCCTGAGATTTGAGACTGGTTTTCAATCACAGCTTTATATCCTTCAGTCCAGATGTTTTATTCTTTAAATATTGGTAAGGTTAAGACTTTTGCAGCTTTAAATAAAACGAAAACATCGCAATATTAAAATCTTTCAATGCAAGGACCAGGGGGTTCAGCAAGGTATAATTTAAGGGATCTAGTCTTTTTTTTGATACAAGAAAAAACAACAACACAAAAACAAAAGACTTACCTTTAATGTAAAGATATTATTTCCAAGGTATTTAACAGACAAAAATAAAACAATACCTTTCGCTTTTTTATATCAACCAAATACTTCTGAGAACTCCACTTAACTCTTTTCAACCATCGACTCCAAAATATTAATTTTTCCTGTTGGTTTAATACTTAATACAACGGCATCATATTATTTCTTAAACATTCCGGAAATTTAAAGCGAACGTCGTATTTACCTTTTAATTATCTAAGCCAGAACCCCATATGGTGCTAATAAACCAGTTAAAAGGTTTGCTTACATTGTTGATGCACGGTTAGGCTTTCTTGTTGACACAAGAAGACAATTTTATCGAGATTTACTCCGATCTTGGCATCTGAAGATTTATACCGACTTATAAATCAATGTGGTGAAATCCGCGGCATTATTTGTTTCCATTCAGTAAACAGGTAAACATGTCACCCGATAACAGCTGGGCATTGTCCTAAGATATGAGTGTCATTTTATATCCTGTACCTTTGACATATTTTCTTTGCCGGATGCTTTGAAGGGATTTTTAGGTTTTAAAGATGACTTTGGTTACAATTATACTCCATAAAGTAAATTACTAACGTGCGATTCTTGGTGGGGGATGGGGAGGAGGGGGTGGAAAAGGGGGTTGGGGTCAACGACATATCGTCCAGCACGAACTTTTATCCTACAAGTTGTTTGAATCCGTCATTTTATCAGCACTCGGTCGCAACATCATAACGTAGAAAAATGTCGATTTTTTTTAAAATTTGCCGATAACTTTGAAACGGAATAAATCGTTATAAATTTAGGTAGTTCGAAAACTATTTCGTTTGTTATGAGTCTTGGGGTGTTGTTTACAACTGTACTGGTGCGAAAGACCAGAAGAGATGATATGGTGTGAAATCGGCGTTCACATAATCATCATTAACGCTCCATTCAAACAATACCTCATCTGAAAATTTTTGGTCAATTTAACCAAACTACACATTTTTCTTTTAAAATGATTATTCAAAGTATGTCCTGACTTCTGGCTTTTTAAGGTTTTGTGAAAATATATTTTAATCAATCAATTTCTCAGAAATTAAAATAATGTTAGGCATGAAATTTCACATGTAAGATCTTCTGGTGGTTCTCTTGTTGTTCAAGCTACGCTCTTACACCCCCCCCCGTCAATTTTTTAAATTTGTAAACTGCTAAACTTCTCTGGGTTGGAGAGAGAGTAAGAGGAAGTAGACAGGAGAGTTCTTCTCTGATTTAAAAGAACCAACAAACAAACTAACACAAGAAAAAACTAACAAGAAATTTCCGAATGTTTAGTGCGTGGGCATTAGAGTGGTGAGGAAGTGGAGGAGGAAGAATGGCATGACACCCTTTCACCCCAAAACAAAATATTATATACCCAACAAAAAAAGTTCTGCACACAAGTGTTCTTTTGCGTAAATTTTATAATATAGCAAATAACTAGTATAAATTCTTAAATGTATATCAAGATTAATTGTTTGCGGAGTTAAAGACAAAAACGAAATTAAAATTGGTTGGTAAATAAGCGAGAAATATCATTTTGAGTATGATATGGGTCAACAGTCAAAAGTTGCAAAGTTTGCCGTATGAGGGAAGAGAGGTGTCAGTCTAGCGATTTTTGCAACTTTTGTGTAGTAACCCCCAGTCTCTTTAACAATGAATTGCTTATAAAGTATTGATCAGATTTTATTTCTGACTAGTTTACATTGTTTACTTTGAATTGCTGATTTATTTGGTATGTATCATTTTGTTGTGTATGGTGAAATTAAAAAAGATATTTTATAAAAAAATTTGCCGAGTATATTTTTTATTTGTTTAAAATTTCTTAACTCACACAAAAAAAATTCTTTAGAGTATAATGGAGGGCTATACCCCTTTTTAATTGATGGCTATTAAAAGCAACACAATTATTTGGTTTGGGAGGGACCAGAGTGTAGGGGTGAACTTCTTCGAACTCCCATTGATTTGTTCCTATTGTTTATAATTTCTAAATCAAAAAACAAAAACAAATATTTGAGCTGTCCCTCGTCCCACCTAAACATTGTTTCATTTCCTGTTTTTAAATTTCGAAAATCAAATCAACAAACTAACAGCAAACGTTCTTTGGGAGCGTGGCAGTTGGGAGGAGGAGGCAGTAGCAGTTATGTGCTTATAATCGAGGTTGACCATGTGCATATAACCGACAAGAAGATCTTATGGCAATTCGTCTTTATCGAATTTATTCGACATTTTGTCAGTTACGTTATATGCCAATCGACAGTTGGTTGTCTGGAGAGCATTTCATCAGTCATCCAGTGTTCCCACGATGTTAATTAACTGATTACATCACTACGTATCCTCAGCCCCCTTGCGGGTATAATAATTGAGTTGGTTGACACCAAGTAGATTTCCAAGACAAAGTGTAATTTTCAGCTAGATACCAAAGCTACAAGATACTTTAAACCGTGCTATTTCCCCTTTCAACACTTGTTTCAGTGAATTATCGATTGTTTTTTTTTTCACTCATGAACACCAAAAACTGATACATGTATTTTTGCATGTGGCGTAGAGTTCATTATTTCAGTCATATAAAGTCGACATGCCACAGAAACAAACATGTTTTTCTTTTTTTTTTAATTTTGTTTCCTTGTAAAACAAATCTGAAAAATTGGGAAGGGATATAATTAATTACACAAAAGGAGTATGCCAAAAAAAGTTAAAATGATTTTGAACAGTTTCAAAACAGTGAAAACTGTGTATTTCCCGGAAAACTGTTGGATAATTTTCCGGTCTTTCTGGAAGTAGTTCCGCGTGTAAAACGAATGGCGGCTTTGTTGTGGTCACTCCAGAATTTGGTTTCAGCAATTGGCTAAACGGAGAAGTTTAGATGAAAAATAAATGTAGGCTCGACCACGAATCAACTTCCCCTGTAAATGCCCATGAACGGATCCGGATGCATACCTATGCATATTCCGGATATTTTTTAATCTTTTGATTTGTCTATACATAATTAGGTAGGAGCCTCTACAAATTATTTCGAGCTATGTTTTAATTATAGAATGAGGGAAATTATTTAAGAACGCTTATCCTTTCCCAAAACGTGTGTCCCCAAAAATGGCATCAGAGCAAGGAATTTAAGTTAATAAAATATCTATATTGGCTGGGAAATTGAAACCACCCATCTCAAAACTGGCCGAAATATTAAAACAAAGGTAATTTTAGAAATACTATTAACATAGGACATAAATATCGTGCTCAACGACCTTCAAAGTATGTAATTGATAACAGCACTGATTGAATGTACGGGGAGAGTTTTTTACAGCCGCCACACGGCACAAACAACGGCTCAAATTTGAATTGTACTACTCTGCTTTGTGCTGTTTAATTATTTCGAAAATAATTTTGTCTCTTAATATACACACATAACCACGTTTGGCGGCTATTTAATTAATATAATTATATAAAAAAAATAAAAATAAAGTCTCTGTTTTATACAATACTGGAAAATGAAAATTTTTAATAAATGGCAAAATATTCAAACAAGATGCTGTAAAGTTAATACAATCATGTTAAGATTTTTATTCATTAAGTATATTTTAATATGTATTTTTTTATTAATTAAGCATATTTTAATATGTAATTAACCAGGTATTTAATTGCAAATGCGAAAGCTATGTTTCTTTATAAATACGGGGATTATGACGTTGTTCGCCCTATAGAATAATTTCACAAGAGACATTTCTGTGCTGGGTGCAGCAACTCACTCGATACCTGATGAATAACATGACAACATCCAATCTGTCTTTTTCCGGAATGAAAGAATGGCTCATTTCAGGACCCTCATTGATCGCTTTGCGTATTGGCATTTATTAGAAATGTATATACCCAATCGCGGCCTGTTACTTTGAAGTGTAATTTTCATTTAATATAGAGGTCTTCACAACTGGCAAGCCGCTTGGGTAATCATTGCTAATTGGAAACAAGTACGTTGATATAAAGCTAACGTGGGCACAGCCAGTTTTTGGCGATAGATATTTGCTTTGTGGTGTGAGAAATATTCCTAGAAGAGAAAATGTGCCGAGAACTTGCGACATTTAACGCTATCTGGTTAATGGTGGGGATATTTGTGATTTTGCTAATAAATGAAACACAGTCCGTAAGTATTTTTTTCCAGTTTTCATGTATTTCTTCAAGGCGTTTTATTCGGTTTTTAGCTCATTCTCTCGCTAAAGTTAGTTACTACAATTCAGCTTGATCTCCTCACAGACACCAAATCCCAAGATAATAAAACTAAGAATGGAAACCAGTCTCAAATCTCAAGCATCTAATTAGCTGAAATCGCGACTGATCGCCATTTCAACGAATCAAGATGCTTGAGATTTGAAACTGGTTTCCAAACTCAGTTTTATAATCTTCAGTACAAGTCACGCTGATATATGAGTATGATAGCCTTGATAAAATTACAACTGAAAGAAAGAGAACTTTTGAGCACAGACATACGTTTAAAAGCAGTATTATATCTAACCCGTTCATGAAATACATTGACTCTGCTAAGTACGTTACGCAAATTAATCACAATTGCTTAGAAATAATTAGAACGCCAACTTTAAGTACGGGGAGACTTTTTCTAAACATCACAAAGTTACTGAAAGCCAAGATTGCACAAATCTGTGAATATGCTATGTAAAATTTAGTCAGACACACAACAAATGTTTTGAATACTGTACAAACACTAACCAAACACTTTGTCGAAAAAAAGTTTTTTCAAAAAGACAAAACAAAAAAAGTAAAAATAAAAAAAACAACAACATTAAAGTATTGTCTAAGTAACAGGTAGTCTTTAGTTAGATGTCTAAAATTTAGTGGTACTGTGATCAGTGGTCTATGATTCCAATGTTTCATTTTCAGACTTGGATATTAACACAGGTTTGACTTACTTATATACATAGACTATACAAAGTAGAAAGCTTTCAAGTTGTAACTTACAGACATAAAATGTGGCAAACATTTAGTGACCGGTGATAACAAGTTAAAGGTTTTAAACACATCAACGGAAGTTTGAACGCTTCCGCGTGAAGTGAACATGGGCGTGTTACGTTAACCTGAACATGATGTTATTTTTTTTATTTCGTGTAGGATATCATTTAACATGTATAACCCACTACTGGACAAAGAATCATGTTGTCATAATAGCTGATCATTTCCTTTTTCATACATTAATAAGACACGTCCTTAGTCATAATAGTCAAAGGGAATGTATTTTTAAGGTGTCTTACATTTTCATCATGTCATTGAGGTTTGGATTGTATTTAATAAGAAATAAAAAAAAATGTTTTCTTGTATGAAAGACCCTTCCTGTTTAGTTGATCAAAATATGAAAATATTTCAGCAGACGATTGCTGGAAAATTAGCAGAAATCCGGAAACAGGCTTATGGGTGGCAACAATGGAAATGTGATCCATCCTTACTTGTTTTATTTTTTTGTCAGACTCCTATATTAGTTTAAAAAGTTCAATGTGGCTTTTCAATTTGTTTTAGATCAACTTTAACACAATATAATAATATAAAAAGATATTTATCAAAATGTTAACTAATTGTTTGCAGTTTCTTGCTTTTCTTTTCTTATTATTTTTGCTGATTTTTAATGTAAAAATTGGTAACATATTACAATATGACAAAAGAAATAAATAGAACAATAAAATGATAATAAAATTGTTAATTTTGTTTATTCTTTCTTTTCTACATTTTGTTAGAACAAATTAATATTATCTGTCTCAATCCAGAGTAT
Organism: Corbicula japonica; assembly: GCA_038501625.1. Lineage (NCBI taxonomy): Eukaryota > Metazoa > Mollusca > Bivalvia > Venerida > Cyrenidae > Corbicula > Corbicula japonica. The sequence goes on along the minus strand of JAZAYU010000112.1, from coordinate 674,981 downwards.
CTGGACTTAGCTTTAGACTGTATGCAACAACCCATAATTAGTGTTAACGTAAGCTGTACTACAATGCTGTCACTGAGCCATATTGATAGGTTATTGTTAATTTAAAAAGATTTAAAAAAGAACGACCATCTACATCATACACATTTATTTCAAGACATATTGAGCAGTACACAGATCATTAACCTCTAAAGTTTAACAATATTTAAATTAAAAATACATTACTGTTTAATATCACCAGCATCAATACCTTAATTTCCTTTTGTAACATAATTCTTATATATGACCTATTTTAATACAAGATACATAAAGTGCAGGAAGGTTGTTAACCTATATACTGGATTAAGATACTGGTTTATTAAAACAAAACTGGCACTGATTTGTTTACTGTTTTATCACAGTAACAGTCATAAGACCTCATCTTACTTATGGTTATAACAGTGGCTACGCATCAATTACAGGCAATTGTAATGGAGACGTTTATTGCTTGTCCTTGAAAAAAATAAATAATAAAAAAATCAAATGATATCATGAATAAAACACAGTTTTTACTCATAATATTCTTGATAACACACTAATAGCTTATCAAACGCAAATAATTTAATAGCTTTTTATTACTAACTTGAATTTCATAATTTCTAAGTCACCTTTCTTTGAGAACAATTGATTAAATTTATCACTAGAATCACTATTTCTTATGGATATAATTGTAACTTAAAGCAGAAATTCATCTTAAAATGTCTCCTTGACTAACTTAGTGCAGGCTGATGTGTGTTGGTTCTTAAAATACATTATTGTCGCAATTTATCATGAAAGAAGGTATGTTATTTATATCGCTATTGTGCAGTAACTAAAATTGGTTAATACGTTCATTTTGGTAACATATTAAAAAATAGTCATTTATGATTTGGTATTTATTTTTATTATGATATAAAGCTAACTAATAAATTAATTAAAACTAATGAAGAGGTGTATTTAAACAAAAACAATTACACCAAAACTTCAAATTTATTAACCATTGGCATAAGTATATGATATAACAAAATACTAAAGTCACAAATAACTAAAGTTATGGATATTATTAACAATATGTTTAACAAAGTTTACCTTTTAATCAAACAATATGTCTTTCAGACTTTATTTCTTTATAATTTATTTTGTTTATAGATAATTTCTTTGCTATCTTTGAGATGTTGTTTGTTTGTTTTTTTTTGCATTTTTTTTTCAGATATTTTGGTTTTTGGAATTTCCAAATATATGTATTTATTTACATACAGCACATTGAACAAGAAGTGTGTCTCAATGTGACTTTATTACATTTAAATACTGCATTCGTATTTATAATAATAAATTAAACAAATAAAACAGAAATTAATTGCTAATGCAAGTAAGAAATGTTTCATACAACTTTTTAAACTAGGCTTTGATGTTAAGTAACATATCTTAATGACTATTTATAGACCTATACCTTAGGTTGCAGATGTTTTATTGCATTAAATTAAAAACACAACGTCTTCATTGTGTAGAAAAAAAATAGGTTTATTTCAGAACTTTTATAATTTCCAATTATTTCTTCATAGCATAAAATTTTCTCTAAGATCACATATTCAAATTGGCGTTACGGTAAGACGCCCCACTCGCCAGAAAGCAAACAAATTTCAAAATGCGAAGAATGGCATAGGCTTTCAGAAAAACATACCTTTCAAAATTCCCCTAGGGGGAAGGGGGGGGGGTCTATTGGCAGCTCAAGGTCTAATACATTTATGGCCTGTTTTCCCATTTTCTTTTCTTTCGGTAACATATTTCAATATAGCGTTACGGGCTTATGTCCCAATGTATGTCACTGTATTACATTTGTCCTGAATTCTCATTTATCGTACTTTATTTTACTTATAAGCATAAACTACTGCACGTAAGAAATGTTGCATGCATCTTATTTTACTAGGTTTTATGTTAAGTAACATAACTTAATCATTTTTTAGACAAATACCTTAGGTTACCGATGTTTTATTGCATTAGCAATGTAGATAAGAGCTTCCTGGTGTAGAAAAAATAGGTTTATTTTAGAACTTTTATAATTGTCAAATATTTCATTCTTACACAAACTTTTTTCAAAGGTAACATATTCAAACAGGCGTTACGGAAAAACGCCCCACTCGCCAGAGTGCAAACAAATTGCAAAATGCGTAGAATGGTATAGTCTTTCAGAAAAACATACCCTTCAAAATTCCCCAAGGGGGGGGGGGGGAGGGGGGTCTATTGGCAGCTCAAGGTCTATTACAATATCCATCAAACTTCTTACTTTTGTCTAACAACGTATAAAACAATATATTTGTAAAAGTGTGTTTGATCTTCATTTCCTCCCTGGTCGTGAAAATAGATGATAAATAATAAAAATGTTGATTTCTTTTTGTAAGATATTTAAAAATGATATGATAATTTGATGATAGTATCATATTACATAAATTATATTGGCATTTAAATTGTTGTTTTATGTCGCTTATTTTTGTGTTTGGATAGAATTAAATGGGACGTTTTAAGTCTATCATTTTTTCTTTACTGTTTTCACCTTTCTTAACATATATGTATGTACAATAAACACACATTTAACAGCGGTAGTAATTTCTAAAGTTACTGTACTCTGTAACTTTCTCTTCACGGGGTGTATATTAGATCGTAGGTTCCGTTAGCTGACCGATATACTATTATGTGAATTTACTTGTAGAAAAACTTGCATCAATACAACCACAAGGAATCAGACGAAGCAGCGGCCATGATGCAGGAGCGTGGATTACCCCAGACCGGTGCCAAAGGTGACCACAGAGGTAAAGTGCACTCGACAAATTGTAATTGGTTCGATGAATGTTAGTGCAGGAAATGCTGGCCAGCATGCCCGTTTGTCTTTTTTATCGCTTAATATATATCGCCATTTGTCATTTCAAAATCAAGCATTTTTGAACAACTTCGTTTTTTGTCATATGATTTGATTTCCTTTTAAGAACTTTTTTCCCATAATATTTTATACGAAATGTTTTATTTATATTCCAAAAATATGCGATGCAAAGAAAGTGGTTTAATCTCTGTAATGCCATGCAATTATTTGGACGAGGACTTTAGAGGCGCTGGATCTCTTCACAAACTGAAAAGAGATGTAGAGTTAATTGAAATTCTTGCTCTTAGACAAACATTTTCTACATACCTCTTCATGTGTTCATGTGTACAGTTTACTTTAGTTTTTGTCATATAATATCAAAGTTAAATAAAATCACATACGTATGTGACAGTCTACAATTAGGAAGTACTGAAAAAAAACACAATAAGTAAGTGACTCCTGAGAAACGAAAAAAACAACAGGGTCTCATTATTATTTCCAATGAACATCCGTCTGTCGTGACGTTATGATTCCAGGATTCATGAAGCATGTATCCTTACCAATTACTGTTTCTGTTATTGTTTAAAAACTGAAATTAGGAACAACACATTTAAGACAGAAAGACAGTGATTTCTCTCTTGCTTAAGGTTGTTTTTGAAATGGTGTACGTTTTCTTAATCCGTTCACTACACCGTTGACAATGCTTTGTGCATATTTGTACTCAGTTTGTAATCAATTAACGATTCCATCATTGTATGGCGTACGTTTAGCCATTTTAATAAATACATTTTTTTCATCCTGAGTTGTATTTTTTAAGCGGAAGCTGCTTTCAATGTGCCAGTTTACCAAAGCCTTGCGCGGAACAGGAGGGATGAGCGTGCTGTTGAGAAAGAGATTTTCAAGGAGGCGGACACAAACGGGAACGGATTGTTGAGTGCCCATGAACTGTGGTCAGAGCTAATGAAGCTTGGCGAGGTTATAGCCTTTGATGAATTGATGGGATATCTAAAACAGGCGGACTTTAACGGAGACAATAATTTAGACTTTAATGGTAAGTCTATAAAATAAACCGACTACTTGTATTGGAACTGATGCATGATAGTCAGTCTTTAACCAGGAATTTTATAAATGACAGTACCAGTATACTATGGTGCTGTACAGTGCACTTCTTCTCACTTTCTCCTATCTTAGTGTTAGGTTTCAACAAAGTCTTTGTTATAGTTATTGAGACTTAAAAAAAAGATTTCCGGAATTATGGGCCTTGTAGAATGCAATTCTGCTTATTAGTTCTTATTGTTTGGAGTTTTAGCATTTGTAGTCCCTTTAACAGTTTTTGAGTAATGACTTGAAAAAATGAAGAAAAAAAAACAACGACCGTAAGTAATTTGTGTAATAGTGTAACCCCGAATCAGAGTACAATCAAAGAAGTTTGATCAAAGTGCCATATCCCTGAGTTTTTTAATCAGAGTTAAGGCACGAACAAGGCAAAGTGACCTAAAGACAGAAGGACTTGGTGGCGACACTACTATGCTGAACTTTCAGAGTGGAGTGCAATAAAATGATTATTATGTTATGCGCATTTTAAAATAATTATTAAAACAGAAGCAGACTCTAGACAATTTCATTTGTGAATACATATAAGTCCTACATCTAATTTATGATATCGATTTATGGTTCAAGTTTTCAGTAGAATGCAGAATCCAAACTTCTAAACGTGGCCTTGCATCAAAGACAGCGTCAAGATAACATCTTTAAATGAAATAAAATAATGGTTTTCATAGCCATTTCTATTTACAGCTATATTATCGTAGCAAAAATAAATTTAACCAAAATGCGTCTTGTTTTATTTTTAATATTTGATAGAATTACGTTTACGAAATGAATTTATTTTCAGAATTCTTCCGGCACTAGAAAATCTACAGAAATACGGACTAACCACCGTCATTCAACTACAGCGATCGTGAATTTCTTGGTGGAATAGTGTTTTTACTTACACGTTTGACTTTACAAGAAAATGATATTTTTGACGTATATTATGTGATGTATATTTTGATTGAGTGTTAAATGGTGTTCCGTCACTTTTTTTTCTATAGTGTTGTGATGTTAATTGACTCTCCGCCTAGCAAAAGTAGCGTAGTTGGTGGGCGCAGAAGAAACCGCCATACCTCGCTAAAACCTGTCATCAATAACACAGTAATTGATCGTTAATTACCTGTTTATTGATATGAACGAAATCACTAGCTAATAAGGGTCTTATTTATGATCCGCATGTCATTGGTATTAGGACTATCTACATCTTTCGGTGAGTTTTCATCAATTTAAAATTGCTTTTCTTAATACCTAAATATTTTGTATCAAAATTAGGATACGATCATAGATAGTTATACTATAGAATCTTTATGATCTATGACCAAATATTTAGGCATTAAGAAAAGCAGTGATTGAAAATCGCCGAAAACAAAGTCCACGTTTTTTTTTTTGGAATCGAGTATAATAACAAAGGTATAAGTTCATCTGATTAGAGTACCAAGACAGTCGTTAATCTGAATGCTGATAAAACTTACGGAGATAATAAATCCGAGAAAGACAATAGAAAATAAAACACTCGATATACATCTATTTTTGACAGTGTTGTTTAGTTTAAATATAACAGTAATGTGTGTAATATATAAGAAACAAATTCTGTTCTGTTCTTTTCTTTTCCGTTCTGTAATGGTACTACTAACGACGGGAAAAGCATGGATCATAAAAGAAAATGACGAGTCTTGCATGGCTATATAAAGAATTACTGTTGCCAACTATGATAAAAAGCTTAACATGCGTACCAAATTTTCACACGGACAATTATAAACGATGTGCACTGCGCCGTTGACCATTAAATATGATGAGCGCAGTGCCGTTATCCATTTAAAACGATGTGCGATGCGCCGTTGACCATAAAATATGATGAGCGCAGTGCCGTTATCCATTTAAAACGATGTGCGCTGCGCCATTGACCATAAAATACGATGAGCGAAGTGCCATTAACCATTTAAAACGATGTGCGTTGCGCAGTTGACCATTAAATACGATGAGCGAAGTGCCGTTAACCATTTAAAACGATGTGCGCTGCGCAGTTGACCATTAAATACGATGAGCGAAGTGCCGTTAACCATTTAAAACGATGAGCGCTGCGCCATTGACCATTAAATACGATGAGCGAAGTGCCGTTAACCATTTAAAACGATGTGCGCTGCGCCGTTGACCATTAAATACGATGAGCGCAGTGCCGTTAACCATTAAAAACGATGTGCGCTGCGCCGTTGACCGTTAAATACGATGAGCGCAGTGCCGTTAACTATTTAAAACGATGTGCGCTGCGCCGTTGACCATTAAATACGATGAGTGCAGTTTCGGTGACGATAAAATACGATAAGCGCAGCGCAGTTGACCATTAAATAAGATGAGCGCGCCGCCGTTGACCATTAAATTAATAAGATGTGCGCAGCGCCGCTGACCATTAAATACGATGAGCGCAGTGCCGTCGACAATTAAAATCAGCGATGATCACATAATTCGCTGTTAGCTATGTTGTTGACGTTGCATACGGAGAGGTATATCACACACTTTAAGTACGAAACTTTTTACGGTTGCCAGTCCTTTACATACTGCTCAACTCTTTTTATTTTTCTTTCAACAAGATAGAAACAAAACATGCAACTACGCTTTTCGGATACTGCATATCAGTAAGGTAGTAAGTATCAAAATCATAAACCTTTGTCGCCGAGCATTCGAAGTGAATGGCTTAGACGAAAAATGTTTGAATGGTGTTCGAATCCTTCTGGAGCTAATTCATATAAGCAAGAAATGAAACTGTGGTAAAATTCGAGAATATTCGCAAAATGTTGACGTTTAATATTAATATTTTGACAGTCAACATATCTATGTCTGTGGTTTTAATCACAAAACAGTTGCAATATTGAAAAACTATTTTAGTCTTAACACATTTTACGTTATCGACGTAAGATTTTAACCAAATTGTGCTGAACGATATTAATCAATTAGTTAATAAAAATAAATCTCTGTAGTACCAACGTTTTAATCTTAAAATCATCAATTTTGTAAAACTCTATTAATTTATTTTAAAAATGTGCAGGTGTGCTCAATTGAAAACTGATGTTTAGTGTACGTACGTTGTTTACGTTAAACGTTAACGCATGTTTAACCTTGTGGTTATTGTCATAAAACACGGTAATTACTTGGTTTTCTATGTAGTGCATACACATATAGGTTTGGGAAATCATTAATTAGCGAGGTCGACAAAAAATGACCAAGTCAGATTGTCCACTGAATAAAACGTATCTTGCGTGACAGATGTATTTAGTACAGATAAAAACTTAATGCATCAACAGTGAGGGAACATTAATCTTTATAAAATGAAATGGATATGGCTAACACTTGGTGTTGGTAAGAAATATTTCTTCTTGGTCTTTGGGCACAATAGGTTCGTCCTACAAAAATGATATTTGGCAAATTTCGTAATAATTACAAATTCATCTTTCTAGCTCCGACTGATTTTTCTATGATCCAAACTTCATTTATAAAATTATTTTGGACATCAGTTGAAGAAAATAAACAGAATTTTCAGGATTTATTATGTATTATAATACACATAAATATGTAGATATTAACAGGCGCTGCTAAACATTATTGTTTAACACAAATAATAGCAAATTATGCCATGGAGTCGATGCATTTTGCCATGTTGACAAAGGACATTATCTTAGTTATTAAAACACTTAAATATTGTAATGCAAAATCCTCCCACGAAGGCAATCGGTGAAAAAAAACAACAACAACTCATCCACTTAGTCAATCTCTACAATACATTTCTATTACACTTTTTGACTTCTTGCTGTCAGTGGATGAACTCTGCGTACTATGCTAAATAGAACTTCGGTTGTCTTAATGACAACAATAATATGAAATTTTAACTGTCGCAGTATGATCATCGAAAATGCCACTGTTGCAAAACGTTTTTATATAATCTCTCAATATTTGAAAGAAAAAAAAAGTGAAATCACTAAACATTAGTTTCGAAATTCTTGCAATGCTGCAATGAAAATAAGGTATAGTCTAAGTATGTACGCCTCGTCATTTCAGTGTGGATATATTCTGCAACCGCAACTTGCCAGGACTCAACTATTGTTACCTCGGCTGAGACGACCACGTCGGACTTCAGAAACGGTAATGAAACAGTGCAAACAACCGCAATACCAGCGGTAGTAGAAAACACAAACGTTGATGGGCAGAGTAATAATCAGCAAGTGATCCCTGGTTCGGCAGTAGATGTAGATAGCACATACACAACGCCTGGTTCAGAAACAGTTCAAAAACCCAATAACGATACAATATCTCCAGGCAGGCTTGCTGAACAGTACAACATCAACGGTACAAATATCACAAATGCAGCCGCTGAAAGTACATCAAAAGCCGAAGCTTCAAGTAATTCTATTACAGACATGCCTGTTGACACACAAGGACAAATAGTTGGAGTAAATAATGCAGTCGGCCCCAACAGTATAACGGAACGATCGAATCATACTGAGCCGATACCTTCACGTGGTCCTGAAAACATTTTTAACGAGAATTTGGCTACGGCAGTAGAAACGCCCATGCAAAAACTGGAACCAGTTCCAGCTCCGGAAGCTGTAATTACTAATGATGAGAACCAGAGATCTGACAACATAACTGATCCCATTGGTGGAAATACTTCACCGACACGTGAGAGTATCCTCGACCAATCAAATCCACGCATTATTCCTGACGGCTGCAACGTTAAAAACGCAACTTGCGTACCCACGAAAGAAGAACTAATCGCATCCGGAGGAGAATTCAACGAATTTATGCAAGTTAAATTGCCAACCAAAAGGAAATCGAAAAAAGGAAAGACTTTAGAACAAGACACCGCGTCACCGACACAAGAGAGTCGGCGCGATCAACTTGAGCGCATTCCGACACGGGAAGGATGTAACGTAAAGAACGGCACCTGCGTGCCGACAAGACGGGAGCTAGAAGCTGCAGGAGTAACGAATGTTGACTTCATGCAATACAAAATGGACGTCACAATTCCACAGATTTTTGCTAATGAGCTCATCAACAGTGATACAACGAATAGTGAAAATTCGACCGCAGTCACAGACATCAATCCTGGTCAAGCAAGACTTTCAAATGAAGTGACCCCCACTGGTGCATCATTGGCGAGTACGTCAGAACTATCAAACAAGAATGCGGATGTTGTAGAGAATGCAGTGACGGATCCAACTCAAATTCAGAGCTCAACCTCAACGGAAAAGGCATCATCGTTAGGTGTGAAGCAGATCCCAGAACCAGGAACAACTACACTGCAGACGACAGCAGTAGAGGTCAAAACGAACCCAAGTGCAGACGTTCCAAACATATCCAATGAAACAGTTACAAATACTTTTACTGGCGGATCAGCACAATTCACAGATGCTGTTGTACAAGACAATGTGGTATTGACTTCCGCTGAACTGACAACATTAGCTACTGCGGAGAAAGACCTACAGAGACCTACTGAATTCTTAAACTGTCCCGTTTTGGAATGTCCTTTGACCTGCAAACATGGTATGAAAGTCGACTTCAACGGATGTGAAACATGTGAATGTAGTTGTAAGTATTTTCTCAACGTATGTATACGCCTTCACCGCAAATACAAACGGTCGTATGTATTTCAGTCATTAAACATGATGATTTACGGAGTTGACTTCTTTGCATATTGGTTGCCCTTTAAACTATTCAGATGGAGAGGAATGCGTGTTATGTTCTTTTACTGTTAATGCCGTTATCGCCAGCTACATGTACCTTATTTCATTGGGTTATGACTACAAAATATCAAGATCTGTTTTTAATAACTCGCAGGGGATATATACATTAAAACGTTTCCTTGTTAGAGTCTGCGGAGTGAGCCGATCAAAAATGAATATTACTAATTCATCCACTAAGCAAATCCTGGCAGTTGAGGAAATTTACTTTCAGTTCTCAATTCAATTGTTCATTCTATCCTTCTATTTTGATTGTCTTTTTTTTCAGTCTCCAATAATTGTCCGCGCGTTGTTCCGGCAACCCGTCTGCTGTGTCTGTTGAGAATACAAACCGATCAGAGTTGTGAAACGGACGCCGACTGTCAGCGGAACCGAATATGCTGTCCTGGCACATGCGGACCAATGTGCAGACGAGAATCTAGAAATCGATCCATGTTGCTTTCCATGATTGTAGATTAACCTGAAAATGTAGACTCTTTCATTTCATGTTGTAAATAGCCTGCAACACCCTTTATTTGATTAAACATGTCAAAAAGCAATAAAATAATTCGTGTTCTGTGTAAAATTCAAAGCTTTATGGGAGAAATACGGCCATTTTGTTCGAAACTTATTCCAGTTCTTGAGACTTAAACCAGTTGTCGAATGCAGCCGGTAGGACATTGGAGGCGATTTCAGTGCCCAAGGTTATAAAACTGAGTTTGGAAACCAGTCTCAAATCTAAAGCATCTGATTGGCTGAAATGGCGACCAGTCGCCAATTCAGCCAATCAGATGCTTGAGATTTGAGACCGGTTTCCATGCTCAGTTTTATAACCTCCAACCCTGGTTCTGAGAGAAACAGATATTTCAAAGAGAAACATAAAGCCCGGTACACTGTATAATTCCCTATGTTATATAACAAGCAGCCCAGAGCCCGCAACTAGACTATTCAACTGTCCAGATTGTTTTTAGTAAAAGAATTTTACTTCTATGTCTGAAACCTTGAACATATCGTTTCTTGTGTTCGATGATGACATCGACCATGTTTGTGACATCTATTTTTATTATTGTTTTCCCTGGCCTTAAGAGGTTACAGAGTAAAAAATATTGTTCCATACTTCTTGGGCTAAAATAATATTCTAGAATCTTAGAAAAACAGCTTCCCTTCAGTATAATACCACGGGGCAAAAGGAAGGCCGACAACCCATGCCTGCGGCCAACGATTGCAAGTGCTGCCTGAATATTTTTTATTAGATCGTCTGCTCAAATTGGCGGACCTCAAATTATTTTGTGGAGTATACATGTACATAGTCCAAGGACATAAACACCATAACCACATGTCGCTATCAATCTGTCATTGCGGGCAAAAAAATAAATAAATGCAGGTAAGTAACTGTCTTCAAACGTGTCACTTAGTTTATTTTAATTGGTTTGTGATGTTATGATTAGCGGACTATATTCACTTATTGTAGTACATTTATAACTAAGTTATTAATGCACAGTAGAAATACACTCCACAAAAAGTAAGGGTCACACAACACCATTCTGTGTTACTCGGCTATAAACAAAATATTTTAGTTACAGTATTTCCAAAGATTTCTTTCGTTTTCTTAAATCACAAATGAAAATAAAAGCTTTAACTTGAAAGATTAAAGATTTATTTCAACACTCGTTACATGAACACGCGCACTTATGAAGAATAAATAATTTTTCATTTTACCCTAATTAATTTTGTTGATAATGTACATATCTTTCTACACCTTATCATAATTAAAAGCTAGAATGTTGCTAGCTGATGTCCCCACTGCTGCAACAACATTTGGAAAAACAAAGGGCCATAAAACTGGTAAAAAATCCTCTCTTAACGAGCATCAACAAAACCTGCTGAATTATCTGTGCAAGTTTGAAAGAAATCCCCTGATAATTAAGGAGTTGATGTCACAAGACGGTACGGACGGACGATTGCAACTCTATATGCCTCCTACTTCCTGGGAGCATAAAAAGGACGCCACACAGCGACGAAACCAGGTTTTCTTACTAATTTTAAGTGAAAAAGAGGCATAACTATGACAAAATACAGTCAAGAGTTTTGAAGTTTGTCTTGATAATTGCTATTGTGATGTCATATACGTGTATACTGAATAGTTACTGAGAAAAAGTGAACTTAGAACAAAAAACTAAATGAAATGTTGATGCCCGCCCGCCCAACAACATACCCCAATCTTACAACAGGGTTTTCCAAAGAAACACTGGTAAAAAATACAAACATTTTCTCTTTTGTTCAACTTTGCTCTTTTGTTCAACTTGCAATCTTCAACCATTATGTTTCTGATGAACATATAACAACAAATACGAATACATACAAAATTTCTCTCCAATATTTATTTAAATTTTGCTTTTTCAAATACATAAAACTAACATGTAAATAGACAATACTGTTACACAATTTTACCTTCTCCGACTTATTATTAACATATAAACTTGGCTCCGAGAAAATACTAGAGGGCTACAAGTCAAAATGTAACACACAACATGTTAAGAAAATCAAAAAGGTAAGAAGCATATAATCACTAGCACAAAATGGTGTAAGTATAATTAAAATAAGGACTAATGTGATGATATGCCATGATTTCTTGTCCAACTTTGGAACTTCATTTAACCCTTTCCTACATATACACACCTTTATGGCATGGGCGAACAGTGTAGATCCAGATCTGCCGGCACATCTGTGCCGTCTGATTAGAATCTGAACTGTTCGCTTTTTGATTCATTAGGTTATTTCTGACCAAAAAGCGACCAGTGCAGATCCTGATCAGACGGCACAGATGTGGCTGCTGATCGGGATCTACACTGGTCGCACACATGTAAAAATGAGTATATATGGAGGAAAGGATAAAGAAGCAGAGCATTGGAGTAGATAGGGGCACCCACTGCAAAGTTATTGTTTTTGATTGTTGTTTTTGATTCTATTTTTATCAGTTCATCTAAAAAAAGGAAAATAAATTCGGAAATGTAGGAAGATAACAACCCCTACTGATTTTCTTTCATTCAAATGCTAAGTTTGAAATTAAAAGCTTTAGCAATTACTAGGATATAATCTAAACAGGTTTTAAAGTCTGATTGTGACCATGACCTGTAAGGTTGATCCATTGTTCTGGGATAGGTCACAACATATTGCCAACTTAAGTTAGGGGAACAACACTGGGTGAAGTTTCTTGCAATTAATCTACATAAAGCAACCTTCCAGACTTTGGTCTCAAAATGTAACCCAGAACTGGGTCATAGTTCTTTGATGAGGCATTCTTCCTTATTGAACTGAACATCTCTGTGAATGTGGTCCCATAACCCCAAATGTGTTACTGTCACAGTGGTAAACAGATATATTAAGTTTGGTTTTTAGTACAATTTTCTAAAGAAATTCCATGAAATGACTCTAAACAGTTTAGTTTATTAACCCTTTCCTGTATAGAAACACCTTTATTGCTAGGGCAAACAGTTTAGATCCAGATCAGCCGACAAATACATGCCGTCTGATCAGGATCTAGACTGTCCGCTATTTGATTTATTAGGTTATTTAATACCAAAATGCGACCAGTGCAGATCCTGATCAGCCGGCACGTATGTGCCGGCTGATCTGGATCTACACTGGTTGCACACACATAAAAATGCGTATATATGGAGGAAAGGGTTAATAGTAAACAAATAATTTCCACAAAAAGACATTCTTGACAAGTCAGTATGGCAAGTAAATAAATTGAAAACAACAAATTTTGCAAAATATTTAACAGTAAATTGTATGCATGTAAATTAACAAGCAAAGTACCGAAAAAAAACTAACAAACAAATATAACAAGACATACCATAAGACCATATATTGCTCACCTGATTTTTGGATACAAGATATAAAAGATAGAACAAGACACAAAGAAATGAAAAGAAAGACCACAGACAGTGCTCAATCTTTCTAACCAGTCCTTTTTGAGAAGAATTTTCAAGTTTTAACCCTTTTCTCCATGGGCGAACAGTGTAGATCCAGATCAGCCGGCACATACGTGCCGTCTGATAAGGATCTGCACTGTTCGCTTTTTGATTTGTTAGGTTATTTCTGAATAAAATGCAACCATTGCAGATCATGATAAGACAGCATGGATGTGCCGGCTGATCTGGATCTACACTGGTTGTGCATGCAAAAAATGCATATATATGGAAGAAAAGGTTAAATATAGTCATATAGCAAAAACTAGCTTTGCTCACTGTTGACTTAGTTATTTATAAATCAACACAGCTTGAAGGATCTGGTTAAGAGCCAAATATTTCTATTTTTATGGATCAAGATGGCAAGATGGAAGTTGAAGGCCACCAAAGGAACTTTTCTTTGAAATTGTTTTAAAATTGGTCCAGCAGTTTATGATAGAAAAGATTTTCAAAGTTTTTCCATGGAGTAGCAGTTCAAATGAGGGGCACCTAAGGAACATTCTTGTGAAGTTTGAAATTGCCTAAGTGGTTTAGAAGAAGGTGTTTTGAAAAAAAATTTTGATGATGACAATGGACATTCTCTCATCACAATAGGTCACACTTTAGCACTTTTGTGCTCTGGTCAGTGAAAAACACAAATGAAGAAAAAAAGAAGCACTTTAAACAATTTAGCACTTAAAATGATAGCACTATGTTTTAATAAAAATACTAGAAAAATGAAATTGTGTATTCTGTTTACTTTATAGTAACTTTCAAGCATAATAATCATTATACAATTTAATAAAGTATAATAAAGACAAGTAACATGGAATAACTTGCAATTGTAGCAGATTAATTTTAGCAAGTTAAACCCTTTACTCGAGGGCTGTTATTCCTTTAGCAAACAGTGTAGATCTAGATATGCTGGCACATTTATTTTTTTTTAGATTAATTAGGTTATCTAGTTGAGATGGTACAGATTTGCCAGCTGATCTGGATAGTGTGCTCCCTGTAACCCATGATATGACTTGTTTACAATGGTTGCACATGTGATAAACCCCTGTATATGGTAAAGGGTTAACATAATCTGAAGTTGCTGTTGTTTTTTCCAAAGAAAAAGTGGCTAATAATGCTATAGTATGTTAATAATAATCTTTGCCCATGGTTATAAAACTGAGCATAGAAACAAGTCTGAAATCTCAAGCACCTGATAAGATGAAATTTTAACCATTCGCCATTTCAGCCAATCAGATGCTTGAGATTTGATATTGGTTTCCAATCTCAGTTTTATAACCTTCAGCCCTTGTGTTCTACCTCCATCAGCTTTGTTGACATCTAACAATATTGCCCACATAAAAAGAAAAGAAAAATAATCTCAACAAGACTTAAAATAGTCAGCTAAAGTAATACCGAACTAGTACAAACAGCAAAATGAAATCCTTAACAATAAAGACTTTTAAGGTGGATAATTCAATTGTATTGAAAAATTTCACTGTTAAAAATACCACACAATGAAACATTACTCAGCTGCATATCAATTTTGTAGGTCTGATAAATTCAACCATAATAGTATTTAAACCTTTGTAGATCAACCAAAAATTCAAGTTTATATTTACATAGTTCGTTGTGCGTTCTTATGAAAAATTACATCTCCAATGGTAACTAGAAAGCATAGCTTGGCAGGTAATTTTCATGCCTAAGTAAAAATAGATAACATTTGCTTAACTTATAGAACTGAAATATTTTGATTTGATTGTAAATTATGTATATTATCTACATTTATGTATATTATCTACATAAAGTATATTCAGTTTATTGATTGTCAACTTTTAGCCAAATTTATCAATGTGAAATGATTGAATATCCACCTTTAACCTTTTACTCCATAGATATGGCTTTTATTGCATGGGTGAACAGTTTAGATCCAGATCAGCCGGTACAACCATTGAACACATTGTAGATCAAGATCATATGACACAGAAGTGGCAGCTGATCTGGATCTAAACTGGCCACCCATGTGATAAAAGGCGTATATATGGAGGAAAGAGAACACTAAAACATTTTACCCAACAACCTCCAAGGAGGGTTTCATTTTCTTCTTAATTAAGTGTTGACATCTACCAGTAGTTTCGGATACCTGTGAAACATGTATATAGCAGCTTTTTTAACACGGAATTGAAATAATTAAGTATTAAACATGTATTAGTTTGATCAGTGTTTTGCAGTCTTTTCTAACCATATGCCAAATACTGTAGACCCAGGTCAGATATAACTGTGGGCTAATCAAGATTTAGACAAGATGCAACTGTTCTCATCATAAGCGGGGACATCTAATTTAACTAAAAAAGTTAAGTTTTTTTTTATATAATAATACATGTAATTATTTTGTAAAACAAGATCCTTGAAGAATAGATGTGCTGGCTGATCTGGATCTACACTGGTCACACACATGATAAAACCAGTATAAGTAGGGGTAAAGGGTTAAGTGTTTTTCATTAATATCACACTCTACTAAATTGCTATGATTTTTTTTTCCATTTTAGTAAAAAAGGTGGTCCTATAGCTTTTCAATCATATTTGCTTTTGGTCTGGTTTTAAATCTCAGTTTTATAATCTTCAGCACAGGCTGTGTTGTTAAATAGTAAATCTACCCAATGTCAACTTATCATCAAATCAAAAAATATTTCTTCAATACTTTAATCATTTTAACTTCAAAACATTAAATTTCAATGCTCATTAAATGAACACATAGGACATAGTTTTAAAAACTAACCCTAAGTTAATTTTGTCAAGTGTATTTTGATGTTTTTTCGCTTTGCATAAAATCGACACATTAACCCAGTTGACTACCCATGAGTCTTTATCCCATTCTTCCATTTACAAACCTTCATTGTGTGGGCGAACAGTTAAGATCCAGATCAGGCGCAACATTCGTGCCATCTGATCAGGATCTAAACTGTTTGCTTTTTGATTCATTAGGTTATTTCTGACCAAAATGCAACCAGTGCAGATCCTGATCAAACGGCATGGATGTGCTGGCTGATCTGGATCTACACTGGTTGCACAATAGTATGCGTATTTATGGAGGAAAGGGTAATACAAGTACTGACAAACTATGGCTGCTAATATCCCCATTCCTTAATACTGCCACAGGAAGTACCAACTATTGAAAGCAGATATTTTTGTTAAAGCTGTTAGTAAAAATAGTGAAGCAAATTTTTACATATGAAACCACAAAAAATACAAAGTAACTTAAAAGACAGACAATCATAATAAATCATTTGGTGTTGTTCATCTGTATGGTACCTAAATGTCAAACATTATTAATTTTGAAGAATATACTTTAGGTCTGGAAAACTTCAAAACTGGAGAAGAAAAGATTTGATTGGTACATGATACATATTTAAAATTATGTTGTTTTTTTCAAATACAAGTGTTATTTTTCCTTGTCAATACCTCAAATTTTGAAAGCATATTTACTAATTGTTTCAATATTAGATTGTTTTACTATATTCAATTGAATCTCATAAAATTAGGTAACAAACTTATTCTAAGTTCAATGTGATGTTACCATTTATTAGATCAAATAAATGATGATCATTTATTACTGGCTGTTAAACACAATAAGCAGCTCTATAAAGTAGAATCCTCAATAGTATGTTGTACCCATGGTTAGATTGCCTATGCTGGAGGTCAAGTCCTTCTCCATATCATACAGTGAGGAATCTATCGAGGCAAATCCCGAGATGCCCTGCGTCTGTAGTCGAGAACTCCAGTTGAGACTTTTGCTCATGTCTAGAAGCCCCTTTGTTATCTGTCCCCGGAGCTTCTCTGAAATCATAGAGGGTAGAAATCATAATAAACATACTGGTATCAATAAGAGCTGGAATTGGTATCTTATTACCGATTCATTATTTATATTATTTATAAATTTTACAACCAGCGAAAATGCTTTAATAAAAGATTTTTTTTATTTCCAGATTTTTATACACTAACTAAATTTGTAATTTGTGTCTGTGCATGTTACATGTAAATGGTAAATGAATAAAACAATTAACATCCAACTTTCTGAATTTTAGGTATTATTCTGTAAAGATCCTTATAGTGGCATTACTTCAATTTAACCTGCTCTTGTATGAAATATTACATGTATTTGGAACTATAAGCACAAATTTGCAGCATTAGTTCGGGCTAATAAAATTTTAATTTACTAAAATAACTTTGGTCTGGGCGACTAAAAAC
Source organism: Corbicula japonica (assembly GCA_038501625.1). Classification (NCBI taxonomy): domain Eukaryota; kingdom Metazoa; phylum Mollusca; class Bivalvia; order Venerida; family Cyrenidae; genus Corbicula; species Corbicula japonica. The sequence goes on along the minus strand of JAZAYU010000112.1, from coordinate 657,114 downwards.
GAAAGTCGGATTTCCAAAACATCACAAAAATCGAGATCGCGCATGAAGTGGTCTCTTCGTCGGTGCTAAATATAGCTCCATTATATTTAGCTTCTTAAAAGTTTGTTAACTATAATTTAATAATACCATTGAAAATCCCGTCCATATGAAAGATTTTGATCCCACCTTTTGTGTTCTGTTAGAGAGTTTATATATTGGAGTCTATATGGACAAATATGATTTTTCAATAGTATATTCTTATTTAAGTCTAGGGCTGGGGCTTTAATTCTATATACACTCAAACTTGTCTTCATAGACCACACAGCCTCAGGGGGAAAAAAATGGCATTTGAAGGCTGGTGGTCTTTAATTTTGTCTATATCTAAAGATGCTCTTTGTTTACAGATGGCTTTGGTCGGTCTTTACTGTAATAGACCGTAATAGACTCAGTAGTTCAGCAGACATACCTGGCAGCCTGTTGTTAAACACTATAGGATATGCTGGTAGAGGACCGAGAGAGGAGATTACAGTAATGTCTTCTTTGTAGTATGGGTGATTACGTAGAAATCCACTAAGTACATTAGAATCTACAGCTGCTACGTCACATCGGCTGTCCAGTATACCTCTTATTGTAGCTAAATGAGAACCTGCAAACAATATAAAGAAGTTAATGTGGATTTATAACTTGTGATCAAGGGCTGAAGATTATAAAACTGAGATTTGAAATCAGTCGCAAATCTCAAGCATCTGATTGGCTGAAATGGCAATCAGTTGGTTTCTATTCTCAGTTTTATAACCTTGGGATCAGGTCTAAAGCACATAAGTATCACCTTAGGTTTTAAGGATATGGAGAAGTTTCCCCAACATTAGGCAGAAGTTAACTAGTTTTATAACTTTCTTTATAAGGGTTTATGAGGGTTATTTTTGAAATAACTTCTTCCTTTTCTAAATGAAATATGATGATAACCGTAAAAAGCTGCCATATTTTTCTTTCAAGTTTTTGATATTGGAAAAGTTTAAAAAAAAAGATAAGTTTTAAGGGAAGTTAAACTACATCAATACAATTTTACAACAAAGAAGTTTATAACATGAATGTCAAATGATTCTGACAATGCAAATGTTCTTTGAATTCATTTATTTTCTAATGCAACAAAATGCCCTTTGCATCAGTTCTTAAATTTGTGAATTTTAATTTTCTGCAATCCTAAGTAGGTAAACATCATTCTGTATTTTGTGGAGGATTTAAATTTGTGGATTGAAATTCACACAAATCAGGGCCAAAGATTATAAACTAAGATTGGTGACCAGTCTCTAATCTCAAGCATCTGATTGGCTGAAATGGCGACCAGTCTCCAGTTCAGCCAATAAGATACTTGAGATTTTAGACTGGTCTCCAGATTTAGTTTTATGATCCTGGGCACAGTTCACCATGATAAACAGTTACTGTATATCACTATAGTTTATGAATATGTTCAAACTGTATTCATAAATTCCCTATCCACATACCAGATTCATACATGTGTGCAAAGAAGGAGGCATCAAATCCGGACTTCTTCAGCTGATCTAACATGGCTGTACTGGCAGATACAGATTTCTGGGAACTGAAGCCGAACGTGTGACCTCGAAGGTCAATCAGCTCCTTGTACTTTGATCTGCGATGAGAAAATGTGTTAAAACTAGAATTATCACTGAAAGTGATTAAATACCCCCACATGTATGCTTGATAATTGAACTGGGAATGCTTCGAATCAATGGCATAATGTGCCCCACTTTCAATCCAAAGTGTCGTCTTCACAGTAGCCACATATTCAGCAAGTTTCATCACAATATCTCATTCCTTCTAAATTTATTGAGCAGAAATGGTTTAAATATGTTAGTAACAGTGGCCTTTATCTAACTTTTATCTAAGAACTGTGTGCCAAACATTGTTTATGAGAAATCATCCTGAAACCATTTTTTCTATTTTTAGTAACAGTGACCTTGACCCCATCAGGCCCAATTTCAATACCAAGTTTCGTCTTCACAGACACTACCTATATAGCAATTTTCATCACAATATCTCATTCTGAACCAAAGTTATTGAGCATACAGTTTATTTTCTATTTTTAGTAACAGTGACCTTGACCCCACAGGCCTTGAATCCCAAAAGTCATCTTCACAAAAACCATCAATACACCAAATGTCATTTAAGAATCTCATTCCAAGCTATAGTTACTGAGTGGAAACGAAGTTTTGAATGTTAAATAACAGTGACCTTGACCTTGAACCCACAGGCCCCAAAGTCAAACCTAATCTTTATCTTGTTATGTTACATCTGTGTCCCAAAAAATAATTAAATCTATGAAGTATTTCATGAGTTATAGTCCAGAAACAATTTTTCTTTTTTAAGTTACAGTGACCTTGACACTGACCCCTCAGGCCCCAAAGTCGAACTCGACCTGTATCTTCTGATATTACATATATGTACCAAAAAAGGATTTAATCTGTGAAGTTTTTCATGAGTTTTTATCTGGAAACCCTTTTTCTATTTTTAGTAATACTGACCTTGACATTGACCCCACCAGCCCCAAAGTCGAACTTGACATGTATCTTGTGATGTTACATCTATTTACCAAACAAGGATTAAATCTGTGAAGTGTTTCATGAGTTATCATCCGGAAACCATTTTTCTATTTTTAGTAACAGTGACCTTGACACTGATCCCACCAGCCCCAAAATCGAACTTGACCTGTATCTTATGACGATATACCTGTGTACCAAAAATTATTTAATTCTGTCAAGCCTTTCATGAGTTATCATCTGGAAACGAAGAATCCGACCGACCGACCGACAGACCGACCGACCGACCGACAAGCTCACTCCTATATACCCCCTCAAACTTCGTTTGTGGGGTATAAATATTGTAATAAAAACACATTAGGAAAAACATAGTTATCATCTTGTTCAAGTTGTCTCTGTCAAATAACTTCAACCTACAAACCACGAGGATATTTTCATTGCTAAAATTGTGTAATGAACTCTACCATGTTTGAATTTGGGTTGTACTACTTACAGTTCAAAGGGGAGTTATGTTACCAATTTACTGACTTGATAGCAAATAGTGAAGACCTGAGTAAGTTTTGTCATCATGAATATGGATTTCATCCTGTTTTTTTATAAGATACTGATCAGCATGCACAGCAATGATGTCTGGTCAGTTCAAAACTATTCTGTTCTTGGTCAGAAATAATATAAGTGACTAGAACAGATTGTGATCAGACTCCACAAATGTGCAGGATAGTATGAGAATCTACAATGCCCGCACAGCAGAAATGAGTTGTATCAATGGAGAAAGGAGTTGAGTTACTAGTTCAATTGTGAAAGTATTTTTTTAAAGTGACCGTATGAATTTATGATGATAGGGACTTTTTTCTTTTAAAAAGTGTACATCAATCACTTTTATTTCTTGTGGGTTTAATTTTCATGTACTTTGCGCAAGGAAATATGCTCACATTGGAGTGCTATCAAAATTTTACAAGCATGTTAATCTTTCACTTGTTGAATCAGTTTTATTCAATATTGATTTACTTTCTTTTCATGCATGCCAGTCCATTGAATGTTCATACAGGTCTTTTAGAGCCACTAGTTTATTATCTACAGAGACTCTGCAGACTGTGTGGAGGTGCAAACTAATCTGGGAATGCACTAATATTAAATGCTATGCTCAGTATGGAAAAGCATTATTTAACAACTTCACCTTGAACTTCAGAGGAACTAGACTGTGTCCACAGGACACTGATGCCCCCACTGCTTCAATAACATTTGTTACAAAATTTTGTACCAGGTATTAACAACATGTGGTGATCATGATTAGTAAATGAGGAGTAAGTGCCACAAAATTTAATAACTAACATAAACAAAAGGCCATAACTGTGGTGAAAATTGTTGCAAGACAATGTCCTTTACAACAATCTTCACATCATGTCTAATCATCTGTGCAAGTTTGAAAGAAATCAGCCAAATAGAAAATGTGAAGTTGATGCCACAAAATTTTGTGAGTGAAATAAACAAAGGGCCATAACTGTGGTAAAAATGGCAGCAGAAAAAAATCTTTTTTTTATGATCATCTACCCAGCCATCTTGATCATGTGTGCAAGTTAGAAAGAAATCTGTCCAAAAGTAAATGAGGAGTTGATGCCACAAGATATTATTACTGAAAAAAAAGGGCCATAACTCTGGTAAAAATAGTCGCAGGAAAAAATCCTTTCTTCACGATCATCTACACATCCTGCTTCATCATCTGTGCATGTTTGCAAGGAATCTGCCCTGTAGTTTAGGAGGAGTTGATGCCACAAGATTTAATTACTGAAATTAACAAAAGGCCATAACTCTGGTAAAAATGGTCGCAGGAAAAAATCCTTTCTTTACGATCATCTACACATCCTGCTTCATCATCTGTGCAAGTTCGCAAGAAATCAGCCTCATAGTTTTGGAGGAGTTGATGCCACAAGATTTAATTACTGAAATTTACAAAGGGCCATAACTCTGGTAAAAATGGTCGCAGGAAAAAATCCTTTCTTTACGATCATCTACACATCCTGCTTCATCATCTGTGCAAGTTCGCAAGAAATCTGCCTTATAGTTTTGGAGGAGTTGACGCCACAAGATTTAATTAATGAATATAACAAAGGGTCATAACTCTGGTAAAAATGGTCGCAGGAAGAAATCCTTTCTTCACGATTATCTACACATCCTGCTTCATCATCTGTGCAAGTTTGCAAGAAATCTGCCTTGTAGTTTAGGAGGAGTTGACGCCACAAGATTTTATAACTGAAATTAACAAAGGGCCATAACTCTGGTAAAAATGGTCGCAGGAAAAAATCCTTTCTTCACGATCATCTACACATCCTGCTTCATCATCTGTGCAAGTTCGCAAGAAATCTGCCTTATAGTTTTGGAGGAGTTGACGCCACAAGATTTAATTAATGAATATAACAAAGGGCCATAACTCTGGTAAAAATGGTCGCAGGAAGAAATCCTTTCTTCACGATTATCTACACATCCTGCTTTATCATCTGTGCAAGTTTGCAAGAAATCTGCCTTGTAGTTTAGGAGGAGTTGACGCCACAAGATTTAATTAATGAATATAACAAAGGGCCATAACTCTGGTAAAAATGGTTGCAGGAAAAAATCCTTTCTTTACGATCATCTACACATCCTGCTTGATCATCTATGCAAGTTTGAAAGAAATCCACCTTATAGTTTAGGAGGAGTTGATGCCACAAGATTTGGGGACGTACGGACGGACGAGTGCAACTCTATATGCCTCCCACTTTGTGGGGGCATAAAAATTAATCCAAATAAATAATTTACATTGAAACTAGTGTAGACCACAATATTGTGTACAAACACAGTATTGTTAAATTTTGTTAATGTTACTTACTTGTTCTGTGAGTTGATAATGACATCACTGTAATATACAGGTCTGCCCTGGTTCTTGGCATGCACATGTATTGGGGCAGCTCCACACAAGCTGATGTATTTGTTCTGTTCTCCAACTAACCGTAGATAGTCTGTACTCTCCATAAATGCTGCAGATAAAGAGAATTAAATTCTGTAAGTCAGTTTCCTAATAAAACAAATCCTTCAAGACAAGTCAAAGATATTTATCATCAGCTATTATCAAAGCAACATTGCATGTCAACAGGTACAGTTTCACTTAACCTTTTACTCCATTTCAAAATGGATATGCCTTTTATTGCACGGGCCAACAAAATAGATCCAGATCAGATGGCATGGATGTGCATACTGTTCACCCATGCAATAAAGATGTATCTTAGGAGTTAAAGATTAAAGGTGAAAGGCATGAAAATGACAATAAAGTGAATTTTAATATATTTTGTATATACTCAATCACTTATGTTTATTCCATTACATTTGAACACTCATTGTTGTTCAGTTCTATTGTAGTGGAAATAACCCTGATCCTGGGTCAAAATGGTATTTGTTTTAAAGCTATCAAGATAAGATAAAGACAATGATTTAACTCTGATTACAGCACAGCAATAATGGCCAATAATATCATTCAATAGCCATTTACCCAATATTTTTATCACATGTGTGACCAGAGTCTATCCATATCAGCTGGCAAATCCATGCCGTCTGATCAGGATCTGCACTGTTCGCTATTTGATTTATTAGGTTATTTCTGACAGATATGCTGGGTAATCTGGATCTACAGTTAATCTATGGAGGAAAGGGTTAATAGACATCCCACAGAGTAAAGTGTTGTCTATTTTTTACCAGAGAATCATACCTATATCAACTTCATCTGCGGTGAATGGGTCTACCTTGTCCGCTGGTGGTCCCGTCCATCGTGACTCGTAGATCAGATAACTGTCACAACCAGTCAACTCTTCAATATAACTTACATACGTCTCAAATACTTCTACTGGTATCCCTGGTGATAAGTACGTCACAAATCGCAGCTTCTTCTTTTCCGACATGATGACTCAGATACTGTGAATTAAATATATCACCATAAACTAGAATTGCTTTTGGGAAAAGCACATGTCTCCCACAAAGGCATCATCTTTGATGATGCACAGGATAAAACTGGTGAAGTGAATATAAAGATGGCAATTTATTAAAAGGGCATACGGAAGTTCTGTGCAATATTAGTCATAAACAATGTCACAAATTTTTGGAGGATCAGGAAAAACATAAGCGACAGCAAGTGAAGATTTTTTTTTAAACAATTCAAGGGCCATAATCCTGAAGTGCCTCAAGCAATATCGATGACTTTATAGCCTGGTTAAGATATAATAGCCATCAACATTTTGATAAACTTTGGTGAAGATACAATGAAAACTATCTGACTTTGAGAGATGAACCAGGTTAGTGACATGTTTAAAAGGCTAATTTCGGATAAATCAAAGGGCCATAAATCTGATATGCCTGGTGCAAAGTGGCTGGTTTTCGAACTTGGCCAAGATATTAAGGCCACACACATTATCATAATGTTTATTGAAAATCAGTTGATGAATATTTCAGTTACATAGCAGACAAGGCTTAAACAGCCAATTTTGGATAATTCAAGGGCCATAAATCCGACATGACTGGGGCAATACGGCTGGTTATCGAACTTGGCCGAGATATTATGGCCACAAACATTTTCATAAAGTATGGTGAAGATCAGATGATAACTGTTCAAGTTACAGAGTGGACAAGCCTCAAACAACTTATTTTTGATAATTCAAGGGCCATAATTCTGAGATTCCTTGGGCAATATGGCTGGTTATCGAACTTGATCGAGATATTATGGCCACTAACATTTTGATGAAGTTTGGTGATGATCCGATGAAAACTGTTTGACTTAGAGAGCGGACAAGTGCGACAGACAGACGGACAGACGGACAGACAGACGGACAGACAGGAGCAAATCAAAATGTCTCCCACACCACTACATGGTGGGAGACATAATAACTTGCATATATTGAAAAACGTTTACCATTAAAACCCTAATTCTTGAGATAGTATTACTATTGGGACACCATTATTTTTCATTGAAATCTAAATTTTCGCCTCCTTATATTTTATGACATCTATAAGAACTGGTATTTTTCAGTGTCCCTATGTTTATGGACATTTTTAAAAGCAGTATGTTTTCGTCCATTAATTTGGAACACAAAATATTTTAGTTATAATTAGTTTTTAACTGACTTAAGGTGATTACGGTTATCCTAGATCATTAAAAGCTGATTATGCCCTCTTGATTCTCAGTGAAACTACTATGAGTTATATAGGGATCCCATGCCATGGACAATATTAATGCCTGCACATTTGATTTTCCATAAATTAATTAACCTGCTTCATTAATCATTAATTTAACAAACTCGATTTTGTTTCAAGAAGTCCATTCACTGTTCATAGGAGCATTTTGCAGAAATTTTTGGACAATTAGCAGACTTAATAGTGAACAGTGTAGACCAAGATAGGCTGATCTAGGTCTACATAAGTCCAAAATATGACATAAGCTCTGTGCCTTTGTGCTTAAAGGACATGAACACAGGTACATGTAGTTCAGCCCATGTCAAGGAAAATTTAGGCCAAGATATAGGACAAAGATTTCAAATTTTAAAGCAGTTTAAATATTATATCTGGATACAGTAAAACCCTGCTATTATGACCACCTTTGGGACTAGGAAATATTTGGTTTAAATAGTCTAGTTGTGTGGTCTTTGTTAGAGAGTAGAAAAAAATTCAAAACTGTTAAATAGGTCCCTGGAATGATGGTCTTATTATTTCTAGGTGGTGTTATTTTTGGGGTGGCCTAATGAGGGATTAGAGTGTACTTGAATAATTTTTGTAAGCTTGCAAAATAATGTTTTCCTTTGTCTGCACAGTCCACAAATGTTACAGCTGGCTGATAATCTTCTCATGAAAATTACTGAATTTTCATTGAGGGACAATGTCCCAATTTCAAAACTGAGCTATTTTATTGTTTCACTTCACTTGGGCATTGGAAAAATTGTATAGAGTTTAATCAATGTCTTCCTATATGTAGTTTGTTTTTAAGGTTGGATGGTATAAAATTTGTTAGGAACACTTGTAACTTGTAAATAATAAACAAATGTATGCTAATTGTAAAGTGGTAACTGTTAACATAATTTCGTGTGTAATTTGAATATAAATAACAGAAATAATAACAAAATTAATGCAAAATATATGCATGCTCTATTTACCAAGCAAATGTTTGCCTAGGAATACATGACATATGCAGTTACAATTCCCTTTATTTAAGTGCATGTATTCATGGCTAACACAAGAAACTGTAATTAGTATAACTAACTCAGTGTATCAGGAATTTTCTTTTAAATCAGAGTTTTTGAAATTTTCATTGTTTAAATTTTGTATGATATTTAATGTGATATTATACATTTTTAGTTTTTTATAAGTCTTAAGTTCACAGTAAAAGACAGAGTGAATGCTGCAGTGCAACAAAACACATTTCAGCAAAACAATAGCACTACAACCAGATTCAATATAATTTACATATAAATTAAACTAATTTGCAATTATGTTCTGTTAAAAAATATAAATACCCCTGCAATCAAAATAAAAGCTATATCTATGTATATTAATATCAGTATATAACAGGTTTGATTGCTTAAGTGATCAGGGTAGATCCAGATCAGCCAATGTGACATCTGTGCCTCTGATCTGGATCTACTTGGTTTACTTTGTGAGGAGTATGATAGCTTCACTATTCTTCAAATAGTCAAGCTAGTAATAAAAACAATTGCATAACTGGTTCCAACATCCAGTTTACACCAGTTTCATCCAAAATTCCAAGATTAATATTTTAAATTAAAAAATGAATACAGGTCCCTTATAAATTATTAAAGACACTTAAAATAATTAGACTTCACGCATTAAAAGTATTTTATTCATGGGAGAAACTGTATGCAAATGTGAAAGTAAGATTATTCTTTAATAACCACTGAAGTGAAAGTGAAAATGTTTGCAGTTGGCCCCTGAATCAGATACATATTTGAATGTAGTGCGTCCTAAAAACAATGACAATTATCAGAACCTACAGAGCATAGATTGTGTGTTTTATTGCACGTTTCAGAATGTTACTGACCTTTTAATCAAACAGACGACAACGAATTGATTCTGACACTACCAACTCAGCTGATTCTGATTCTGGTCAAGGACCACGGTTTACGAAACAAACAACCAATCGAACGGAAATATTATTTTAGTTTTTTTTTAATAATGTCAATCAAGTAATCCTTTTCTCTGAGCCAACGTATTAATTACGACAAATAAAATAGAACTTGTAAGTTTTGTTAAAAATAATACCTGATAGGCTTATAAAATTTCGTTTTATATCGTTCGCCTTTTGGTCCTAACCCAACTTTCGTTTTCCTAGTTTTTGACATTTAGTTCCTTTCCTTGAGGCATGGGATCAGACTTCGGGTCGATAATTGGTTTGGGCGTCGATTTGGCCTTTTTCACCATATTTTACACCTGGTTCAAAAATATAAATAAGTCAGCTGATGAAATCAAGGTAAGTCCTTCACAAAACGGTGTCACGGTTACTTATTTATCATGTTATTAGTCCTACAACTTCAGACTAGGATAGCAAAACACGGTTAATCAGAAAATAAATAAATAAAATAAAAATTAATTGTATCCGGGAGGAAGCAAAAGAATAAGCTTTCCCGTTATAATTGGAATTGACAAGACCAGTACTGTTCTAAATGTCTAAATTGCTAACCCCTTACAGCTGCCTTACTCCAAGTCAAGTAAATTTTATTTACAAAAGTCGGTGCACATAACAATATAACATAAGCTATAAGGAGCTTTTAAACTGACTTACATCAAAATTACTGTAATAAGAAAAGGATAATTAACACTAATGAGCATATACATAAAAGCATTAAGAAGACATATAAAACATTAGCACCACATAGCACATTACGGTGCATAAGAAACATATCAGCACATAAAAGCATTTATAGATATACACAATATTAACAACACACAAAAGCACATAAGAAACAAAATACAAGTACAAGTATGTTAGTAAGTTAAGATGCATATAAAAATTAAGAATATTTTATCAAGCGATCACAAATTTAGCTGACAGACTAACATGCAAAATTAAAACTTCCTAAAACTGGTATCACAAGCAAGCAAATTAAAAATAATGGTGCATAGTAACTAAGATAAGCCTAAAACAGGTGTCACAAGTAAGCATGTTAAAATACTGAACTAAACAAAGCCAAAGACATGTATCACAAGAAAGCAAACCAAAGGTACTGGTACTTAGCAACTAAAACTAAGTGTAGAAATGGTAAACGTGTGGCTACATGGGTAAACAAAGACATATACAGAAAAAGCAGCTGCAGAAATACAGAAAACCCTACCACTAACCACATGACACGCACGAACATCTTTCGCCATTCCAGCTGGACATAAAAATTCTGAACTGGCCGAAAGATGACGTCCGTCGGTATTCATCCGGTTGGGAATACCACACTTTTCCAGCTGTATATTTAAACGATTTTTTCCCATACCTTTCGGTTCGTGGATGGGGAATTTCTACATGATTCTTGTATCTAAAATTATAAGAAGAGTTTTTGTAATTAAAAAGATCATGTAAATAACTAGGTCCTTGACAATGAAATATTTTATATGTTTCTAGTGCAATATTTCTCATTCTTCTAATTCTGAGTGATGGTAAACCAGATACATGTAAAAGGTCATCATAAGAACAGGTATAATCATTATAAATAAATATTAAAGCACGTTCTTGTATTTTCTCTATCTTTTTAGTGTTTGTTTCACCTGTGAAATGCCAAGTAAGCGGACAGTAGTAAAAATTAGACATTACAAAAGAGTGATACATTGTTAATCGTCCTAATTTGTTTAAATATTTACCTAATCTTTTTATAACATTCAGTTGTCTTGATGCTTTTCTACAGATATTAGCGATATGGCTGTTGAAACCAAGCATGAAGTCAAAGGTAACTCCTAGGAGTTTCACTTCATCTTCACACCTGATTTCAATATCCTGTATCTTAAATACAATACCCAAGTCATTAGTTTTTTTACCCAAAGCAATGGCCTGGAATTTTTCAGGGTTGGCCTTCATGTGGTTTTTAGAGAACCAGTCAGTAAGCACTAAGCTTTCTTCCTCTAAAGTTTTAACAAGATCTTCCTTTGAGTTACTAGCAAAAGACAGAGTATTATCATCTGCATAATTGTACAAGGTTCCTTTATTAATAAAATCAAATATATCATTGATAAATATATTAAAGAAAACAGGGCCTATAATGGAATCTTGAGGCACTCCTTTGATTAGTTCTCTAAAGCCACTGTGAACCGTACCAATTTTTACACATTGTTGTCTGTTTGATAAATAATTTTTAATAAGTGACAGGGCTCCTTCTGACAAATTATAGTGTTTAAGTTTCAGTAACAGTAGATCATGTGGTAAACAGGCAAAGGCCTTTGAGAGGTCCATCAGTATTGCAGCTACATACATATTTTTGTCCAAGAAACCTTTCCAATCTTTAGTAATTTTGAGAAGAGTTGTATTACAGCCATAACCTGGTCTAAAAGCACTAAGAAAGGGGTTAAAAATGTCATTAAAATAGTGCATTAGCTGCTCATAGATGGCCCTCTCATAGATCTTTGACATGACAGGTAATAAACTTACTGGTCTATAGTTGCTCTTGTCTAAATTACTACTTTTCTTGTAAACAGGGACAACTTGGGCAACTTTCATATTTTCAGGAAATGATGACTCATTGAATGACCTATTTACCAAGTTAGCTAGTGGGTTAGACAATACTGGGCTTGCAAGTTTCAACATTTTAACAGAAATATTGTCATTCCCAGTAGCCTTCTTGGTGTCCATAGATCGTTTTTGTTTATCAACATAATGTTTATCAATATTGGAAAAGTTGAGTGTATTTGATACCTTTAGACTGTCAATTTTCTTAATACTTTCATGTGTACTGTCAAATTTAACTGTACTATCCCCAATATTTTTGGCTACATTTATATAAAACTCGTTTAAGATATCAGATATTTGTTTCTGGTCTGTTACTAATTCATCGTTCTCATTCAATACAAAAATTTTTCTGGCATATGGCACCTTTATCAGTAATAAATGGTTTAATTGTCTTCCGAAAGTCTTTATCTTTACAACCACCTGTACATCTATTCAATGATAAACCCTTATTGTGATGCAGTTCATAATATGGGTTTCTTTTCTCTGTTTGAGCTTGGATAAGCCTTTCATCACAACAAAAACCCTACCACAATGCCCTGAGCATATAGTGTAGATCCCGATCAACGTGCACATTCGAGCCATCAGACCCCAGTTACCAAAGCTATATAAAGGTTACAGATAGGTTCAATTGTGCCGAGGTGCACTATTTTGGCCATATATGAATGAAACTTAATGTTGCCTTTAATTTATAACAACGTCCTAATAAATTAATTATTACTTAGAATCTATCATCTGCATGAATGTGATGCCATCTATGTCAACAAGAACGGTAACTCCTGTTTGAGTTTTTTTCTAGTTATGCCCATTTGAAATGACTTAAATATGAAACTCAAACTTGCTGTTAACTTTGAAAGTACTTGACCTATTCCCATAAAACCTGGAATATGTCATCTGCATGAACAAATCTATTTGTGTAAACAAGAATGATAACTCCTGTTTGACTACTTTTTGACAGTCAAACCAAGCCTATAATATTTTGGCACCTAAGTACAATAACAGTATATCTCCTTCATATTTCAATGGTACATATACCGTTATTGCACTAAGGTGATCATTTGTCGTTTCTGTTGGCTTTCAATGTTCTTTTTTTCTCTGTTTTGTTAATGAAGATGTAAAATGTTCAAATAATTTAATAATCATAAATGAAAGCCTTTAGCCTTACTATCATTTTAGGATCTTAATGTTAATTTTTGCTTTCATTTTTGTAGAAAGCTCCATACTATAAACTAGATGATAATCTCATCAAGGAAGCGTCAGTGGGGAAGTCCATTCCCTATGCCTGTGTGGAAGGGGAGGTAATGCCTGTAAAACAGGTATTACACAGCAAGCATGTTGAGGGGCAGATTGGAGTTATTCAGCATACCCTACTTGAAGAACACAAGTCACAGAGAATCCAGGGTGTCTGGTATGTGTCACTCTTTAATGGATACTGACCGTCAATAGAAATCAGGGCACTAGACAACTTTTGGGGACTGGTACCCGTACCCTTCGGAAGGGGAATTTTGTGTCATGTTAAGACAAAAAGACAAAAAAAGGGGAATTTAAAGTCATATATGCATGTTTTGACTTTGAAGTGTCACACTTACTCATAACACTGTTTTCCACCACTGATTATAAGATTATAATAGCTAGTACATTTTGTGACTTTAGACTTACAAATAAATCAATTTATCTATTACCTGCATTTTTGGGAGTCCATTTCAATTTTATTGTAGATTTTGGAGGGATTTTTTTCGTGAGATAGGAGAAAAAAACATACTATTTTATAATGGGCCCCAAAAATTGCCAAACAAGTGCATTGGAAAGTTACCAATTTTAACGTAGTTTTTACATTGGTGATATTGAAACCATTAGATATGGCAAAGTAGCACTGGCACATACTTGAAGTTTCAGTTAACTTACAGTCTTTTAAGGATTGCATAACTGCCAACTGGAAAACATGTTAAACTGTCATACATTTTATTTACACATCACAGCAAATTTATTTTACTAAGAAATTTAAAGTTTTCTTTGATTTACTTTTAGACACTGTTTTAATTGGTCAAAGTGTTGATGGGGAGTATACATGTATCAGTATCTTGTTTGTATTCTATGTAAAATAAGCTTAGTACTCTGTATTGATCTACCGATATATGCTTAAGGTGTCGTTGGATAAAAGTGACAATAATTATAATGGGAGTACCTCTAAGCACATTGTGGAATGTGATTGATATATCCAAAATTGAATGAACTATACCTATTCAAAAGTAGATACTAAGGGAATATTAGCTAGAACCAAAAATGCAGCCAATTTCAGAAGAATTAACTCTTTACTCCATATACATGTATACAGGTAATGTAGAAAGTGCAAACAATGTAGATCCAGATCAGCCAACACATCTGTGTCATGTGCTCTGTCTCTACACCATTTGCTTCTTGGTCAAAAATAACCTAATGATTCTAATACTAATTGTGAGCTGTGTAAATCCTGATCAGATGGCACTGTTTGCTTGTGCTATAAAGGTGTTTATATGGAATAAAATTTTAAGAAAGAATATTTATTGACATTTCAGGACAGATGTAAAAAATGCAATCGCAGACAAGGTTCAGACTGTTCCATTCTTGTTGAAACGATGGCTTGGCAAGGAATCACAGACGGAGATCAGAGTTGAGGAACCTACAGCGGCCAACTACCTCATGGGAGAACTTACCACAACCTATGATTCTTTTGAGCCTACCAGTGCTGGTAACATGGTGTCCCGTGGAATTGACAGAATATTTGGAGAAGTGAATAAAGGATACCATGAAACTGAGCGCATGCTGCTAACTAATACATTACTGCTAGGAATAGGGGAGATAACCTTGGTTGAAAACAAACTGCATTTGCGACCACCACAGAACGGTAAAATGTATGTGTTAACCAAAATGAGCCGGGGAGAAGTGATTAAGCATCTCGAGAACAAATCATTTTGGGTACGAGTTATGTTGGTCAGCACAGGGGCGATTGGAGCAGCCATCTTGCTTCACATTTTTTATAAATACTATAAACAATGGAAATCCGACAGAGCACGTTTGAACTTTATTTCAGAAGTTCGAAATTTACGGAAACGGGCTGAAGAGCGTGTAGAGTGGGACGACTCAGCGGAGACCTGTGTGGTGTGTTTGAACAACAGAAGAGAGATTGTGTTGCTTGAATGTGGGCATATATGTCTGTGTGCAGAATGTGTTGTTATAATGCCTGAGCCATTAACCTGCCCAGTGTGTAGAAGCCCTGTTGATAGATATATAACCACATACAATCCTTGATGCTGACTGGTTACCTCTAGTACAATTGTTAGGAAGCATTTTTTGAAATATGTTTTTATACTGATATACATTGGTCATTTTACATAGCTTTTTCAGAGTGTATGATTCAAACCTTATTCCTAAAGAAATGTAGTTATTGAGAAATGTAGAAATGTTGTTATTTTCCAATTCTCATTTAAAAGAAGATACATATAATAGTTGTTTTATCCAGTTTTACTTCAATATTGTGATATTAAGTGTTCTGTTTAATCCGGCCTAATATTGCATAGTATAACCCTTTCCTGTATATATACACTTTTATTGCTAGGGCAAACAGTTTAGATCCAGATCAGCCGGAACATCCGTGCCATCTGATTAGGATCTAAACTGTTCGCTTTTTGATTAATTAGGTTATTTATTACCAAAATGCGACCAGTGCAGATCCTGATAAGACGGCACGGATGTTCCGGCTGAACTGGATCTACATTGATCACACACGCATAAAAATGTATATATATCAAGGAAAGGGATAAATTAACAAGTGGAAATGTAGGATAGTCTCAATCATTCAGATGCTCTGATTTTGCAAAAAAAACCGATCAGTTTATAAATCTGATGGACATCTTGGGGATACTAGAGAAAAGAATAAACTTCTACCTGGCCTGTATGGATCAGGGCCCAAGGTCATAAATCTAAGATTGGAGACCAGTCTCAAATCTCGAGCATCTGACTGGCTGAAATGGCGACCATTCAGATGCTAGAGATTCAGTTTTAAGATCTTGAGCACAGAAGATTCCAATGGTTTAACCACTCCTTTACAAAATTTCCATCATTATTTCCAAATAGCTATTATGCACATGTAACAGGTAAAAGAAGATTTGAAAGACCATTTCCAACAACCAAAATTTGGACATGACCACATAATGCCTCACAATGATATCATGCCCCACCCCCTTTAAATAATGGACTGAGTCACATGAAAAGTGTCACAATTATTTATTAAAATCAAATGTCTTAATTTTAACAAAATTATCTGACATACACATCAACAATGTTTGAATGAATTTTTATTACTTATTGGTTGTGCATATAGAACTTTGCACTGGCATTAAAATACATCCAAATACACACTATTTGAAAAACATGTAATTAGGTTCATTGAAATTATTAGGCCCCAAGATCATAAAACTAAGATTGGAGACAAGTCTCAAATCTCAAGCATCTGATTAGCTAAAATGGCGACCATGACGCCAAACCAGAACCGCCCAACTAAGAGGCCTCACGACTAGAACCCTTGGGTATATAAACCCAACCTGCTGAACCAAAACCGCCCAATTATTCTGGCAGGTCCCGCCAAGACTAGAATATCCTGGGTATAAAAACCAATGGCGCCGAACCAGAACTGTCCAACTTCTGTTTTTGTGGTCGTTGATGTTGTAGAAAGCGCCGAACCAGAAACACTCAACTACTGGGGCGGAGGCCTCACGACTAGAACCCCTGGGTATAAAACCCAAGGGCTCCGAACTAAAACCGCCCACCTATTAGGGCGGGGGCCTCACGACTAGAACCCCTTGGTATTAAAAAAACATATGTGCCGAACAAAAACCGCCCAACTATTGGCATGTCTCATAGCGACTAGAACCCTGGTAAAAAACGCTAACCCAAACCCGCCCAAATATGAAAAGCTTTGTTTTGAGGTGTACATCATTCTATTAATTTGTACTGTAATGTCCAAATTTAGTCTTTAGAAACAAACAGTTAATGGTAACGAACAAGTGTCACACGTATGATTGCCCTGTACCGAATAAATCTGTCCACCTAGTGTTCTGTGTAGACAGGTATACAATTAATTTCCCGTTGACAAATTTTCGCACAAAAGCCATAAAAAATTATTTCGGGCAGGCATAAATTCGTGCAATTGTATTTTTTCCGACAAGACAATATATCGCGAAGCGAACTAACTCGTATTGACAACCGTTTTATGTGAGGAGCAGTTAACTCCCTTTGAATTTTAAACTCGCGCAAAATTTTATATGCTATCTGGCTGAACTTTGCTAAAAGTTGTCCCATTATATCGGTAAGATGTCGCATTTATATTTTGTGTCCACCATATTTATATGACAATATTAATACACATTTCTTGAACATAGTTTAATAGATTTAAAGATGTAAATAGTATTCTATAGTTAAAGGCACTGGATATCACGTTCTCCACGGTGTAAAATGACTGGCGAATATTATCCTGCATGGTCAAAGGTTTAATTTGAAAATCATTTCCAAAATCCGACCAGATAAAGTCAAAACTGATTGAAAATATGTAAAGAAAAGCTGCAGCAAAAAATCTCAGTTCCTTATTCAAATCTGAACAAGGAATACGGAACTAGTTCCCGATTCCTTAGGCTGAACAAAGAACTGGCAAAATGTTAATGGGATATGATTGTTTTCCATGGGCAAACAGCGTAATGTGGTATCTTTATATGAAGCGGGGGTTTAACTTTTGCGCATTTCGTGTAAGAGAACATGCGCGAAATGAAACACTAGAGAAATGAAATCAAGGATATCTAGTTTCTTTTTTTATAACACAATATTAGCGCGAATTTACGCCCTGGGGAAATGACATTTATGTCGTTTGAGCGAAATTTGATCCCCGCGAAAATCAATGATACCACAATATATCCCTTATCAGCCAGCACATCAATGTCATCTGATCAGGATCTATATTGTTCGTTTTCTAATTAATAGGTTATATATGACCAAGAAGCGAATATCGTAGCTTTTTAATCCTGATTAGACGGCACAGATGTGCCAGCTGATCTTCAGTGTTCGCAGTTGCGATAAAACTCCCTGCATCTCAGGTAACGGGTTAAACATTCGGTATGATAACTGAATGATGATGTTTTGGGTTGCATGCATACTTTAAGTATCCATTAAATTTCGTATCTGCTCAACTGTGCCCTGGTCTCGTAATTATAGCTGAAGTTTTTAAAATTAAAAATGGAAACCAGTCTCAAATCTCAAGCATCTCTTGGCTTTCAAGCATCTGTCTGTTACCAATCGCCATTTCAGCCAATCAGATGCTTGAGATTTGAGACTGGTTTTCATTCTCAGTTTTATAACCTTGGGGACATAAGACTTGAGTTTTCATGATCAACTAAACTCTGTGCTCACAGTTTATGCCCCAAGATTATAACACTAAGAATAAATATCTTGAGATTGAGATTTGAGACTGGTTTTAAAGGATCCGTGTCATAATCTAGCATAAATGTCTAGAAGATTAAGACAATTAATAAATAAGAAGTAACTGTCTGTTCTACAGTTGTTATTACAATGTAATGTTCGCATTTAATTAATAGTGAGTAGTACAGATGTGCACTGCTAATGTTCGTATTCCAAATACTCTGTATTATTTTACAAATAAGCTTATTTCACGCCAATATAATAGATTGACAGAACGTAAATATGGCCCAACTCTACAGCCGCAGGAATTCATTGCTATTATCTCCTTCACACGGGAGTCAACTCCTAATGTATAGAATTTACATGGTATTTGAGTTTCCTCCCTTGGTCTGTTGGCACGTAAGTTTATATAGCAGAATAATGCAGAATTGCTCGTAAATTTTGAAAGTCAGTATATCACACAATGTTTCAAAACCCATTTCTTGTGTTCCATACCTTGACTAAGTTACAGCAGTGTTTAAACAGATTATTATACTAAAATACCAAAACAAAATATTTAAACTGTTAAGACTATGTTAAGCGTATAATAAATACGACCGCAGAATATTACTTCATAATCTGTTTATCAAATGTACAGCTCCGACACAAAAAACTCGAATAATCAATGTTGTCCAATTTTCGAAAACAATCGTCCTTTTCGACTTTTTTTTGTTGCTGAAATCCGCAATCTTCTATAATGTTTACTTGGTTTGAGCGCACATACTGCGGATGCGCGGTACGAAATATATTATTGAATGCTAGTTTATTGGCTGGAGACCAGTCTCAAGTATCAAGCATCTGATTGGCTGAAATGGAGACAACCAGGAGCCTGTGTGCATGAGAAAAAACGACGGTCAGGATGTTTGGTGTCTCGTCTTACACAAAAGTTACAATTTCTACGAACCCAGCGTATACATGAGAGGCTTTCCTTACATTTGCCGAGTGTAATGCATTCATTTATATTTACATTGTTATAGAAGACAACTACCGGGACCCAAGAACATAAAACTCAGATTGAAGACCATTCTCAAACCTCGAGCACTTATTGGCTGAAATGGAGACTAGTCAGATGCTTGTGATTTGAGACTGGTCTCCATCTTAAGTTTTATGATATTGGTCCTAGAATTGGTATCAATCCCATAAGAGCAGGTGACGTATCTTGAACATGTTAAAACCCTTTGGAGCTTGGGGATGGGGATAGGCATCTATCGTATCCACGTTCATATGTATCGCTGGTCTGTGTCAAGGATTAAAAGGGCGGACTGTTCCTACAAAATATACTCATACCGGTTTTAAATTTTAACGTGGGAAGGGGATTCTTGGTTCCTCAAAACATAAACCAGTAGTTAACCTCGGCACTATAGACAGTAACGCACCCGGTGACCCCTTCTTTATTCTATATAAATAAAGAAGGGGTCACCGGGTGCGTCTATAGTGCCGAGGTTAACTACTTAAACCATTCAGATCTCTATCTACCCCCTCACCAGGATTACAAAATTCTACTGTAATAAATAGCTCGAACAATGACACAAAAATTGAAGCCAAAATGCGATCAAACCCCTACTTCCCGAC
The DNA here is from genome assembly GCA_038501625.1 of Corbicula japonica. NCBI lineage: Eukaryota > Metazoa > Mollusca > Bivalvia > Venerida > Cyrenidae > Corbicula > Corbicula japonica. The sequence goes on along the minus strand of JAZAYU010000112.1, from coordinate 636,795 downwards.
CCTTTCTGTTTTTGTGGAAGTAATCGACAAAGTGACACCCACCCCAATCTCCAGGGCTGAAGGTTATAAAACTGAGATTGGAAACCAGTCTCAAATCTTAAGCATCTGAATCAATAAATCAGATGATTGAGATTTGAGACTGGTTTCCATGCTCAGTTTTATAACATTGGGAATGAATCTAAATCAGCATGTGACCGTTAAGGTGATATCATTTGTCACAATATACTGTTAAAGTTGGGGGGAGTGTGGTGACCTATTTTCATAAAATTCATGTTATTTAATAATTATAAATCTTCTTATTACTTCAGATATCAATTATAAGGCATATAAATGTTACAGGTCAATCAGGAATTATAAAAAATTAGAAATGCGAAACAATTTCTCTCACTGAGTGTAGTCTTATTGCCTGGAGTCCAAACTTCCAAATTATCCACTATAGTATTAAACTACTGTCACAGGAAGGTTGTCTATATCAAGGTTAACAATGTCTTAGAATTTAGTTCAATAAACTGTACTAGAACAATAGCAAAACATGTTTCTCCCAGTGACTACAAAAGGAAAATTTGACATTCATGTTTTCATTGTTTATAACTATTGTTCTAGTAAAGTTTATCGAACTAAATTCTAAGACATTGTTAACCTTGATATAGACAACCTCCCTGTGACTGTAGTTTAATACTATGGTGGATAATTTGGAAGTTTGGACTCCCGGCAATAAGGCTACACTCAGTGAGAGAAATTGTTTCATATTTATAATTTTTTATAATTCCTGATTGACCTGTAACATTTATATGCCCTATAATTGATATTTTGCAGTAATAAGAAGATTTATAATTATTAAATAACATGAATTTTATGAAAATAGGTCACCACACTCCCCCCAACTTTAACAGAATATTGTGACAAATGATACCACCTTAAAATGTTCATTTTCTGTTCTGCATGTTGTTTTCTTAAAAGATATCGGTCATTTTGATTGATGGTCAATTGAATGGGCGGTATTAGGAATGAGGAAAGTTTACAAACTGTATTCACTGAATAGCTGCAATAGAATAGGCTCTACCTTTCTTTTGAATTTGAGAGAAATGAAATGTCTAGGTGTGATGTCAATCAAATATAAAAATACCAATCCAAAACAGCTTTCGACGTTCATCAATCAAATAATGTTTTATAATTGCTCACACATCATGAAAGGGGCATGGTCTGTCTTAGAATCTGTCAAATTTTCACCAATTGTTTGATTTTCCGATGTCGCGGGCCTTGTTCGCGGGCTTACGCCAAAGCTGTCAAAATTGCACGAAATTTGCGCCCTTTAACGCTTAGTCGCCATTTTGGGTTTTGGTTGTACACGAGACAAGAAAACAATCTGGCCAATCTTGTCGAACTGAAAAAAGAAACGGTCACGTGATGTTAATATCCTTGAATCGAAGATGAGCGGAAATTCTGCGACAAAAATTAAACACGGACACGCAATAATTGCGAAGAAATTAGCCATGTGCTTTGACCTGTTCGCACACTTTCATTCTCCGTAAGTTATTAATGCATGTTTCGGCTATATTTGTATGCATGCAGGAAATTAAATATTTAAAATATCAGTAATCATTTGCATAGATAATAATATCGGAAGCTTTACTGTGAAATTTATAATTTGAGACCCGCACCCGCACACTTTCGCAGGGTGCTGTCCCCCTCCCCAACCCCACCCCCGCTCGGAGGACCATTTTCGTCATTGAAGATGTAGATTATTAGTCGGATTGAGAAGCAAACGCATGTGTAGTGCATGCATATTGTATAGTATGTCGAACGGGGGAGTTAAGGCGTGGGGGGGGGGGGGGCAAACAGGGGTGGGGGGGGTGATTCTGGGTGGCGCAGGTTCTAGGAGTCGGTGTACTTTTCAATTTTCTGGCAAAAATCACGATTAAAATTAAATATCCTTTCCACGACCATAACGTATTTAAACGTGACAAAATTTTGACTTCCCAAAACCCGACCCTGTTTTACGGGAAGACGTATTTAAACGTATCAAAAAAATCGCTTTTCAAAACCCGACCCTGTTTTTTCGTCGGAAACCCGTCGATTTAGTTTTCATTTTTAAAAAAGTCCTTACTTTGGTGGCTATTTAAAAGAACACGGAATCATCGATCAGAATTTTAAAACTATTAGTCCTTTGAACGCATCGCATATTTTCTCTCAAATATAATTTAGTAAGAAATTGAATACATTTGACTTAGATAATCTGATAAGAAAATTAGTAATTTTAAAAAGTTTAATTTTAAGAAAAAAAATCTAATTACATGTGTTGCTGTTTCTTCATCTTTCATTGTCAATATAAAAAAGTGGCTCCAAAACAGTTATTCATTATTTTAAAAAAATCCTATATCTACCTAGTAATAACTTGAAAATCACATTTTTTGCAAAGGCATAAAAATTAATTACTGTTAATAAGATTAATTAATTTACGGAATTTTACGTTACAGTCTTCCTGCGATAAACCGAATTTTTCACCCATTGCGTAAAAGAGCGTTGAAATTCGGGATTTTAACGCACTATTCTTGATATGCATTTTCCACCTTTTTTGCAGAAGAAAGACTGTAACGTGTTTTACAGTTATTTATCGGGTTTCTTACCATGTTGAAAATTCCGAATTTCATTAAAAGGTAGAATACCGGTAACGGACAAAAGCGTATAAGCATTATTCAAACATACAGTAATCAACCGGAATTAAAAAAAAAATTACGCAGATTTCCGTTATGGGTTTAAAAATCGTGAAAAAGCACACGTTTAAATACGTTTCGGGCGTCCTCCAGTAAAAAAGGGTCGGGTTTTGGGAAGTCAAAATTTTGTCACGTTTAAATACGTTACGGACGTCCGTCCGGAAAACGGGTCGGGCGCGGAAAGGATATTAGTGTTCAGGAATATCATCCCGACTGAACTAACTCTAGATCCGACCCTGTGGTCATTATCATTATTCCAAGTGGAGACCTCCCCCCTGACTGTGCCTAGCGATACTCAAGCATAGAAAGTGTTCAGTATGTAACGAACTTTCACAATCTCAGTGTGTTGCAAAGCCGTCAAACTGTAACCAGATTCAGCCAGCTCATCCATGCGATGTTTGCTCTTGGAGCATTTTTCAATATTTTTCATTTGACGGATTCTTTGGAGATGATTGTTTTGTTTACCGTAAATCACGTTGCTATTCCCGCCAATATGTCAACGAAATATACATCATATGCTATAATTAAAAGTAATGTACATTTTGACAGGTGCTTCCTGAGAATTCCAGTTCGGACCAGTTTACGGTCTTCTGCTGCAGATGCCAAGCCTGGAAGAAGTTTTGAAGCCGCGAAAGATTTAAAAGGTAGGAATTTAACATTTTATTGGCAAATTATTGGGAAAAAACTAGTGCAATTTGTTGCATTTTAATTGGAAACAGATAAGCGTTGAAAATTTAATTGTTTTTGGTCTGTTTACAGAAAAACACGGTTTGATGCAACAGAATTTTATGGGTTAAACTTAAAGGTCTTCACTATTTTTCAAACATAAACGTGATCGTTGTCTAGAATTTCGGCTAAACTTACAATTATTATGGAAAGCTATTGTTTCGTGTGTTCATTTCTGTTGATAATGTAGATAGTTTGAAATAAATGGCTCACCCAGTGACTCACTGGAAAAAGGATGGATGGATTTTTGCTTGACTTGCCTAAGAAATTTTTATCAATTTCTTCAACAAGTTAAAAACAGTGATTATCAGATATTTGCCGCCATATTCTGCACAATTAGATACTTCTACAAATAAGTGTTTGGAAGTTACCCCCTATTTCCTAGTATAGTTTTTTATAAATTAAAAACTTAATTCATTATTACAGTTAATAATTGCCAACTACAAACCCTAAACCATGTTTATTTCTTTCAAGTCCACATCCTTTTCCAAAAACACATTAATAGGGAGTTTGGCCTTTCTCCATGACTTTAAAATACCTTAAATGATATTAAAGTTAAAATTTCAACATTTGTCATTAACATTTAAACTGATAAAATGATGAACCCTTTCCTCCATATACATGTATACACATTTTTACGCATGTGCAACCAGTGTAGATCCAGATCATCCAGCACATCCGTGTCGTCTGATCAGGATCTGCACTGGTCACATTTGGTCAGAGATAACCTGACAAATCAAAAAGTGAACAGTTTAGATCCTGATCAGATGGCACTGATGTGCCTGCTGATCTGGATCTAAACTTATTGCCCTCGCAAAAAAAGTGTGTTGATGGAGGAAAGGGTTAATTAATCCAAGATTTACCAGGAACCAGGGCCCCAGGTTATAAAACTGAGCATGGAAACCAGTTTCAGATCTCAAGCATCTGATTGGCTGAAATGGCGACTGGTCACCATGGAAACCAGTCTCAAATCTCAAGCATCTGATTTGCTGAAATGTCGCCATTTCAGCCATTCAGATGCTTGAGATTTGAGACTGGTTTCCAATCTCAGTTTTATAACCTTCAGCTCAGTATTTGCATCTTTTATATGAAATAATGTGTCATAGTGGAGGATTTTCATATTTATTTTGATATCAATAAAGACATTATTTTAAATGTCTTGAATCGTGATTACATAATTTTAAATAAGTCCTGTAATTTTTGTTTTCAACATTTTCAGTTATGCTGGGGTTCAGACAGAAAAGTTTGTCCAGGCATAAGAAAAATTGACTGGCTGTACATTGTAATTCTTCAACCAATGGTGTAGCTCTAGAAGGGAACAGTGGTGCACTTCCATGTTAAAATTTGGGTACCCGGTATGTATTCTAACTCTTTTACCTATCAGTATACTGCAAGGACTATTTCATAAAAAATATGCAACTTCTATTTGACTTTTTTTATGCCGGTCCTATTGCAGTAAAATGGAATTTCATTGAAACTTAAAATTACTGTAATGTTTGTCACCAAGCCTAGTTGTGCATTCTATAAAGAATTTCTGCTTGGATCATTTTGACAATCTTGTGGGACCTTTTTGTACCAAAGCTTCTATATTTCTTGAGGGTTTTATTTCAAACTTCAAATATATTTTCCTTTATTGTGAATTTTTTTCACAGGAACCAGTGATTGCATCTTTTGTAAGAAATAATGTGTCGTTGTGGAAGATAGTCATATTTATTTATTTTGATATCAATAAAGACATTATTTTAAATGTCATGACTAACATAATTTTAAACAAGTACTGAAATATTTGTTTCCACATTTTCAGTTATGCTGTGGTTCAGACAGAAATATTGTTCCAGACATAAGAAAATTTGATGGCTTTTTGACCAGCTTTACATTGTAAATCTTCAACCAATGGTGTAGAGGAGGGAACAATTGTGCACTTCAGTGTTTGAAGCTTGGGTATGTGTTCTCATATTTTACCTATCAGTATACTGTATTTTGAGTTATGCCCCTTCCAACACGACTTAAACCTGTTACTCCACATATATACATTTTATTCAATGTGCAAACAGTATATATCCAGATCAGTCAGCACATCCATGCCATCTTTTCAGGATCTGCATTGTTCACTTTTTGATTTGTTAGGTTTTTTCTGAGTGAAAAGTTCTGATCCTGATCACACTTCACTTGCTGATCTGGATCTAACCTGGTTACACATGCAATATAATGCGATATATGCCAGAAGTAAATGGTTTATAAGTCATCTGTGACAAGGAAAATGATAACTCCTATTTGAATATTTTATGAGTGATGCCCATTTCAAATGACTTAAATATGAAAGTTAATATTTCTTGTAACTTGACAGTACTTGTTTTATTACCTTAGTACTTGGAATATATTATTGGCAAATATAGGCATGATGAGTGATAACTCATATTTGTATAGTTTGAGTTATGCCCCTGAAATTATTTAATTATTAAACTTTATTTTGCCTATAATTTGCAGTAACATGGAATTTCAATGAAACTTTACTGGAATGTTTGTCACCAAACTTTGTTGTACATTTCATAAAGAATTTCTGCTTAGATTATTTTTGACAACCTTGTGGGACCTTAATGATCATTTTTATACTTTTACTTCTATATTTCATGAGGGTTTTACTTCAAATTTCAAATATATTTTTCTTTATTATTACCTACATCATTCCTTTTCAATGCCTACAACATTAGTGGTAAGGTCCATAACTCTAACTCTTCCCTTTAAACTAAGTATTTCTTTAAACATTGAAATATTTGACTATTGGTTTATTGCTTGAGGGATTTACTACAAACTTAAAACAAATTTATCTTTATCATCATAAGTGGTAAGGTTTATAACTCTAGCAATTATATTTCCTGAATTATCTCCCAATTATTGATTTACCAGTAATTTATAACTTTTAACTTAGAATTTAGCTTAAATGTTGTAATGTTTCCCTTTACTTGGATGAAAACTCATTTCTTTTTTGTAAGCATACTCAATTAAATATGCATACCAGTTTGATTTCAAAGCTACATTAGAGGGGCAATTCTCCATTTCCAGTGACAACTCTTGTTTGAGTTAGGCTCTCCTAGGATTAATATTTGGAAATATTACCTGCATAAACAAACAAGAATGATAACCCCTGATTTTCTTGTTTTAGTTATGCCCATTTTAGATAGGATAACTTCAACTTGAAACTACATGTTGCTTTTAACTTGGAAAGTATTTATTATTCTGTCAGACTTAGACAATGTCATTTACATTACAAAAGTTCAGTATATCTGTTGTGCTGAAGGTGGCAGGCGCGTTCCATGGAACACCAAATTCTAGTTTTGTATTTTCCATATAGCACAAAGTCTGTAAATATTTCATATTTCTAAGGATAGATACCTGTGTATTATCTTAACCATTTTCCCTATATATACACCTTTATGGTGTGGCCTAAGAGTGTAGATCCAGATCAGCTATCACATCTATGCCATCTGATCAGGATCTGCACTGTTTGCCTTTTGATTTATTAGATAACTTGGTATTTCTAACCAAAAAGAGTGAACAGTGCAGATCTTGAGCAGACAGCTCTATGTGCTGGTTGATCTGGATCTACACAGGTGGTTCATGTAATGAAATGTGATATATAGAGTAAAGGGTTAATCATTTTTGGAATTGACACTTTCCTCCTTTATTGCGAGGGTGAACAGTTTAGATCCAGATCAGTATCTAAACAGTTCTCTTTGTGATTTGTTGGGTTATCTCTGACCGAAATATGACCAGTGCAGATCCTGATCAGATGGCACAGATGTGCCGGCTGATCTGGATCTAAACTGGTCACACATGCGTAAAAATGTGTATACATGGAATAAAGGGTTGAACAACATTTTCCTGCTGAATGTAACGAAAAAGACTATTAAAAAATGATTTTTTTATGCTTGCAGATTTTACTACAAGATTTCAAGTGTCGAGAACCAGGCCCACAGAATTGCAGAACACATCATGTGCTTGTGACTTAGTAAAAGGACAATCATATTCAATTGTGACTTACTATGGACACATTCATTCTAAATTGTGACTTAGTATGAGGACATTCATACTTTGTGTTGTGTTATTCATTGGAAGGACTTGCTTCAAGATAGGCAAGACCATTAGAAGTCCTGTGAGTAAAACCTGTTTGATGGGGTATTAAGATATCCTGGCATTAAGCAAATTCAGTTGATTGTTTGTTAATAATTGTACTGATTTGAATTGATAGCACATAAAAAAAATATTATGCTATGTTAAACTGCTGAAATGTCAGAATGTCTTTTTATCCAACTAAATGACGTCATAACCTTAAACACTGTGAAATTTGATGATATCCTGTGTATGCCATGTCTTTAAGTTTCAGAATCCTCATAACTGTATCCTTTTATACTAGTAAAGTAATGACAAAGGCTAAAGGTTATAAAGCTGAGATTGAAAACCAGTCTCAAATCTCAATCATCTGATTGGCTGAAATGGCGACCAGGCAGCATTGTCTATTGCTAGCAAGGAAAAGCAAACCATTGCTTGATATGCAAATGCATTTTGGGAACTCATTGTCACTTATGAATTTCGAACCATTGATAAACCATGGGTTTGATACAACAGTTTTACTTCCATCAGTAAGCTGCTTTAAGAAAATGTACACTATAGCCTTGACCCCTGAATTTTTATAACAAAATGTGATTGTAAGTGGTGCATTTTCAGTCTTTGATGGACACGTAGATTGGCATTTCTAAATATTAAAGTTGTGATTTACTTGATGTTGTCAGATATTAAAGTTGTCAGTTACTTGATGTTGGCAAATATTGGAAGTTGTCAGTTACTTAATGATGCCAGCAACAAATTTGTAAGTTGCTTGATGTTGTCATTTATTGAGAGTTGTCAGTTACTTGGAGATGTCAGCAAACAAAGTTATCAGTTACTTGATGTTGACCAATATTGAGAGTTGTCAGTAACTTGAAGATGTTACCAACAAAGTTGTCAGTTACTTGATTTTGGCAAATATTTGATGTTGTCAGTTACTTGGTGATGTCAGGAACAAAGTTGTCAGTAACTTCATGATGTCAGCTATGCTCAACATTAAGACCAATATATTCATTATGAGCAGTTTATTTGCCTTGAGATTTGGGTAAACATGATATAGCACACAAGCGGTAAGTGTTACATGTAGAGGAGGCATCTTCTATCTAGAGAAGTGGAGACTAGAGCAGGTGGACTGGTTGGGGACCTGAGATGAAGATCAGAGGTAAGAGCTTGAACTAACACTGTTTGCAAAGTTGAATAGTTCTTGTTCAAATGCCCTGAAACAAAGTCCAATATGGCACACTTGGTACCATGGACTTTATCCCTTGAAGTGATAAATATACACACTTGAAGTGATTCAAACACATTTTCACATCAACACACACAAACTTATTCATACAAAAACTATTGTGTTGCATGCTTCTTAACAAGTGTGTCCGAAATAAAAATGGGGTATTAGAATACTGACCTGGTCAAATGATTATTCAGTTATTGAATGGTCTTTTTTAGATGCCACGGGCTTATTTTAAAGATGGCGCTACATATTTTATTTTGGACACTTTAATGCTGTAATTTACTGTTAAGGTTATGACGTCATTTAATTGTTTTGCTGCATGTTAGTTTTTATTTAAAATGTTGCTCACAGATTAAAAATGACAGATGTGTTTTCTCAGAAATTTCAAAATCACTGTTGAGCCATTCAGACTTGAATTACAGAGAGCTGGATTTTCCAGTGGTTCATGCATCTAGAAGTTTTGGTGTAAATTATTAACATTTTTGATCAATTCAATCTATGAGCAAGTTTATTTGTGAAGTTCACCCACTCTGAGGCATAAACAACCAAATTGTAAACCAGGGTACTAAGAAATCACATATCAGACGCACAGTTCAGTTGTTATATTAACCAGAAAGAGACATTTACCATGCATCTTAATAACTGATCATTGTACACCTTAACGTTAAACTGTACATGTACTGTGGAAAAAGTACACTATTTGCCTGGGTTGAAACCAGTTTTCTCTAGAGATGGGTTGTGGAATAAATACACTGTATGCCTTGGTTGAAACCAGTTTTCTCTAGAGATGGGTTGTGGATAAAGTACACTGTATGCCTGGGTTGAAACCAGTTTTCTCTAGAGATGGGTTGTGGATAAAGTACACTGTATGCCTGGGTTGAAACCAGTTTTCTCTAGAGATGGGTTGTGGATAAAATACACTGTATGCCTGGGTTTAAACCAGTTTTCACTGTAGTAGAGATGGGTTGTGGAATGTGTATGCTGTATGCCTGGGTTTAAACCAGTTTTCTCTGCCGGAGTTGAACTAGTTTTTCCGCAGCAGATATGGGATGTGGAAGTAGAATGCTATGATAAGCTTGGGTTAAAACCAGTTTTCTCTAAAGAGATGGTTGTAATGGAAGAAATGATGCTTTGTGTCTGGGTTGAAATCAGTTTTGGAAGAAGAACATGGTTCTGTATGCATGTACTGCATATAAATGTGGAATGAACTTCACAAATGAACAAAATTACAAACACAATGCAACATCATTTACACACATCTCAACACATCATTTACTATCATTTGGTATTGAAGTTGAAATAAATAGAAGTTGTAGTGTAGTTAGAGTGAAGGAGTATTGTTATTTTTTTCATGAACTTTTTCATTCCGGAGTTGAACTGGATTACAATTGGCTTTCTGGATTTTCCTTGATGGTATTTTTTATTCGGTTGCAAGCTTTTAAGATTTTATGGAATTAACTGAAGATTTTGGGTCACTGTATTTTTATATGGTTGCGAGCTTTGGAGATTCCGCGTTGCTAACTTGCTTTTAGAAGATTTCAGACATTTAGAAGAAACCAGATAAGTTTCAAGGTTAGTGGATATGGACAAAATTGCAAATTATTGATAATGCTGTGTTCATGGTATGATTTTAATGGAAAGATGATTTCAAGATTATATATAAAAACACTTTCATGAAACATACTTTACATTTGATTAAAAAACAGTTTTCAGAAGATAACGGTGTCTATTTTTATAGTTTTTGTTTCAGGATATTCCCTTGATACAAAGTTATTTCCCTTGATGCACAGTTAGTTCCCTTGATGCACATTTGGTACTCCAAAAGAATGGAAAGGAAAACTGGAGAGTAATGAGGGGATTTAATGTAAGCATAATTCTCTTATAGCTTAGTTTATTGTGTTAGTCTGAGAATGTTATGGTAAGTCTAGAGTATAAGTTAAGGGTTCCATACAAGCCCAAAATTTGTGGTTAGCAGGCCTACAGTAAACACTATCCGATGATTTTAAATAATGGCTAGACCGTTGTTATTTCTGTGGTAGGATCTGCTAACATATACTTAACCGTGCCGATGTAGAGAATGGTTGTTCGGAGTTTTCTTTTTGCGAGTTTGAGGTTTTTAAGAAGTCACGAATTCGGTGTTTTAAAATGCAACAAAGACGGATGCTGCATGAAGAACAATTCATGTAAGTTTACATAAACAGTTTACACCCTTATTATCCCTTTCCTCCATAAATATGCATTTTTACACATGTGCGACCAATGTAGATCCAGATCAGCAGGCACATCCATGCTGTCTGATCAGGATCTGCACTGGTCGCATTTGGTCAGAAATAACATAACGAATAAAAAAGCGAACAGTGCAGATCCTGATCAGATGGCACAGATGTGCCGGCTAATCTGGATCTACACTGTTTGCCCATGCAATAAAGGTCTGTCTATGGAGGAAAGTATTATTGTGTCTGTAAATAAAATAATGATTGTAAAAGTATTGCATATTGACGAGTTGTTAAATTTTAATAAGCATAATTATAAAATGTTAGTGACTTCCAACGCAATGTTATCCCACTGTTTCAACAGAAGCATATACAAAGTCTGTGACTCCCAGCAAAATATAACCTACTGTATCAATGGAAGCATATGCAATGTTGGTTCCCGGCTGTAGATTGTCCATGGATTCCATGGAAAATTTGCATGGAAAATTCGTCCATGGAGTATTGGAACCGAATTCCATGGAAAAAATTGAAGGGGGGAGGGAAATTGTCCATGGACTATACCACCTCTTTCCATGGACACTGTCCGTGGATTCCATGGACACTGTCCATGGCTTTCATGGACACTGTCCATGGTTTCCAAGGACATCATCCATGGACATATTTACTTTGTCCATGGACAGATTTGCTCAAGATTTGTCCATGGACATTACGCTGCTGTCCATGGAAGCTGCCTGCTGTTGTCCATGGTCAGAGAAAACACCTGTGGATCTGGGGATCACTCATTTTCTGAATCATAACAATTTTAAAAACTCAGGAAATCATAGTTATTGTTTATGCCAAATTACACAAAAACTTCTAGAATAACCTGTTGTATGCCTGTATCTGTTTGTTTCTCTTTTGAGATACAATGCATTTTTTGTTCATAGTTATAAATGTAAATAATAGAGGACCACAGGGAAGATTGGGCTTTCCCAGCTATGTTTCCTTTTGAACTAAAGTTAATAATAATAATAATATTATTATTATCATTATTATAATTATTATTATTATTATTATAATTATTATTATGATTATTATTATTATATAAACAATGTAGAAAAATGAATATAAGTTACTCAAATGCTGCAGAAAGTTAACACAGTTTTTTAAATGTTATACATGTATAGTGCATGTTATATGGAATTCTCACCTTTTGCAATTAGAATAACAAGTGACTTATTATTCAGTAGTCCATAAAACACTTTTAATCCAGTGAAATGTAAACACTAGTCAAAATCACTCTTAAAATAACTGGTTTACTAACTTTATAATCCTGATTGAAGCAAGCAGTTACTATACTGTATGAATCCTTTAAGTTTTCAAATAATGCTTGGATTTTATTGCTTCCTGTAATGTATCCATGGCAACATCTTAGATTTCTGGACATTATGTAATCCCAAACTGCACCCTCCCAAGTGAAATGATCAGTAGGTGAAAATATTCTAAGTATCATCATAAACTCTAGGTAGCTGTCCATGGACAAACACTTCCATGTTAACTTTGTCTGTCCATGGACAACTTTCCATGCTGGCCTTTACTTTCCATGGAAACTAACTTGCTTTCCATGGACAACTTTATTAATGTCCATGGAAAATAACTTTCTTTTCCATGGACATAGTGCATGGAATCTCACTTTCCGTGCTATGTCCATGGAAATCCATGCATTTTCCATGTTAAATTGCACAAGTCCATGGAAGATCTACAGCCGGGCGACTCCAGACAAAATATTTTACGAAATAAATCCCACAGTGTTAACTGGGAGAAAATATTAGCAAGCCTGGCAATAAGCGTAGTGAATAATGATCATATCGTTTGTTTTTTTAATGTGAATAATTGTCAATTTAATATCTCTAGTCTGAGTTTATATTATAACCCAAGGTTTTAATTTTTTAGATCACAAAAAGATGGGGAGGTCACAGGATATTGGATGCTTTATTTAGATCAACACATACCAAGATTCAAGCATTAAAATAATGGTGAGTAGTTAAGCGTTAATGTTGTTGAACAGTTTGGGTGTAAGCAGTTTGGGCTAAATTGGAATCCCTGTATTTGATTAATTGAATGGGAGTTAAAATGAAATTTAGTTTTCTAAAGCTTGCTTATTTAGTGTTTGCACCCAGACTGTCCAATAAAATAATTATTTATTTATTTTTTAAAAACTCACAGCATTATTACTTAATCCTCAGTCATGTAAAATTATAATGAATGGGAGACCTTCTGAATTGTAGATCTTTAAACTGAATTGAAGAACATTCTCCAATCTTAAGCAGCTGATTGGTTGAATCTGAGATCTCACTCTAAAATGACCAATCAAAACTAAAGTTTTGAGACTGGTTTTCATGTCAGTGTTCATATCTAGGAGGCAGGTGCTCATTCCACTAACTGTAAATTAAACATTAATAAAAAATGAAAAGGTCAATAAACTGAATTGAAGACCAGTCTCCAATCTTAAGCGGCTGATTGGTTGAACCAGAGATCTCACTCTAAAATGACCAATCAAAAGCTAAAGTTTCGAGACTGGTTTTCATGTCAGTGTTCTGATCTAGGAGGCAGGTGCTCATTCCACAAGCATGTAAGTTAAATATTAATTTAATAAAAAGGAAGATCATTAAACTGAATTGAAGACCAGCTTTCAATCTTAAGCAGCTGATTGGTTGAATCTGAGATCTCAATCTAAAATGACCAATCAAAAGCTTCAGTCCAAGACTGGTTTTCATGTCAGTACTTTAATCTAGGAGGAAGATGTTTAGTCCATTATCATGTAAATTCAATAATTGATAGAAAAAAATCCCTAACATAATAGAAAAATAGGGTCACTAAAACAGGGCACTCTAAAACAATTTCAAATAAGACTTAAATAAGATTAATAGAAATATAAGGTCAAAAATAAGGCCACACTAAAAACAATTTTAAATAAGACTTAAATAACATAAAACTCCACTAATCATTAACCATGATGAACAAAAATAAGGGGTCTACAACTAAATTTCTCAACAAAATCAGTGTTGTATCTTGATCAACTAAAAGTCATGTTGCGGTCTTGTAATCTCTGACAGAGACTTACCTCTGTTTACAACTCGGTCAATTTGCAGTGTTTCGATTAAATCTCGGATATTTATGGCGGCCATTGTTTTCTGATGCAGCCATTGAAGATGGAGGCGCGGGGCATTATGTTAATTCTTGAAATCTGACTGCTTCAATGACATAGCCAAAAGGATCGCTGTTTTTTATTTTTCAATCAGTGATAAAATGTGGCTATTGTTCAAAGGCAATTGGCATGTACTGATGTCAGGTAAGAGTAATGTTTCTTTTGATTCATGTTTTTGTGAATCTATTCAACCATTTAAACAAAATTACAATGAACATTAAACAATGTCTGTGTACTTAATTGTAATACATGTAAACTGATGCTAAAAATAAGACAGAAATCGCTAAATTTTTCACAAAGTGGATTCAATTGTAATCTTGTCATAGGCATGAGGCTTAGTTCATCTATATAATATAGTCTTATTTCTAACTGTATTTATATTTGCACCTCATTTCAGATCATGTATAACAGTCAGATATGCAGCTTTAAACAGACTTCTACAAATATCCTTTTAATTCAGATTGCAAGTTGAGAGAAATTTCAAATAAAGTCTGTTTCAAACTTAAGATTAACCAAAAATACTTCGCAGGTTGTAGATAAAAAGGGTCAGGAGTTACAACCCCTGATTGATGATAATAGCTGCACAGTAGTTAGCATAGTCTGTATGACTGCCTCTGATTGATGATAAAAACAGCACAGTAGTTAGCATAGTCTGTGTGACTGCCTCTGATAGATGATAATACCAGCACAGTAGTTAGCATAGTCTGACTGCCTCTGATTGATGATAATACCAGCACAGAAGTTAGCATTGTGTGTATGACTGCCTCTGATTGATGATGATACCAGCACAGTAGTTAGCATAGTCTGTATGACTGTCTCTGATTGATGATAATACCTGCACAGTAGTTAGCATAGTCTGTGTGACTGCCTCTGATTGATGATAACGCCAGCACAGTAGTTAGCATAGTCTGTATGACTACCTCTGATTGATGATATTACCTGCACAGTAGTTAGCATAGTCTGTGTGACTGCCTCTGATTGATGATAATACCAGCACAGTAGTTAGCATTTTGTGTATGACTGCCTCTGATTGATGATAATACCAGCACAGTACTTAGCATTGTGTGTATGACTGCCTCTGATTGATGATACCTGCACAGCAGTTAGCATAGTCTGTATGACTGCCTCTGATTGATGATAATACCTGCACAGTAGTTAGCATAGTCTGTATGACTGCCTCTGATTGATGATAATACCTGCACAGTAGTTAGCATAGTCTGTATGACTGCCTCTGATTGATGATAATAGCAGCACAGTAGTTAGCATAGTCTGTATGACTGCCTCTGATTGATGATAATACCAGCACAGTTTTTAGCATTGTGTGTATGACTGCCTCTGATTGATGATAATACCAGCACAGTAGTTAGCATTGTCAGTATGACTGCCTCTGATTGATGATAAAAACAGCACAGTAGTTAGCATGTGTGTATGACTGCCTCTTATTGATGATAATACCAGCACAGTAGTTAGCATTGTGTGTATGACTGCCTCTGATTGATGATAATACCTGCACAGTAGTTAGCATTGTCTGTGTGACTGCCTCTGATTGATAATACCTGCACAGTAGTTAGCATAGTCTGTATGACTGCCTCTGATTGATGATAATACCAGCACAGTAGTTAGCATAGTCTGTATGACTGCCTCTGATTGATAATAAAACCAGCACAGTAGTTAGCATTGTGTGTATGACTGCCTCTGATTGATGATAATACCTGCACAGTAGTTAGCATAGTCTGTATGACTGCCTCTGATTGATGATAATACCTGCACAGTAGTTAGCATAGTCTATATGACTGCCTCTGATTGATGATAATAGCAGCACTGTAGTTAGCATAGTCTGTATGACTGCCTCTGAGTGATGATAATAGCAGCACTGTAGTTAGCATAGTCTGTATGACTGCCTCTGATTGATGATAATACCAGCACAGTAGTTAGCATAGTCTAAATGACTGCCTCTGATTGATAATAATACCAGCACAGTAATTAGCATAGTCTGTATGACTGCCTCTGATTGATGATAATAGCAGCACAGTAGTTAGCATAGTCTGTATGACTGCCTCTGATTGATGAGAATAGCAGTGCAGTAGTTAGCATAGTCTGTATGACTGCCTCAGATTGATAATAATACCAGCACAGTATTTAGCATAGTCTGTATGACTGTCTCTGATTGATGATAATACCAGCATAGTAGTTAGAATAGTCTGTATGACTGCCTCTGATTGATAATATTACCAGCACAGTAGTAAGCATTGTGTGTATGACTGCCTCTGATTGATGATAATACCAGCACAGTAGTTAGCATAGTCTGTATGACTGCGTCTGATTGATGATAATACCAGCACAGTAGTTAGCATTGTGTGTATGACTGCCTCTGATTGATGATAATACCTGCACAGTAGTTAGCATAGTCTGTATGACTGCCTCTGATTTATGATAATACCAGCACAGTAGTTAGCATTGTGTGTATGACTGCCTCTGATTGATGATAATACCTGCACAGTAGTTAGCATAGTCTATATGACTGCCTCTGATTGATGATAATGGCAGCACTGTAGTAAGCATAATCTGTATGACTGCTGCTGATTGATGATAATAGCAGCACTGTAGTTAGCATAGTCTGTATGACTGCCTCTGATTGATGAAATAGCAGAACTGTAGTTAGCATAGTCTGTATGACTGCCTCTGATTGATGATAATAGCAGCACTGTAGTAAGCATAATCTGTATGACTGCCTCTGATTGCTGATTATAGCAGCACTGTAGTTAGCATAGTCAATATGACTGCCTCTGATTGATGATAATAGCAGCAAAGTAGTTAGCATAGCCTATATGACTATCTCTGATTGATGATAATAGCAGCACAGTAGTTAGCATAGTATGTATGTCTGCCTTTGATTGATAAAACCTGCACAGTAGTTAGCATAGTCTGTATGACTGCCTCTGATTGATAATACCTGCACAGTAGTTAGCATAGTCTTATGACTGCCTCTGATTGATGATAGTACCAGCACAGTAGCACAGTAGTTAGCATAGTCTGTATGACTGCCTGTGATTGATCATAATACCTGCACAGTAGTTAGCATTGTGTGTATGACTGCCCCTGATTGATAATACCTGCACAGTAGTTAGCATAGTCTGTATGACTGCCTCTGATTGATGCTGATTGATGATAATACCAGCACAGTAGTTAGCATAGTCTGTATGACTGCCTCTGATTGATGATAATACCTGCACAGTAGTTAGCATAGTCTGTATGACTGCCTCTGATTGATGATAATACCAGCACAGTAGTTAGCATTGTGTGTATGACTGCCTCTGATTGATGATAATACCAGCACAGTAGTTAGCATTGTGTGTATGACTGCCTCTGATTGATGATAATACCTGCACAGTAGTTAGCATAGTCTGTATGACTGCCTCTGATTGATGATAATACCAGCACAGTAGTTAGCATAGTCTGTATGACTGCCTCTGATTGATGATAATACCAGCACAGTAGTTAGCATAGTCTGTATGACTGCCTCTGATTGATGATAATACCAGCACAGTAGTTAGCATAGTCTGTATGACTGCCTCTGATTGATGATAATACCAGCACAGTAGTTAGCATAGTCTGTATGACTGCCTCTGATTGATGATAATACCAGCACAGTAGTTAGCATAGTCTGACTGCCTCTGATTGATGATAATACCAGCACAGTAGTTAGCATTGTGTGTATGACTGCCTCTGATTGATGATACCTGCACAGTAGTTAGCATAGTCTGTATGACTGCCTCTGATTGATGATAATACCAGCACAGTAGTTAGCATAGTCTGTATGACTGCCTCTGATTGATGATACCAGCACAGTAGTTAGCATAGTCTGTATGACTGCCTCTGATTGATGATAATACCAGCACAGTAGTTAGCATAGTCTGTATGACTGCCTCTGATTGATGATAATACCAGCACAGTAGTTAGCATTGTGTGTATGACTGCCTCTGATTGATGATAATACCTGCACAGTAGTTAGCATAGTCTGTATGACTGCCTCTGATTGATGATAATACCAGCACAGTAGTTAGCATAGTCTGTATGACTGCCTCTGATTGATGATAATACCTGCACAGTAGTTAGCATAGTCTGTATGACTGCCTCTGATTGATGATAATACCAGCACAGTAGTTAGCATTGTGTGTATGACTGCCTCTGATTGATGATAATACCAGCACAGTAGTTAGCATAGTCTGTATGACTGCCTCTGATTGATGATAATACCAGCACAGTAGTTAGCATTGTGTGTATGACTGCCTCTGATTGATAATACCTGCACAGTAGTTAGCATAGTCTGTATGACTGCCTCTGATTGATGATAATACCAGCACAGTAGTTAGCATTGTGTGTATGACTGCCTCTGATTGATGATAATACCTGCACAGTAGTTAGCATAGTCTGTATGACTGTCTCTGATTGATGATAATACCTGCACAGTAGTTAGCATAGTCTGTATGACTGCCTCTGATTGATGATAATACCAGCACAGTAGTTAGCATAGTCTGTATGACTGCCTCTGATTGATGATAATACCAGCACAGTAGTTAGCATAGTCTGTATGACTGCCTCTGATTGATGATAATACCTGCACAGTAGTTAGCATAGTCTGTATGACTGCCTCTGATTGATGATAATACCTGCACAGTAGTTAGCATAGTCTGTATGACTGCCTCTGATTGATGATAATACCAGCACAGTAGTTAGCATAGTCTGTATGACTGCCTCTGATTGATGATAATACCAGCACAGTAGTTAGCATAGTCTGTATGACTGCCTCTGATTGATAATACCTGCACAGTAGTTAGCATAGTCTGTATGACTGCCTCTGATTGATGATAATACCAGCACAGTAGTTAGCATAGTCTGTATGACTGCCTCTGATTGATGATAATACCAGCACAGTAGTTAGCATAGTCTGTATGACTGCCTCTGATTGATGATAATACCAGCACAGTAGTTAGCATAGTCTGTATGACTGCCTCTGATTGATGATAATACCAGCACAGTAGTTAGCATTAGTGTGTATGACTGCCTCTGATTGATGATAATACCAGCACAGTAGTTAGCATAGTCTGTATGACTGCCTCTGATTGATGATAATACCTGCACAGTAGTTAGCATAGTCTGTATGACTGCCTCTGATTGATGATAATACCAGCACAGTAGTTAGCATAGTCTGTATGACTGCCTCTGATTGATGATAATACCAGCACAGTAGTAGCATAGTCTGTATGACTGCCTCTGATTGATGATAATACCAGCACAGTAGTTAGCATAGTCTGTATGACTGCCTCTGATTGATGATAATACCAGCACAGTAGTTAGCATAGTCTGTATGACTGCCTCTGATTGATGATAATACCAGCACAGTAGTTAGCATAGTCTGTATGACTGCCTCTGATTGATGATAATACCAGCACAGTAGTTAGCATAGTCTGTATGACTGCCTCTGATTGATGATAATACCAGCACAGTAGTTAGCATAGTCTGTATGACTGCCTCTGATTGATGATAATACCAGCACAGTAGTTAGCATAGTCTGTATGACTGCCTCTGATTGATGATAATACCAGCACAGTAGTTAGCATAGTCTGTATGACTGCCTCTGATTGATGATAATACCAGCACAGTAGTTAGCATGTGTGTATGACTGCCTCTGATTGATAATAATACCTGCACAGTAGTTAGCATAGTCTGTATGACTGCCTCTGATTGATGATAATACCAGCACAGTAGTTAGCATAGTCTGTGTGACTGCCTCTGATTGATGATAATACCAGCACAGTAGTTAGCATAGTCTGTATGACTGCCTCTGATTGATGATAATACCAGCACAGTAGTTAGCATAGTCTGTATGACTGCCTCTGATTGATGATAATACCAGCACAGTAGTTAGCATAGTCTGTATGACTGCCTCTGATTGATGATAATACCAGCACAGTAGTTAGCATAGTCTGTATGACTGCCTCTGATTGATGATAATACCAGCACAGTAGTTAGCATAGTCTGTATGACTGCCTCTGATTGATGATAATACCAGCACAGTAGTTAGCATGTCTGTATGACTGCCTCTGATTGATGATAATACCAGCACAGTAGTTAGCATAGTCTGTATGACTGCCTCTGATTGATGATAATACCAGCACAGTAGTTAGCATAGTCTGTATGACTGCCTCTGATTGATGATAATACCAGCACAGTAGTTAGCATAGTCTGTATGACTGCCTCTGATTGATGATAATACCAGCACAGTAGTTAGCATAGTCTGTATGACTGCCTCTGATTGATGATAATACCTGCACAGTAGTTAGCATAGTCTGTATGACTGCCTCTGATTGATGATAATACCAGCACAGTAGTTAGCATAGTCTGTATGACTGCCTCTGATTGATGATAATACCAGCACAGTAGTTAGCATAGTCTGTATGACTGCCTCTGATTGATGATAATACCAGCACAGTAGTTAGCATAGTCTGTATGACTGCCTCTGATTGATGATAATACCAGCACAGTAGTTAGCATAGTCTGTATGACTGCCTCTGATTGATGATAATACCAGCACAGTAGTTAGCATAGTCTGTATGACTGCCTCTGATTGATGATAATACCAGCACAGTAGTTAGCATTGTGTGTATGACTGCCTCTGATTGATGATACCTGCACAGTAGTTAGCATAGTCTGTATGACTGCCTCTGATTGATGATAATACCAGCACAGTAGTTAGCATAGTGTGTATGACTGCCTCTGATTGATGATAATACCTGCACAGTAGTTAGCATAGTCTGTATGACTGCCTCTGATTGATGATAATACCAGCACAGTAGTTAGCATAGTCTGTATGACTGCCTCTGATTGATGATAATACCAGCACAGTAGTTAGCATAGTCTGTATGACTGCCTCTGATTGATGATAATACCAGCACAGTAGTTAGCATAGTCTGTATGACTGCCTCTGATTGATGATAATACCAGCACAGTAGTTAGCATAGTCTGTATGACTGCCTCTGATTGATGATAATACCAGCACAGTAGTTATCATAGTCTGTATGACTGCCTCTGATTGATGATAATACCAGCACAGTAGTTAGCATAGTCTGTATGACTGCCTCTGATTGATGATAATACCAGCACAGTAGTTAGCATAGTTTGTGTGACTGCCTCTGATGTGATAATAATACCAGCACAGTAGTTAGCATAGTCTGTATGACTGCCTCTGATTGATGATAATACCAGCACAGTAGTTAGCATAGTCTGTATGACTGCCTATGATTGATGATAATACCAGCACAGTAGTTAGCATAGTCTGTATGACTGCCTCTGATTGATGATAATACCAGCACAGTAGTTAGCATAGTCTGTATGACTGCCTCTGATTGATGATAATACCAGCACAGTAGTTAGCATAGTCTGTATGACTGCCTCTGATTGATGATAATACCAGCACAGTGGTTAGCATAGTCTGTGTGACTGCCTCTGATTGATAATAACACCTACACAGTAGTTAGCATAGTCTGTATGACTGCCTCTGATTGATGATAATACCAGCACAGTAGTTCGCATTGTGTGTATGACTGCCTCTGATTGATGATAATAGCAGCACTGTAATCACTGCCTCTGATTGATGATAATAGCAGCACTGTAGTTAGCATAGGCTGTATGACTGCCTCTGATTGATGATAATACCAGCACAGTAGTTAGCATTGTGTGTATGACTGCCTCTGATTGATAATACCTGCACAGTAGTTAGCATAGTCTGTATGACTGCCTCTGATTGATGATGATACCAGCACAGTAGTTAGCATTGTGTGTATGACTGCCTCTGATTGATGATAATACCTGCACAGTAGTTAGCATAGTCTGTATGACTGCCTCTGATTGATGATAATACCAGCACAGTAGTTAGCATAGTCTGTGTGACTGCCTCTGATTGATGATAATACCTGCACAGTAGTTAGCATAGTCTGTATGACTGCCTCTGATTGATGATAATACCAGCACAGTAATTAGCATTGTGTGTATGACTGCCTCTGATTGATGATAATACCAGCACAGTAGTTAGCATAGTCTATGACTGCCTCTGATTGATAATACCTGCACAGTAGTTAGCATAGTCTGTATGACTGCCTCTGATTGATGATAATACCAGCACAGTAGTTAGCATAGTCTGTATGACTGCCTCTGATTGATGATAATACCAGCACAGTAGTTAGCATAGTCTGTATGACTGCCTCTGATTGATGATACCAGCACAGTAGTTAGCATAGTCTGTATGACTGCCTCTGATTGATGATAATACCAGCACAGTAGTTAGCATAGTCTGTATGACTGCCTCTGATTGATGATAATACCAGCACAGTAGTTAGCATAGTCTGTATGACTGCCTCTGATTGATGATAATACCAGCACAGTAGTTAGCATAGTCTGTATGACTGCCTCTGATTGATGATAATACCAGCACAGTAGTTATCATAGTCTGTATGACTGCCTCTGATTGATGATAATACCAGCACAGTAGTTAGCATAGTCTGTATGACTGCCTCTGATTGATGATAATACCAGCACAGTAGTTAGCATAGTTTGTGTGACTGCCTCTGTGTGATAATAATACCAGCACAGTAGTTAGCATAGTCTGTATGACTGCCTCTGATTGATGATAATACCAGCACAGTAGTTAGCATAGTCTGTATGACTGCCTATGATTGATGATAATACCAGCACAGTAGTTAGCATAGTCTGTATGACTGCCTCTGATTGATGATAATACCAGCACAGTAGTTAGCATTGTGTGTATGACTGCCTCTGATTGATGATAATACCTGCACAGTAGTTAGCATAGTCTGTGTGACTGCCTCTGATTGATGATAATACCAGCACAGTAGTTAGCATAGTCTGTGTGACTGCCTCTGATTGATAATAACACCTACACAGTAGTTAGCATAGTCTGTATGACTGCCTCTGATTGATGATAATACCAGCACAGTAGTTCGCATTGTGTGTATGACTGCCTCTGATTGATGATAATAGCAGCACTGTAATCACTGCCTCTGATTGATGATAATAGCAGCACTGTAGTTAGCATAGGCTGTATGACTGCCTCTGATTGATGATAATACCAGCACAGTAGTTAGCATTGTGTGTATGACTGCCTCTGATTGATAATACCTGCACAGTAGTTAGCATAGTCTGTATGACTGCCTTTGATTGATGATGATACCAGCACAGTAGTTAGCATTGTGTGTATGACTGCCTCTGATTGATGATAATACCTGCACAGTAGTTAGCATAGTCTGTATGACTGCCTCTGATTGATGATAATACCAGCACAGTAGTTAGCATAGTCTGTGTGACTGCCTCTGATTGATGATAATACCTAGCACAGTAGTTAGCATAGTCTGTATGACTGCCTCTGATTGATGATAATACCAGCACAGTAGTTAGCATTGTGTGTATGACTGCCTCTGATTGATGATAATACCTGCACAGTAGTTAGCATAGTCTGTATGACTGCCTCTGATTGATGATAATACCAGCACAGTAGTTAGCATAGTCTGTATGACTGCCTCTGATTGATGATAATACCAGCACAGTAGTTAGCATAGTCTGTATGACTGCCTCTGATTGATAATACCTGCACAGTAGTTAGCATAGTCTGTATGACTGCCTCTGATTGATGATAATACCAGCACAGTAGTTAGCATAGTCTGTATGACTGCCTCTGATTGATGATAATACCAGCACAGTAGTTAGCATAGTCTGTATGACTGCCTCTGATTGATGATAATACCTGCACAGTAGTTAGCATAGTCTGTATGACTGCCTCTGATTGATGATAATACCAGCACAGTAGTTAGCATAGTCTGTATGACTGCCTCTGATTGATGATAATACCAGCACAGTAGTTAGCATAGTCTGTATGACTGCCTCTGATTGATGATAATACCAGCACAGTAGTTAGCATAGTCTGTATGACTGCCTCTGATTGATGATAATACCAGCACAGTAGTTAGCATAGTCTGTATGACTGCCTCTGATTGATGATAATACCAGCACAGTAGTTAGCATAGTCTGTATGACTGCCTCTGATTGATGATAATACCAGCACAGTAGTTAGCATAGTCTGTATGACTGCCTCTGATTGATGATAATACCAGCACAGTAGTTAGCATAGTCTGTATGACTGCCTCTGATTGATGATAATACCAGCACAGTAGTTAGCATAGTCTGTGTGACTGCCTCTGATTGATGATAATACCAGCACAGTAGTTAGCATAGTCTGTATGACTGCCTCTGATTGATGATAATACCAGCACAGTAGTTAGCATAGTCTGTATGACTGCCTCTGATTGATGATAATACCAGCACAGTAGTTAGCATAGTCTGTATGACTGCCTCTGATTGATGATAATACCAGCACAGTAGTTAGCCAGTAGTTAGCATAGTCTGTATGACTGCCTCTGATTGATGATAATACCTGCACAGTAGTTAGCATAGTCTGTATGACTGCCTCTGATTGATGATAATACCAGCACAGTAGTTAGCATAGTCTGTATGACTGCCTCTGATTGATGATAATACCAGCACAGTAGTTAGCATAGTCTGTGTGACTGCCTCTGATTGATGATAATACCAGCACAGTAGTTAGCATTGTGTGTATGACTGCCTCTGATTGATGATAATACCAGCACAGTAGTTAGCATGTGTGTGACTGCCTCTGATTGATGATAATACCAGCACAGTAGTAAGCATAGTCTGTATGACTGCCTCTGATTGATGATAATACCAGCACAGTAGTTAGCATTGTGTGTATGACTGCCTCTGATTGATGATACCTGCACAGGTAGTTAGCATAGTCTGTATGACTGCCTCTGATTGATGATAATACCAGCACAGTAGTTAGCATTGTGTGTATGACTGCCTCTGATTGATGATACCTGCACAGTAGTTAGCATATTCTGTATGACTGCCTCTGATTGATGATAATACCTGCACAGTAGTTAGCATAGTCTGTATGACTGCCTCTGATTGATGATAATACCAGCACAGTAGTTATCATAGTCTGTATGACTGCCTCTGATTGATGATAATACCAGCACAGTAGTTAGCATAGTCTGTATGACTGCCTCTGATTGATGATAATACCAGCACAGTAGTTAGCATAGTTTGTGTGACTGCCTCTGTGTGATAATAATGCCAGCACAGTAGTTAGCATAGTCTGTATGACTGCCTCTGATTGATGATAATACCAGCACAGTAGTTAGCATTGTGTGTATGACTGCCTCTGATTGATGATACCTGCACAGTAGTAAGCATAGTCTGTATGACTGCCTCTGATTGATGATAATACCAGCACAGTAGTTAGCATTGTGCTGTATGACTGCGTTTGATTGATGACACCTGCACAGTAGTTAGCATAGTCTGTATGACTGCCTCTGATTGATGATAATACCAGCACAGTAGTTAGCATAGTCTGTATGACTGCCTCTGATTGATGATAATACCAGCACAGTAGTTAGCATAGTCTGTGTGACTGCCTCTGATTGATGATAATACCAGCACAGTAGTTAGCATAGTCTGTGTGACTGCCTCTGATTGATGATAATACCAGCACAGTAGTTAGCATAGTCTGTATGACTGCCTCTGATTGATGATAATACCAGCACAGTAATTCGCATTGTGTGTATGACTGCTTCTGATTGATGATAATAGCAGCACTGTAATCACTGCCTCTGATTGATGATAATAGCAGCACTGTAGTTAGCATAGGCTGTATGACTGCCTCTGATTGATGATAATACAAGCACAGTAGTTAGCATTGTGTGTATGACTGCTTCTGATTGATAATACCTGCACAGTAGTAAGCATAGTCTGTATGACTGCCTTTGATTGATGATGATACCAGCACAGTAGTTAGCATTGTGTGTATGACTGCCTATGATTGATGATAATACCAGCACAGTAGTTAGCATAGTCTGAATGACTGCCTCTGATTGATGATAATACCAGCACAGTAGTTAGCATTGTGTGTATGACTGCCTCTGATTGATGATAATACCTGCACAGTAGTTAGCATAGTCTGTGTGACTGCCTCTGATTGATGATAATACCAGCACAGTGGTTAGCATAGTCTGTGTGACTGCCTCTGATTGATAATAACACCTACACAGTAGTTAGCATAGTCTGTATGACTGCCTTTGATTGATGATAATACCAGCACAGTAGTTCGCATTGTGTGTATGACTGCCTCTGATTGATGATAATAGCAGCACTGTAATCACTGCCTCTGATTGATGATAATAGCAGCACTGTAGTTAGCATAGACTGTATGACTGCCTCTGATTGATGATAATACAAGCACAGTAGTTAGCATTGTGTGTATGACTGCCTCTGATTGATAATACCTGCACAGTAGTAAGCATAGTCTGTATGACTGCCTTTGATTGATGATGATACCAGCACAGTAGTTAGCATTGTGTGTATGACTGCCTCTGATTTATGATAATACCTGCACAGTAGTTAGCATTGTCTGTATGACTGCCTCTGATTGATGATAATAGCAGCACTGTAGTTAGCATAGTCTGTGTGACTGCCTCTGATTGATGATAATACCTACACAGTATTTAGCATAGTCTGTATGACTGCCTCTGATTGATGATAATACCAGCACAGTAATTAGCATTGTGTGTATGACTGCCTCTGATTGATAATACCTGCACAGTAGTTAGCATAGTCTGTATGACTGCCTCTGATTGATGATAGTACCAGCACAGTATTTAGCATAGTCTGTATGACTGCCTCTGATTGATGATAATACCAGCACAGTAATTAGCATTGTGTGTATGACTGCCTCTGATTGATAATACCTGCACAGTAGTTAGCATAGTCTGTATGACTGCCTCTGATTGATGATAGTACCAGCACAGTAATTAGCATAGTCTGTATGACTGCCTCTGATTGATGATAATACCTGCACAGTAGTAAGCATACTCTGTATGACTGCCTTTGATTGATGATGATACCAGCACAGTTGTAAGCATTGTGTGTATGACTGCCTCTGATTGATGATAATACCAGCACAGTAATTAGCATGGTGTGTAGGACTGCCTCTGATTGATGTTAATACCTGCAGAGTTGTAGGCATAGTCAACGTGACTTCCTCTGATTGATAATACCTGCACAGTAGTTAGAATAGTCTGTATGACTGCCTCTGATTGATGATAGTACCAGCACAGTAATTAGCATAGTCTGTATGACTGCCTCTGTTTGATGATAATACCAGCACAGTAGTAAGCATAGTCTGTATGACTGCCTCTGATTGATAATACCTGCACAGTAGTTAGCATTGTGTGTATGACTGCCTCTGATTGATGATAATACCAGCACAGTAGTTAGCATAGTCTGTATGACTGCCTCTGATTGATGATAGTACCAGCACAGTAATTAGCATAGTCTGTATGACTGCCTCTGATTGATGATAATACCAGCACAGTAGCTAGCATAGTCTGTATGACTGCCTCTGATTGATGATAATACCAGCACAGTAGTTAGCATAGTTTGTATGACTGCCTCTGATTGATAATACCTGCACAATAGTTCGCATAGTCTGTATGACTGCCTCTGATTGATGATAATACCAGCACAGTAGTTAGCATAGTCTGTGTCACTGCCTCTGATTGATGCTAATACCTGCACAGTAGTTAGCATAGTCTGTGTGACTGCCTCAGATTGATAATAATACCAGCACAGTAGTTAGCATAGTCTGTGTGACTGCCTCTGATTGATGATAATACCTGCACAGTAGTTAGCATAGTCTGTGCGACTGCCTCTGATTGATAATACCTGCACAGTAGTTAGCATAGTCTGTGTGACTGCCTCTGATTGATGATAATACCAGCACAGTAGTTGGCATAGTCTGACTGCCTCTGATTGATGATAATAGCAGCACAGTAGTTAGCATTGTGTGTATGACTGCCTCTGATTGATGATGATACCAGCACAGTAGGTGGCATAGTCTGTTTGACTGTCTCTGATTGATGATAATACCTGCACAGTAGTTAGCATAGTCTGTGTGACTGCCTCTGATTGATGATAATGCCAGCACAGTAGTTAGCATAGTCTGTATGACTACCTCTGATTGATGATAATACCTGCACAGTAGTTAGCATAGTTTGTGTGACTGCCTCTGATTGATGATAATAACAGCATAGTAGTTAGCATTGTGTGTATGACTGCCTTTGATTGATGATAATACCAGCACAGTAGTTAGCATAGTCTGTGTGACTGCCTCTGATTGATGATAATACCTGCACAGAAGTTAGCATATTCTGTATGACTGCCTCTGATTGATGATACCTGCACAGTAGTTAGCATAGTCTGTATGACTGTCTCTGATTGATGATAATACCTGCACAGTAGTTAGCATAGTCTGTATGACTGCCTCTGAGTAATGATAATACCAGCACAGTAGTTAGCATAGTCTGTATGACTGCCTCTGATTGATGATAATACCAGCACAGTAGTTATCATAGTCTGTATGACTGCCTCTGATTGATTATAATACCAGCACAGTAGTTAGCGTTGTCTGTTTGACTGCCTCTGATTGATGATACTTAGCAGCACAGTAGTTTGCATTGTCTGTATGACTGCCTCTGATTGATGATAATGGCAGCACAGTAGTTAGCATAGTCTGTATGACTTCCTCTGATTGATGATAATACCTGCACAGTAGTTAGCATAGTCTGTATGACTGCCTCTGAGTAATGATAATACCAGCATAGTAGTTAGCATAGTCTGTATGACTGCCTCTGATTGATGATAATACCAGCACAGTAGTTATCATAGTCTGTATGACTGCCTCTGATTGATTATAATACCAGCACAGTAGTTAGCATTGTCTGTTTGACTGCCTCTGATTGATGATATTTAGCAGCACAGAAGTTTGCATTGTCTCTATGACTGCCTCTGATTGATGATAATGGCAGCACAGTAGTTAGCATAGATTATGTCTGCAACCTTTAATTGAACATATATTTTACACAGATTGTCAAAAACATCTAATTGATGATATGAAATTACCAACACTGTTTGTAAGTATTTAGTTGCAATTAATAAGCCAAGAAGGCATGATTGAGATGGCAGACATCTGAGTTAGGTGATGTGCACGGTATTGGAGATAAAGAAGGTTTGTGGGAATAAAGAATAGCTGTAGTGGAGCTGGCAAAGTAGTGTGGAGTTGAAGAGGCATGGTGGAGATGGTGAAGAGGTGTAGTGGAAATGGTGAAGAGGCTTGGTGGAGATGGTGAAGAGGCATGATGGACATGGTGAAGAGGCGTGGTGGCGATTGTGAAGAGGCATGGTAGAGATGGTGAAGAGGCGTGGTGGTGATGGTGAAGAGGCATGGTAGAGATGGTGAAGAGGCTTGGTGGCGATTGTGAAGAGGCTTGGTGGCGATTGTGAAGAGGCGTTGTGGAGATGGTGAAGAGGCGTGGTGGTGATGGTGAAGAGGCATGGTGGAGATGGTGAAGAGTTGTGGTGGAGATGGTGAAGAGCCGTGTTGGAGATGGTGAAGAGGCGTGGTGGAGATGGTGAAGAGGCGTGGTGGAGTTGGTGAAGAGGCATGGTGGTGATGGTGAAGAGGCTTGGTGGAGATGGTGAAGAGTCGTGGTGGTGATGGTGAAGAGGCGTGGTGGAGATGGTGAAGAGTCGTGGTGGAGATGGTGAGGAGTCGTGGTGGTGATGGTGAAGAGGCGTGGTGGAGATGGTGAAGAGTCGTGGTGATGGTGAAGAGGCGTGGTGGAGATGGTGAAGAGTCGTGGTGGAGATGGTGAGGAGTCGTGGTGGTGATGGTGAAGAGGCTTGGTGGAGATGGTGAAGAGTCGTGGTGGTGATGGTGAAGAGGTGTGGTAGAGATGGTGAAGAGTCGAGGTGGAGATGGTGAAGAGGCGTGGTGGAGATGGTGAAGAGGCGTGGTGGAGATGGTGAAGAGGCATGGTGGAGATGGTGAAGAGGCATGGTGGAGATGGTTAAGAGGTATGGTGAAGAGGCGTGGTGGAGATGGTGAAGAGTCGTGATGGAGATGGTGAAGAGGCGTGGTGGAGATGGTGAAGAGGCGTGGTGGAGATGGCGAAGAGGCATGGAAGAGATGGTGAAGAGGCATGGTGGAGATGGTGAAGAGGCGTGGTGGAGATGGTGAAGAGGCATTGTGGAGATGGTGAAGAGGCGTGGTAGGGAGGGTGAACAGGCATTGTGGAGATGGTGAAGAGGCGTGGTAGAGATGGTGAAGAGGCATGGTGGAGATGGTTAAGAGGTGTGGTGGAGATGGTGAAGAGGCATGGTGGAGATGGTGAAAAGGCTTGGTGGATATGGTGAATAGCCGTGGTGGATATGGTGAAGAGGTGTTGTGGACCTGGTGAAGAGGTGTGTTGGAGATGGCAAAGACATCTAAGGTATGTTACATTCCAGGTAGCTGAGATGTTGAAGTGGCATGGTGTAGTTTTCAGAGGCAAGGAGCGGGACATGGCAAAAACATCCAAGGTAGGTGCTTTATAGGGTTATATAGATGGTAAAATTGTGGAGATGGCAATAACATTTTGTGTAGATTGGAAAGACTTATGGTGGAGAAGATGAAGATCAGAGGTAATGGTTAAAAAAATCAAATGTGATAATTAAGAACAGTTGTAGAGCTTAAAAAGGCTCACAACGGAGACCTTCATTTTTTAAATGTACATGTCATATATCTTTTACCTGGTGTTTTCAATATTCTGCCTTGAACTAGGTGTCTCCCTTAAAACTGCAAAATATATACTCAAAAGACGTGTACTTGTTTAATTAAAATAGACTTGCCAGAAGCTGGCAACAAAGAGTTGGCTGGAAGCCAATGAAACCCCTGCCTTGAGCAGATAATACTTCATGCTTGCATGTACATACCAAATTTAAGATAATTACAGAAATGGTTTAATCAAACTAAAAATGTGGCATATTTGCATGAATTTTCTTTTTTGCCAAGACATGGTTCATATGGCTTGTAATATTAACCCTTTCCTCCATATACACACCTTTATGGCATGGTCGAACAGTGTAGATCCAGATCAGCCGGCACATCCATGCCGTATGATCAGGACCTGCACTGGATGCATTTTGGTCAGAAATAACCTCATGAATCAAAAAGCAAACAGTTAAGATCCTGATCAGATGGCATGGATGTGCCGACTGATCTGGATCTAAATTGTTTGCCCACATGGTGTATCTATGGAGGAAAGGGTTAATAAAGTAACATTTTTGCATGAACTTTCTTTTTCTGCCAAGACATGGTTCATTTAGCATATAATAAATAAGGGTGTTTAATTTAAGTTAAAGTAAATCAACTAAAATCATGGTGTTCAACAGAACTGGTACAGTCACCTTTAATTGTGGTGTTTAGATTCAGTACTAGTACCTTTTAGTAAGTCACCTTTAGATCATGTGGTGTTTAGCTGTAGTACTGGTGAATCACCTTAAAACGCTGTGATTGACTGTTAAAAGTGTATCACAGTAAAATAAAATGATTGTATTAGTTTTAGTAAATTGCCTGAGTGTAGTGTCTTGCCAGGTTTTAGTACTTTTATATCACCTTTAAATGTGAGATTAGGCTGTAGTACTAGTATATTACCTTAAAATATGATGTCTGGTGATTTTACATGTAAATGGTGTTAAAATGTGGTGTTCAGCTGTAGAACTTGTAAATCACCTTAAAACATGTAATTTGACTTGAATTTGTAACACCTTAGAACATTCAGTTCAGTTGTGGTACTGGTAAGTTACGTTGAAACAAGGTGTTTGGCTGTAGTACATGTAATAGTACATCGCCTTTAAACTAGACTGTAGTTAGTTACCAGATTATATAAAAGACCAACAAGGTATTGCTATTATGAAGATACAAGTACTATATTTTATAATAATATATCAAGGTTTAGTGAGTGCAAAATTGTTGCTTGACCATTAATCCAAAGTCTGTATTTCATTTAATATACAAATTAATAATAGCATAATAGTACCTGTATAATAATGATAAACATGCATGAAGTTTAATATTATGATAGAATTTGTATATCTAGATGTTCATGTAGAAAAAAATACTACCCAGAGCAAAATTTAATGTTCATGCAAGTATGAGGGGGGACCAGTAACCATGGACGTTTATTTTTATCACAACAACAGATTTAATGTTCTTAACCCTTCCCTCCATAGGTACACCTTTCTTGCATGGGCGAACAGTTTAGATTCAGATCAGCAGGCACAAATATGCCATCTGATCAGGATCTAAACTGTTTGCTTATTGATTTGTTAGCTTATTTCTGACCAAAATGCAACCAATACAGATCCTGATCAGACGGCACAGATGTGCTGGCTGATCTGGATCTACATTGATGGCTCATGCAAATAAATGCATATATATGGAGGTAAGGGTTCATTCTAAATAGTTTTTATGCTCCACCCATATACTTTGAATTCCTTTTAAATGCCCCCATAGCCATGGGCATTACATTTTCTGAAAGCAGGTGATTAATTTTTATTATTATATATCTAATAAATGTAACCAATCGACAATCTGCATTTGTACCACGTGACCGTCCAATATATCCCCGTATTGGATCCAAAAATATATATTAATTTCATATTGGACGGTTGGGTACATGTGCACTAAACAATCTGCATTTGTACCACGTGGCCGTCCAATATATTCCCGTATTGGATCCAAAAATATATATTAATTTCATATTGGACGGTTATATTTTCATATGTGCACTATAGATATATAATAATAAGGTTATTATACATTTAACTGTACAATACGGAATATATTTGGACTCGTACACAGCTTGAAGTCATATTGGACTCGCCTATCGGCTCGAACAATATGACTTTTCAAGCTGTGTACTCGTCCAAATATATTCCCGTATTGTACAGTAAAATGTATAATAACCTATAATTATTTACTATTTTTCCTTAATATTAGATTGTGAAATATATTGGATAATAAATATGGATTAACTGATTTTTTCCCTAAAAACTCACAAAGTGTTTAAAAGGAGTTGTACAGTTTTCTTGGAAAAGTTAGTTAACCCCAACCAAAATGCATCCTTGCAACAAGCTTGCGGCAAGCTTGTTTCGTTAAAGTAAGATTACATGGAAGCTTGCACTAGCTGGCGCAAGCTTGCAAGCATTTTTCTTTATAAGATGCAAGCTTGCACTAGCTTGCACAAGCTTGCAATACTGTAATAGGTGTTGCAAGCTTGCGCAAGCTTGCAAACTGATGTTCTTTGTCTTGTCAGAGTTACTTCCTGCCTGACCCAATTAGTCTCATGTCAAAGCTGCTGGTAGAACAATCTATCTTAATGTTGAAGATAACTTTGTGTAAAGCTGTCTGCTTTTTAAGCTATTAAGAATTTTATACATGTACAGTTATGTGATCACTTCTATCCAATGCAAAATAAGCACACTCAAGTTTGAATATTTGGAGGATAATGGCAGAAGCACCAAGGCAGGAAAAACTTTTGTTTCTTACAAGAAAGGATTACATTTCAAATTATTAAAAAGACTGCTTGAAAATTTTAATGGATTAACATCAACTATAGATCAGGTATTTATTGCATAGTCGACTTGTGAAACAAGCTGTCAGCTACATGTTACTAAGAAGCAGCTGTACTTATTTAATATAAAATATTATACTACACTGAAAGTTTACAATATTTATCAGTTGCATGGTATGCTATTGATAGGATGGTGGTGGTGATGATGGTGATGATGATGATGATGATTTGATGATGATTAACATGTAATAACACATACACATCTGACAAACACAAAAACAGTTTTGATCAAGTGCAAAGACATGATGATTGAATTTAGGTTTGCAATGTTATAATAGTACCTAAGTGTATCTCTTAAACTCAACCATAATTATTTGTGGTTGCAATCAAGGTCATACACATTAATGCATAAGGTCCTAACAAGCTTGCGCAAGCTAGTGCAAGCTTGTGAATTAAGGTTGCGCAAGCTTGCGTATTAAGGTTGCGCAAGCTTGCGAATTAAGGTTGCGCAAGCTTGCCGCGCGGTTCCAATTCTAAGCTTGCGCAAGCTTAATATGCAAGCTTGCCGCAAGCTTGTCGCAAGGTTAAAATTAAGCTTGCGATTTTGGTTTGGGAAGGAACAGGAAAAAGGTATAGTTTATCTTCAAAGCAGTGAAGTACCTGTTGCTGTTTCAAACTAATATATTCTTATATTAATATTAGCAAGATAAATAGCATTTTAATCCTAATATTAAACAACGTTCCATTTATTATTTCACATTCTTGTCCTAGCTTTCACTTCCGTTATAGATGGAGACCTCTGTTTCAAATTCACTTGGCAGATGCTATCACCAAGACAGTGTGTCACATGCAAAACCAAGCATCCGATATCCAAGGTAAATGTTGCTAGAATTAGAATTTTCTTCTGTCATCATGAAAATAACATGGTAAATGTGGTAATTAAGCCCAACGTCAACAGCCACGGACGCAGCCCTAGGGCTGAGGGGCTGCAGCCCCCCCCCCCCCCACCCAGCCCGGCCGCTTTTTTTTAGTTGCCTTTAAAATCTGCCTGATCAAGTGTTGTGTATCGAAGAATTTTCAAAAATATCTTGGCTTAGGTCTCACACATGACCCAGCCTTCTTGGTCCAAGGTCAAGCTCACTGTTGCAAAAAATTGCGCTTACAGAGATTGTTTCATATTATCAAGTGTACAACTTTGAAACTTATTTCATTTATCATATGTGATAAATTTAGTAAGTATGTAGAGTCACGTTTTAACTGGACCCTTATCACTGGTAAGATTAATATTTGCCAGACTGTAAAGCAAATCCAAGGCCCAATGTCATTAAAATAAGATTGGTAACCATTCTAAAATCTCAAGCATAGTATTGGCTGAAATGGCGACCATTCTTTGGTTTATGAACTTGTGCCCAGGTCCCAAGGTTATAAAACTAAGAATGAAAACCAGTCTCAAATCTCAAGCATCTGGCTGAAATGGCAACCGGTTACCATTTCAGCCTATCAGATGCTTGAGTTTTGAGACTGGTTTCCAAGCTCAGTTTTATAACCTTCAGGCCAGGCCTATGGATGGATGATTTTGGTTTATCTGTACCTCATCAACAATGAACCAAGCTGAAATTTTTTAATTAAGTTTTGTAAACTTTTCCAAGAGTAGCTTCACAAATATATAGGACCAAAAGATTTAAAGATTTTCTACAGTACTTGATGCTTCAACTTGTGCACATCTTTTAACTCTTCCTAAGCTATTTTCTGCAGTAACCTGCGACCACCACACCCCACGCCCATTTTTGCTTAGTGTTTTTGCAAAATGCTCTCCCTAGTATTCAGAAAGCTATTTTATTCTTCCTACTATTTGGCTGCGGAAAGATAAAAGACCACTAACTGTTGTTGCTTCAAGATGGTGAATAGGCATATGTGTCATTCCTCTTAAATTTCACAACGTAATAAAGTTATTTCCCTTTGATACTTTGAAAATAACTTTTAACTAATAATGTGATTTTTTTTCAATAACTTTCATCTAAACGAATTTCATCAAACTTTCAAGTAGTTTAAAAAGAGATATCGTATAAGTTAGAAACGTGATATAAGTTTCAAGTTTCTGAAAATATAAGTTTCAAGTTTCTGACACTTGACTAAAACGCTTTTATTTAATTATGGCTTAAACTATGACGTTTTGAAGGCCTGTATAAGTACATGTATAGAATAATCTTGTTATGGTAGCAAAACATTGCACGAGATGAACCTTGTTGGGGCTCAACCTGGGCCCCGGAGAATGAACATTCAAACACAGGTCTGGATTTTTCATTGTAAGTGATACTTTTTTATGTCCCCGGCATCTAGTGATTCATACGTCCGTCCGGTTAACTTTTTTCGGCAAGTTGGGTATTTCTCAATTTCTACAAAGAGCATTTGCATGAAAGTTTACATACTTACTTAACATTTCATTGGTCATGACCCTGACAAGTTACATAACTCTAAGTACCTTTTTTCTGTTGTTATCTCTCCATTTTAGAAATGGTTAACCTGTTTCGGCAAGTTGGATATTTCTCAATTTTTACAAAGAGCATTGGCATGTACCAAACAGTGCACAGGTCATGACCCTTACAAGTAATATAACTCTGGCTACCTTATTTTTGGGTTATCTCCCCATTTTGTACTTACAGATAAATGGTTAACCTGTTTCGGCAAGTTGGATATTTCTCAATTTCTACAAAGAGAATTGGCATGAAAGTTTACACACATACTAAACATTGTACAGGTCAAGACCCTTACAAGTAATATAACTCGGGCTACCTTATTGCGGGGGTTTTATCTCCATTTTGTATTTAGAGATAAATGGTTAACCTGTTTCGGCAAGTTGGATATTTTTCA
The DNA here is from genome assembly GCA_038501625.1 of Corbicula japonica. Lineage (NCBI taxonomy): Eukaryota > Metazoa > Mollusca > Bivalvia > Venerida > Cyrenidae > Corbicula > Corbicula japonica. Next base: position 600,148 of record JAZAYU010000112.1, on the reverse strand, counting down.
ATTTCCACTTACAGAAATGGCATGAAAGTTTACACACTTGCTGGTTAGTTCACAGGTCATGACCCTAACAAGTTACATAACTCTAGGTACCTTATTTCTTGGGTTATTTCCTCATATTGTACTTGTAGAGAAATGGTTAGCCTGTTTCAGCAAGTTGGATATTTCTCAATTTCAATCATGTGCCTCAAGTAAATGCCCACCCACAATACTTGCATCACCAGTGTTTCTACTAAATGAATAAGCATTACATTATATAATGTAAATCTTGCGTTTTGACTTGAATAATCTGTACTCTATAATCTTAGATTATAGTTTTCATTACGTGATTTTTTTTAAAATTCTTTTTATGTACATTAAGTATTTCCATTTTTTAGAACTAACTGTTTTAACACTGTGCTATCATTTTAAATTTTTATCGTGACAATCCTCGCTATGGGGGGCATAATGTGTTTTTCGAACACAGATTCTTGTTCTTATTCTTGTACTATTTATTACTATCATTTTATTATGCTTATAACATTAAGGTCATTTCCCAAGTACAGTCAAACCTGCCTTAAGCAGCCCCCCAAGGGAGTGACCAAAAGTGGCTGCTTAACACAGGGGGCTGTTGAAGACATGTAAAAATTAGAACAAAATGTTAGATTGGGACATATTCAAACTGGTTTTTTAGCTCGACTATTCGAAGAATATGTCGAGCTATTCTACTCACTTGTGCGTTGGCGTCGGTGTCGGCGTCGGCGTCCGCATCACTGTCCCGCTTTGGTTAAAGTTTGCAACCTACCTATATCTAAAAAACTACTATAGCTACAGCTTTGAAACTTGGCACACTTGTTCATCATCATGTCCCGAGTGTGTATGCCAAGAACCATAACTCTAACTTTCATTTTGATCAAATTATGGCCCTTTTTCCACTTAGAATTTCAGGTTAAAGTTTGCGTGCAAGCTATTGTACAAACCCATAACTTCCATACTACTTGTACTACAGCTTTGAAACTTTCAACACTTGTTCATTATCATATCCCGAGTGTGTTTGCCAAGAACCATAACTCTAACTTCCATTTTGTTCAAATTATGGCCCTTTCTCGACTTAGAATTTCAGGTTAAAGTTTGGGTGCAAGCTAGTTACTTTCATACTTCTTGTACTATAGCTTTGAAACTTAAGACACTTGTTTACCATCATGACCCGGACTAAGTATGCCAAGAACCATAACTCTTTCTTTATTTTTTAATCAAATTACGGCCCTTTTTGTGTCGCCTGCGATAGCAGGTAGACACATAGGGATGCTATTGTCCGGCGGCGTCGTCGTCGTCGTCGTCGGTGCCGTCGTCCGGTAGTCCCCCAACTTTAATCTGAAACTTAATGTTGCCTATAACTTTGAAAGAACTTGACCTATTCACTTCATACTTGGAATATATCATCAGCATGAACAATGCCATCTGTGACGAGAAGAATGATAACTCCAGTTTCAATATTTTTTGAGTTATGCCCCTTTCAAATGCAACTTTAATCTGAAACTTAATGTTGCCTATAACTTTGAAAGTACTTGTCCTATTCACTTCATACTTGGAATATATCATCAGCATCAACAATGCCATCTGTGACGACAAGAATGATAACTCCAGTTTCAATATTTTTTGAGTAATGCCCTTTTGAAATGCAACTTGAATCTGAAACTTAATGTTGCCTATAACTTTGAAAGTACTTGTCCTATTCACTTCATACTAGGAATATATCATCAGCATGAACAATGCCATCTGTGACAACAAGAATGATAACTCCAGTTTCAATATTTTTTGAGTTATGCCCCTTTCAAATGCAACTTTAACCGGAAACTTAATGTTGCCTATAACTTTGATTATACTTGTTCTATTCAATTCATACTTGGAATATATCATCAGCATGAACAATGTCATCTACGACAACAAGAATGATAACTCCAGTTTCAATATTTTTTGAGTTATGCCCCTTTCAAATGCAACTTTAACCTGAAACTTAATGTTGCCCTAACTTTGAAAGTACTTGTCCTATTCACTTCATACTTGGAATATATCATCAGCATGAACAACGCCATCTGTGACGACAAGAATGATAACACCAGTTTCAATATTTTGGAGTTATGCCCCTTTCAAATGCAACTTTAACATGAAACTTAATGTTGCCTATAACTTTGAAAGTACTTGTCCTATTCACTTCATACTTGGAATACATAATCAGCATGATCAACAACATTGGTAACAAAAAGAATCATAACTCCTGTTTGATTATACTTTGAGTTATGCCCCTTCCAAATGCAACTTTAACATGAAACTTAATGTTGACTTTAACTTTGAAAATTCACTTGATATTCGAAATAAATCATCTTCATGAAAAGCGTCATTATGAAGAACAAGAATGATAACTCCTGCTGGACTATTTAATGAGTTGTGTCCCTTTAATATACAACTTTAACATGAAACTTAATGTTGCCTATAACTTTTAAAGTACTTGTCCTATTCACTCATCGAATATATCATCTTCATGAACAACAACATGGGTTACAACATGAATCATAACTCCTCTTTGACTTTTTTTTTCAAATGCAAATTTCACATGAAACTTAATGTTGCGTATAATTTGAAAGTACTTGCCCTATTCATTGAATACTTGGATTGTATCATCAACATGAACAGTGCGATCGACAACTACAAAAATTATAGCTCCTGTTTGAATATTTTTTTAGTTATGTCCCTTTCAAATGCAACTTTCACATGAAACTTAGTGTTGCCTGTAAAATGGAAAGTACTTGTTCAATTCTCTTAATACTTTGAAAAACTCATCTGCGTGCACAAACCAATTTTTGAAGATGATAACTCGGGTTTCACCATTATTATGGTTATTCCCCTTTTAAATGCAATTTAGATGAAACATGTGTTCTGTGGTGTAGTATTGAAATCAACTTAAATAAAATATTTTTTATTATATATGATTAACAATAGGCCCACATTTCAACTTTTTCCATGCAGGCGACACATGTGTTCCGCCTAACACAACATTCTAGTTTGACTTAGAATTTCTGGTTAAAGTTTGCGTGCAAGCTAGTTACTTTCATACTTCTTGTACTAAGCTTTGAAACTTAAGACACTTGTGTTCACCATTATTACCTGACTATGTATGCCAAGAACCATAACTCTTTCTTTGATTTTTATCAAAATATTGCCCTTTTTTGACTTAGAATTTCAGGTTCAAGTTTGCGTGCAAGCTAGTTACTTTCATACTTCTTGTACTATAGCTTTGAAACTTGTTCACCATCATGACCCTGACTATGTATGCCAAGAACCATAACTCTTTGTTTTTTATCAAATTATTGCCCTTTGTAGACTTAGAAATTAAGGTGAAAGTTTGCGTGCAAGCTGGTAAAAGCTCATAACTTTCATTCTATTAAAACTACAACTTTAAAACTTTGTATACCTTTATTTTATCATACATCAGGTTGATGTTCAAAGGCCCATAACTCATCCATGCTTTTTGTGTCGCCTTCGATAGCAGGTAGACACATAGGGATGCTATTGTCCGGCGGCGGCGGCGTCTTCATCGTCGTTGTCGTTGTCGGTGCCGTCGTCCGGTAGTCCCCCAACTTTAACCTGAAACTTAATGTTGCCTATAACTTTGAAAGTACTTGACCTATTCACTTCATACTTAGAATATATCATCAGCACGAACAATGCCATCTGTTATGACAAGAATGATAACTCCAGTTTCAATATTTTTTGAGTCATTCCCCGTTCAAATGCAACTTTAACCTGAAACTTAATGTTGCCTATAACTTTGAAAGCACTTGACCTTTTCACTTCATACTTGGAATATATCATCAGCATGAACAATGCCATTAATGACAACAAGAATGATAATTCCAGTTTCAATATTTTTTGAGTTATGCCCCTTTCAAATGCAACTTTAACCTGAAACTTAATGTTGCCTATAACTTTGAAAGTACTTGACCTCTTCACTTCATACTTGGAATATATCATCAGCATGAACAATGCCATCTGTGACGACAAGAATGATAACTCCAGTTTCAATATTTTTTTAGTAATGCCCCTTTCAAATGCAACTTTAACCTGAAACTTAATGTTGCCTATAACTTTGAAAGTACTTGTCCTATTCACTTCGTACTTGGAATATATCATCAGCATGAACAATGCCATCTGTGACGACAAGAATGATAACTCCAGTTTCAATATTTTTTGAGTTATGCCCCTTTCAAATGCAACTTTAACCTGAAACTTAATGTTGCCTATAACTTTGAAAGTACTTGTCCTATTCACTTCGTACTTGGAATATATCATCAGCCCGAACAATGCCATCTGTGACAACAAGAATGATAACTCCAGTTTCAAAATGTTTTTAGTAATGCCCCTTTCAAATGTAACATTAACATGAAACTTAATGTTGACTTTAACTTTGAAAGTACTTGTCCTTTTCACTTCATACTTAGAATATATCATCAGCTTGAACAATGCCATCTGTGACGACAAGAATGATAACTCCAGTTTCAATATTTTTTTAGTTATGCCCCTTTCAAATGCAACTTTAACCTGAAACTTAATGTTGCCTATAACTTTGAAAGTACTTGTCCTATTCACTTCATACTTGGAATATATTATCGACATGAACAATGCCATCTGTGACGACAAGAATGATAAATCCAGTTTCAATATTTTATGAGTTATGTCCCTTTCAAATGCAACTTTAACATGAAACTTAGTGTTGCCTGTAAAATGGAAAGTACTTGTTCAATTAATTCACTTAATACTTTGAATAACTCATCTGCATTTACAAACCAATTTTTGGAGAGGATAACTCAGGTTTCACCATTATTTTACTTATTCCCCTTTTAAATGCAATTTAGATGACACATGTGATCTGTGGTGTAGTATTGAAATCAACTTAAATAAAATATTTTTATTATATATGATTATACATAGGCCCACATTTTAACTTTTTCCATGCAGGCGACACATGTGTTCCGCGGAACACAACATTCTAGTTTATATTTAAATTTTGCCCTTTTTCACTTAGAAATTAGAATTAAGACTTAGAAATTGTGGTTAAAGTTTCAATGTTAGTGTTTTTCATATGTAATAGAAAAGGTTTAAAACAGGAAAAAGTTGTACTTAACATACTTTTGATGAAAGTGTTGAGTGGTTGTGGTGCGGGTGGGGCATATACTATACTATACTATACTAAACTATACTATACTATACTATGCTATGCTATGCTATGCTATGCTATGCTATGCTATGCTATGCTATGCTATGCTATGCTATGCTATGCTATGCTATGCTATGCTACACCACCACCACCAACACTACCAACAACAACATTATCACCAACATTAACAACACCACCAATAACACCACCAAGAACAACAACACCACTACCAACAACAACAACAACAACACCAACAACCGACAACAATAACACCTCCACCACCAACAACAACACAAACAAAACCACCAGCAACACCAACACCACCAACAACAACACCATCACTACCAACAACAACAACAACCAACAATAACACCACCAACACCAACAACACCATCATTACCAACAACACCAACACCACCACCAACAACACCATTACCACCAACAACACCATCACTACCAACAACAACACCATCAACAACAACACAATCACAAACAACAATGCCAACAACAACACCAACACCACCAACAACAACACCATCACTACCAACAACAACAACACCAACAACAGCAACAACACCACCAACAACAACACCAACAACAGCAACCAGCATACCATACTAGACTACACCACACCACACCACTATAGGTGGGCAGGGATAGTGGGTTGATGGGTGTGGGATCAGGGGTGTATGGGCTGGGTTGTGTAAACCCTCTAAAAAAACTACAAGAAAAAATTAAGTGTAATTTATTGATTTCCTAACTTGGATTAAGAAACTTTTGTTCATCGGTGTGTGTTTGGGGTGTCATAAACTCCTGAATTACTCCCCAGTTTAAATGAAGCCCAGTTTAAAATGTGCTTAAATATGTCTGACTTTTCGAATAGTCAAGCGTGCAGTCGTCTCCGACTGGCTCTTGTTAAGACAGGTGGTTGCTGTTCACAGGTGGCTGCTATGACAGGTTTGACTGGGGACATTACATTTTCTGAAAGGGGGCGCTATTTATTTATATTTTCTTTTATTCTAATATTAGATTCTGAATGACATTGGGTAATAAATATGGATTATCTTAATTTTTTCCCTGAATAATAACATGGGGCATTTATAAGGGAAGGGCCATTTAAGAGGAGTTTTGAAACCTCGCTTTTAAGACCAACACTGGAACTGGACTTAAGTGGTCTTTATAGTGGTGTGGTCAGAATAAAGCGGAGGAAAATAGTGCAAAAGTATTAAAAGGGACATTGAAATACTGGTCTTATAAGCGGGGTGGTCTTAATTAATGAGGGGTTTTACTATATGTTAAATGAAATCTGTTACAAACATTGTTACGACGGTGCTTTTTGAACAGCAACGCCATCTATGAAGTTACCGTGATTTCCTCCATTTTTGTGTCGCCTGACTAGGCGACATACAGGGATTACTTTGTCTGCGGCGGCGTCCGTGGCAGTGGCGTCTGGATTTCCTTGTCCGGTGCGTAACTGTCACCGTAGGTCCAAAAGACTTCAAACTTGGTATGCATGTTTCTGGCAATGATTCAACGTACAGTGAACAAGAACTGTAACTCTAGATCTACCTTGTTCCGTTTTTGAATTATTCCCCTTTGATTTTTATAGAGCATTTCTTGTCAGGAGCGTAACTTTGTCACCATTGGTTCAAATGACTCCAAACTTTGTATGCATGTTTCTGGCAATGACTCGAAGTGCAGTGCACAAGAACCGTAACTCTACCTTCTTCCGTTTTTAGTAATTCCCCTTGATATAATTTTTATAGAACATTTCTTGTCCGGAGCGTAACCATAGTTTCAAATGACTCCAAACTTGGTATTCATGTTTCTGGCAATGACTGGAAGTGCATTGCTTAAGAACCGTAACTCTCCCTTGTTCAGCTTTTGAATTATTTCCCTTTGATTTTTATAGAGCATTTCTTTTCCGGATCGTAACTTTGTCACCATAGGTTCAGATGACTCAAAACTTAGTATGCATGTTTCTGGCAATGACTCGAAGTGCAGTGCACAAGAACCGTAACTCTATCTTGTTCCGTTTATGAATTATTCCCCTTTGATTGATTTTTAAAAGTTTGGTCAGTATTTTCCTTAAAATAGAATACAGATTAAGGTGATATCATTTGTCACAATATACTGTTAAAGTTGGGGGAGTGTGGTGACCTATTTTCATAAAATTCATGTTATTTAATAATTATAAATCTTCTTATTACTTCAGATATCAATTATAAGGCATATAAATGTTACAGGTCAATCAGGAATTATAAAAAATTAGAAATACGAAACAATTTCTCTCACTGAGTGTATCCTTATTGCCGGGAGTCCAAACTTCCAAATTATCCACTATAGTATTAAACTACAGTCACAGGAAGGTTCTCTATATCAAGGTTAACAATGTCTTAGAATTTAGTTCAATTAACTTTACTAGAACAATAGCAAAACATGTTTCTCCCAGTGACTACAAAAGGAAAAATTGACATTCATGTTTTCATTGTTTATAACTATTGTTCTAGTAAAGTTTATCGAACTTAATTCTAAGACATTGTTAACCTTGATATAGACAACCTCCCTGTAACTGTAGTTTAATACTATGGTGGATAATTTGGAAGTTTGGACTCCCGGCAATAAGGCTACACTCAGTGAGAGCAATTGTTTCATATTTATAATTTTTATTATTCCTGATTGACCTGTAACATTTATATGCCCTATAATTGATATTTGCAGTAATAAGAAGATTTATAATTATTAAATAACATGAATTTTATGAAAATAGGTCACCACACTCCCCCCAACTTTAACAGAATATTGTGACAAATGATACCACCTTAAACAAGTCACATGGAATAAACAACGGAACGAATACTTTGTTCCTGCACTGATACAGGACGGAAAACAACTAAATACTGCAGGAAAATCGAAAAAAAGCTTCACCTCACATTGAATTTCGCTTATTTCAGAGGCGGAATGATCGTCATAACTCAACGACGTATGGGTATATTAGTCTCATATTTTTTCAGCATGTAGATAAATCCAGTACGCATCGAATCATGTTTCCACTTTTTAAAGAATTGCTCGATATTTTAATAAAAACGAGTCGAAGCTGAAAACATCGACAGAACCATCACCGGACGTTTGCAGAACAATTTTCTCGCTTCACCAGCGTTGACGGTTATGGGCGATTCCCCCCCGTAAAGACGTATAGATTTAACTATGAAGTTTACGCCCAAATGATACGAAAATTGCATTGAATATGTATTGGTGCATGTATAATATGATTTTAGTAAAATATTTGAATTAAGAAATTCTATGAACGAGCTTTTTGTGGTACCTTTTTACGTACCCCTACTGTCTTGGACGTTATATAAGCACAAAGCCAGCCGGTGAACTAGCGTTAATTTTTAATATGTTATTGCCAGATGTTTATATTTTCAAACTATGAAATAAAAAGGGATGTCTTCGGGTTACTTTTTGCGTAAAATTAAAAAGAACGTAAATTCAGAGTTTTGCGTTCTGATCAACGTCGACGTTATTTTTAAAATAAAACACGACGGCGTCGTTGAAATAACATTCTAACGCACTAAATAAATTTCGAGCAATCTGATTGGTCAGATGGCGAAAATTTGCGACCGTAAAATTCCTTGTTTACTGTCGTTTGACCTTGACGTTATTTTTGTGTCGCCTGCGATAGCAGGTAGACACATAGGGATCCTATTGTCCGGCGGCGTCGGCGTCGGCGTCGTCGTCGTCGTCGTCGTCGTCGGCGTCGTCCGGTAGTCCCCCAACTTTAACCTGAAACTTAATGTTGCCTATAACTTTGAAAGTACTTGTCCTATTCACTTCATACTTGGAATATATCATCAGCACGAACAATGCCATCTGTGACGACAAGAATGATAACTCCAGTTTCAATATTTTTTGAGTTATGCCCCTTTCAAATGCAACTTTAACCTGAAACTTAATGTTGCCTGTAAAATGGAAATTACTTCTTCAATTAATTCACTTAATACTTTGAATAACTCATCTGCATTTACAAAACAATTATTGAAAATGATAACTCCGGTTTCACCATTATTTTAGTTATTCCCCTTTTAAATGTAATTTAGATGACACATGTGTTCTGTTGTGTAGTATTGAAATCAACTTCAATAAAATATTTTTATTATATATGATTAAACATAGGCCCAAATTTCAACGTTTTCCAAGCAGGCGACACATGTGTTCCACGGAACACAACATTCTAGTTTATACTTCCTTTATTGCTTTTTTCAAACATTTAAATTTATCAAATTATTTTTATCATAGGACAGTGTACACGTTTGTGGTATGGAATGTATGCTCGCCAGATTTTTTTTAGAAATTTCACAACTGAAATGAAGTACATAATTCGGCGAAGTATGTAATAAAGTTACAAACGGTCTTTGCCGGTTTCGCAATTTTGTTCATTATTATATTTTTTATCTTGAAAGTCCGTATAAATATGTTCTAATCCTGAGATTTTTTAGGCAACCTCTACGTATTTCGCGACTAAACCCATACAAGCGAGTACCTTTGACGCTGTTTTTGTCACCACCTTTTTGCTAAAACATGTCATCTGTTGACATTTAAATTAAGAAGATCGACTTTGAATCAAATATATTTATCCTACATGCGGCCGATTTTAGAATACGCGTCATCCGTATGGGTCGGATGCACTAGTTATGAAAAAGAAACTTTAGAAAAACTTCAGTACGAAGCGGCTCGCGTCGTAACCGGATTAACGCGTTCAGAAATCTTCTTAAAGAAATAGGTTGGGTATCTCTAGAAGACAGACGCACTATTCAAAAGTTAACTATTGTCTATAAGGCAAAAACCGGGTTTTTACCGTATTACATGCTAGATATGTTTCCACCTACTGTATCTGAAATCGTTAATTATCCTCTTCGTAATAGTGAAGATTTCGTTTCGATCGTAAGAAGGACTCCGCTTTTCACCAATTCATTTGTCCCGTCCTCAGTGTCTCTTTTGAACGAATTAGATTTGGAAATTAGAAACTCAGTTTCATTACCAATTTTTAAATCAAAGCTCAAATATTTATTTCAAACGCCTGTTGTACCCAAACGTTTCCTGTTGGGTGAAAGACGCACTTCTGTTATGCACGCGCGGCTTAGAAACCGGTGCAGTGATTTACACGATGACCTTCATAGAAACCACCTTCGGGGTGATCCACTTTGTGATTGTGGTAACTTAGAGGATGCAAGTCACTTTTTCCTTCAATGCCGCAAATACTGTGAACAAAGAAGAATTATGATATTGGAATTACAACCCTTTGCACCGTAACAATAAGTCTTATTTTGAACGGCAATGATATTTTTACTGACGAACAAAATGAGAAAATCTCTTGCGCAGTCCAAAGATTCATCAAACATAGTTGTCGGTTTTAAAATTTTTAACTATCTTAACCTATTATTAGAATATCAAACTAGATTAAATCTTCGGAATAACCATTCTCAGCAAACTGTAATCAAATAAAAATAAAATGAACTAATTACCCGACGGTCCCTTAGTGTACCTACCTGTCAGAAATAGATTCATTCTTTTCAATTCTTATTTAACCTTTATCTTATTGTGAATGAAATCTTTGGTGATTATTGTTACTTATATAAAACAATCATTCCTTCTGTATCTTTACACGTTGTTTTATAATACACTATTCTTCGGGGAGGGCTGTCATTATCGTTGTAAGAACTTGTTGCCCGACCCGTTTGCTTATTGTTCTGTTTTCGAAATCGTACTGTTGCTGTGTTTGTAATTGATTGTAAATGCAATAAAATATTTTTTAACTAATCTGTTGACAGATTCTTTCTTTTGTTTTTTCAATCTTTTTTTTTCTTTTATTTATAGGCAATGTTCAACGTTTAATAGACGTTAAAACGCCGTCGTGTATTATTTAAAAAATGACGTCGGCGTTGATCCAAACGCAAAACTCTGAATTTACGTTCTTTTTATTTTTACGCAAAAATTAACCATTTTTTTATTTCGTATTTCGAAAATATAAACATCTGGCAATATCATATTAAAAAATAACGATAGTTCACCGTCTGCTTTTGCGCTTATATTACGTCGAAGACAGTAGGGGTTCGCTAAAAACGATGTCAAGAAAGCTCGCGTTACGCAGATTATTATGATATTTCAAGTACATAGAATGTCTCAGTTAAAAGATTTTACTAAAATCCTATTACCCTTGTTTAGTTGCATATTCAAGGCAAATTTCGTATTATTTTGTCGTAAAATACATAGTTAGATCTATACGTATAGGGAAAAATGGCGGAAATCAGGGCGCCTTCATAGATGGCGTTATTTTTCAATAACCGTTGTCGGCAAGGTGAAATATTTTGCATATTTCAATAAAGCGATCCTTACACATTATTCTGACCAAATTATAAGATTTGGACAATATTTAATATTTGACGTAAAAACTGGCTAAGCAACGTGTCCATCCACCTTAAGCAGAGTAATTTAGGATAAATCTATTTCTCGTGGATTTATTACAGTACCCAAGATTATAAAACTGATAAAAGAAACCAGTCTCAAATCTCAAGCAGACTGGTATTCAACTTTAGTTTTATGAGTTTGGGCTCTGATGCATCCTGGGACCCCTCTATGTCTACAGAGAAACAACACTTTCAGGCAAACAAACACATTTTGAAATGCTATATTGTTTACATTTGAAATGAAATAAGCAATATTGATTTGATAGTTTCCTCAATCATGGACTTACTTTTCAATCGCGGTATTTTTCTTATAATTACCACTGCTACCGTTCTCATTGTAACTCCTTGTTTGTTGGTGAAATGTGACCCGGTGCCGGCGAACTGCACAGGAACTATTCAAAAAGGGGGAGGTTACTGCGATGCTGTCTAGCCTGTTTTACTTACGGTATGTCAAGTATGGTTTACTTACATGGCAATGCATATGACTAGGATATTTATAAAATTTAATGTTCTTGTAAACTAAAAAAGTATTCTAAATCCAAGGTATGTTTCCAGTCAGCTGGCTCGAAATCATCTCCTGAAAACCGCAACGCTAAAACAAATATTATTACTATATTATCAATATTGACTTTTTAGAAATATTATCTTAAGACAGCTAAAGAATATGTTAATCACAGTGTTAGGATGCGTTTCATTTGTTGTGGTTTGTTCTAGTTGGTGTTCCTTATTCGGCAACACGACTCGAACATATATTCAAGTCCTTACGAAAATCTCAACAAAACAGTAAACGTAAAAATATAAACTGCTGTTCAAGAACATGGTTATTCCTTTAAACGCAATATCACACTCTTTATTTACAAGTGTCACGATAGATAGATATACTTTATTCCTCCAAGAGAAACGCTGGAACAAATAAAATGTACACAAATACAAATGTAGTAACATAATTTACAAAATACACGCAAACAAAACAGAGAAAAAACATTGTAAACATTTCAAACTTATAAGTGAAAATGTATACACAATTGGAAAAAAATAAATAAAGACTAAATATAGACTAAACAAATACACCATTCGGTTATTCAGTCACAAAGTATTAAGATCTGGGCTTACCCGAAATAAAATGATAAGAGAGATTTTGTGGAATAGACTTAATCAATTAATAAGGGGCCGTCACATTATGACGTTCTGGTCAACGTTCTCTGAACGTTTCAATCGTTCATTTTTTGAGCGTTATGGAAAGAGGATGACACATCTGACGTGTTATTAACGTTTAGTCAAACTCACAACTAGCGTTTGTATAACGCACTAGATGCGTGTAACAGCGACCAAATAAGAAAGCCCTAAAACCATTAGCATGTTCTCACGTGCCACTGGTGCGAGAAGAACGTTGGACGAGCGTGCTGAGGCATTGACGTTCGGGAACGCTCGAATGACAGTCAATGGACGCCAAAAGCACAGACACTTGTTTAGGGGTCTAATAATCTTTCCTATGACACTAGTAACTATACATAAATTCGTCTATTGGTGGAGAAAATCCAAATTTATTATCAAAATCACTGAAGTTTTCATATTTTTGTCCGCGGAATCTGTTCTTTTCCGAAATTATGCAAATTACGTCATTTCCGGAAACGCCCATAGTTTCAAAAAACGAGTAAACTAAAAAAAAGAAGAAATCATTTGACAATCGTTTGAAATAAACCTTGAAAATAACAAGCAATCTCAGTAAGTGTCTGTTGTTTTGATGGTCAACATTCTATTTACTTTTATTTAAATTACACATTGTACATACAGGAAACATACCGACGTTTTGCGGACGTTCAGAATTTTCCACCAAATTTAACGGTTTTTTGAACCCGGCTCTAATGCGCAGCCTAAGTCGTTTTTCAAATAAACCGGGCTTAATCGGAAAAGAAGTGATTCCGAGTGAAAACTTCCATAAATTTTGATAATAATTTTGGATTTTCTCCACCAACGAATTTATGTTTAGTTACTAGTGTCATAGGAAAGATTATTAAAGGATCTATCAACGGGAATCAACATTTGTTCGGTAAGTTACCATTTTGTCTTCGAAATTAATGTGCAAATGGGATCATGTATTTTTTCGTGATCTGTTACTTTGTTATCTTTCCATGGTTATGTTATGTATGAACTGTTATTTTTTGAAAACTGGGATATTTTGTGTTCTAAGTGATTGTAGTTGTATCTCATGCTGTAGATCATCCGTTTATTTCCTGAAATTGCCCACTTTTGGATCTAGAGACCTGTAAGCCTATATATAGGCCTATATAGCTCTATAGGCATATAGGGCCAGCAAAGGACCCCTAAACAAGTGTCTGTGGCCAAAAGCACTTTAATCAAAAGCTGTTTGCGCAAGGGGACCGTTCGGTGGTCATTGACAGGTCGTCAGTGAGTCGTTCGCAGCAAAGCAAACGATTTGTAACAACCAAGTAACGCTTGAGTAACGACTGACTCGCGATAGCTGAACGCGTGCAACGCTCGACGAACGTTATTAAAACGTTCCACGAACGTTTACAATCGATCTGCAGCGTTTAAAATAATGTAAGTATTTATCGCTTTCTTCAATTTTTTCCGGGACCAATACGCCACTCCCTTTGTTGTCACGAATATTCGTGTTTTGTTTCATTATAAACAACAGCGTTAGTTTTATTAGCATTGAAGCGATACCTTTCTGTTACAGAATTATTTTTACAAATATCAATTAAATTGCTTGAACCGTTGTTTGTCATTAAGATCAGTACCATGTCATCTGCTGACGACGGACAGCAGAGATTTATTTTGTACATGTTAAAACCGTATTTTGAATTCTGAAGTTTATTCATTAAGTCATTCACGAAAATAAGATAAAGACGGGGACTCATAATTTGCCCCTGCCTTGTACCCTGTAAGATAGGGAACCAGTCCGGAGTTTGCCCCATATGTTTTACACAGCTAAAACATTTTCGAACATATTAAGAATTATTTTGAAAATATTACGATCTATTCCAGTTTTGAAAAGTTTGACCAACAAAACTGAAAGCGAAACTCGGTCAAAACATTGGCGCACGTCAAGAAAACACCTATTTAATTTTGAATTGTGTTCTTGGGCGAAGTAAAGGCTTTCGCGAACAAGAAATGAAGTCACCTCTATGTGAAAATTTTTGTCAACAAAATTACACAAAACGAAATTTTACATGTACACAATTGTTTCAAGTTGATGTTCCTAATTCAACAACACGACATGAATATTTATTTTAGGTCTTTACGAAAATCTCTCCCAACAAAACAGTAAACGTAAAAATTTAAACAGCTGTTCAAGAACTTGGTTATTCCTTTAAACGCATTATCAAACTCTTTATTTACAAATGTAATATGAATAATGTAAATAAATAGAAAAATAACAACAAAAATTACACAGAACGAAACCTTTACACTGTTTTTGTTTCTAGTTGATGTTTCTTATTCGGCAACACGACTTGAATATATATTTTAAGTCGTTACGAAAATCTCTCCCAGCAAAACAGTAAACGTAAAAATTTAAACTGCTGTTCACGAACTTGGCTGTGTCTGTAAAGTCTCCCCAAAAGTCTATTCTAGGATCATTAAAATCTCCATCCATGGTGATAAAGAAGTCGGGAAAGTAAGTTACAAGAATTTTTACTATTACCCAGGGAATTATTGTTACTGAATGCACTAGTCCTGTAACGATTGTAAGAAGTGAAAATGCTGTAAATAATTGGTTTCGTCGTCTGCTTCCGGCAGATGATTTCACTTTGCTCCTGAGAATCAATTTGCCTAGAATTAGAACATCACAAACTACTATTACAACGAGAGGCATCATTAATATAAACATATCCAAGGCCGCTTGTACCTTATGCAAGAGTGTTATATATCCCATAATGTCGTCGTCAACTAAAGGCCATCCAACATACTCAACCAAAACAAAACTTATATCATAAATGACCAGTATGGTGACAACACATCCAAATGATATCCAAGTTGCTCGTGTCGAATGCTCTTTAAATTTTAGAGGGAACACAATGCTTAATGTTCTCTCTACGGATAATGTTACAATAATCCACGGTGATGTCCATATGGCGATATCTGTCAAGATTTTCCACAATGGTCCAAACCAAATTCGAGGCATATATTTGAACCACCATTCTGACTCCCCATGTGTAATCATAAAAATAACAATTGCAATTATATCGGCTAATGCAAGTAGCCTAAAGTTCAATGAACACGCAAGTTTTTTACACTTTGGGCCAATACTCCAAACAATCAGTGACAGAGTATTCCCCAATAATCCCAAAATCAACAACACCAATTGTCCATACATAAAGCTCTTGATCTTGCTAAAATCACTTCGAAGTGCCATAGTGAACAAATCTGGTGGATTGCATATGAAATACACTACTAAATATCGCAAGTCATACAGTACATATACAAAATCCAGGCAGTCACTGATCGGCATATCCGTAACATTAACATCACGATTTTCCATATTCATGATTGTTGATGTTTTTATTAAGGCGACAGTTGTTTATATAGTAATCGACCTTCTTAAAGAGGGAAATTCTACAGTAATCAAAGTTGTCACTGAAAATCTTTGCAACCAGACACATTTACGGTCATTTCGAGATTGTAACGATGCGAACAAGCATTAAAAACTTGTTAACAACTATTTCAGGGATGATTAAGTAAAATATCAACAAGAACTAAATTTGATTTTTTTTAAGTTTTCGAACACGTTTTAAGATAAACATAAACTATGATAAATATTAAGTTTAGGCCGCTAGGCCGCCAGGCTTCGAAAACTTAAAAATTATCAAAGCTAGTTCTTGTTGATATTTTGGTTATTCATCCCTGAAATGTACATTACATGCTGAAAAAATCAATTTCAAGACGTTTTAAGACAAACATAAATTATGATAAATATTAAGTTTATGCCGCTAGGCCGTTTGGCTTCTAAAACTTAAAAAAAACTAGTTCTTGTTGATATTTTACTTAATCGTCCCTGTAATGAACATTGCATGCTGAAAAAATCGAATTCAAGCTGTTTTTAAGAAAAACATAAATTATGATAAATATTAAGTTTAGGCCGCTAGGCCGCTAACTTCACGCAGCCAGGCCGCTAACTTCACGCCGCCAGGCCGCTAACTTCAGGCCGCTAGGCCGCTAACTTCACACATCTCAAATCTCGAACATCCGATTGGCTAAAATGGCGACCAGTCGCCATTTCAGCCAATCAGATCCTTGAGATTTGAGACTGGTTTCCAATCTCAGTTTTTATAACTTTCAGCCCAGGAAATGATTACAAGGTAATCGAACCCGTACGGCGACAGCGCCTGGCGAAACTGTGCATAATCAAAGCTTTTAAATGAAGACAGGCAAGTATTGAACTCTGTTTTTAAACTTCAGGGGAGATCACTTTGTAAGCACTACACAGAAACAGGGAATATCTCCATGGTATCCGTATGCAATGCTTCTAAGAACCAGACTAGATCACAGAAGTAGCTTAGAACATGTACCATGTTGCTAAAAAGTGACATATTCATATTTGGATTCGCCACACTCAGAAAACACAACATCCTCCGGCGGCAAAAAGAGATGAAAAGAAAGCATTTTGTTATAAGTATGTCAATTCAAATAAGACGCCACAATAAATTAACGAAAAAGAGAACCATTGGGGTTAAGGCCTTTGAACGGTCAGATGCAAAACAAAATTGCTACTAGGGGTTTAAACCAGGATCTAGGGTGCACCAGCCTCACTCTTTCCCCAACAGGTTCTTTTCTCAACAAACAAGTACAAGTTGTCTTGGTGAAATAACTCTAACTCACCCATCAGCTTAACAATGTTGCATTGCTTAGTATCAATGCTGATCATTTGTAAGATAGATATGACTCAGGGTCCTAGATTTAGAATAGAGAGAATTATTATTTATTATGATCTCGTAGCCAATAACGGTCATTTTCTAATGTTTTTAATGTTTGGTCAGCAGTGTTTTTGCCTTGCAACTAAAAGCTGTCACCATACAACGCTCCTCCCGATTAAAATCGTCAAATTTATTTCTATGCATTTTTACTATAGAAAAAAAAAATAAAAGTGACTGATTAAAAACGAAGTTATTACAACTTATTGTATAACCCCTTTGCCGACTGTTATTAAGGAACCCTGTAGAAGAATAAGGTGTTTTGCATTGCATACTTGTGATCATAAAGCAATGATATCCTAGATCTTATCTTAAGGCTCCTATAATTAATTGATAAATCATGTAATTAAATTGTGTTTTCAATTTCAATAGCGCGACATTAGTTTCAAGATGTGACCACTGGAGGCTTTTTACTTAACTGATAGAGGCCTACAGTCAAGTTATAATTTGTGCAATGATATCTTAGATCTTAGCTTTAGGATTTTATAATTTACTTATAAATCATTAATTTATAATAATTGTTTCGCAGTTTCAATTTCAATTTTACAGCACGATTAACAAAATAAAACAATCATTTGTGACAAGCAATTTGTGCGAAGTCTTATGCATAACTGATATTCAGTCTTGTAAAATTGTGTGTACTTAGTCATTGCTTAGACACCGAAGAATAGAAAAGTACTGTTTTTGATTGTACAGGGTATACTTACAAATATTTCAGAACTGAACAATAGCCAACATGGTAGTGAAAACACGATGTTGCATACATACCAGTTCTAATTACTTCAAATGCAAATACAACTAGAATTGTGGTTTGGAAACAATCAAACAAGAGCTTTCGACTGCGGAGCGTTGCAGATTTTAACCTTGAATATTTATTGAGTTCTCAGTATAAAAAAAGTGACAGCAGGTTAGTTCGAAGAACACATACACGCCTAAATTGTACCTGCTCGGCGCTCCTCGGCTAGCTTCGAATATATGCGAAGCGTGATCCGAGTAAAACGCGCCTTGAGCCCACATTACTGTGACAGCTACATAACTGTATAGTTGTCATCAGACTCCAGTGATCATGCCAAAAACTGTAAATTACATAAACCACTAACTTCCCCCAAGACTACAACGTTAATGAATTTCCCCTAAGCTTTACAAATTACACTTATCCCCTAAGTCTACTAGGACGAAGACGATAATGAACTTCCCTAAGCTTTACAAAATTACACAAATCCCGTAAGACTACTAGTGCGAAGACGATAATGAACTTCCCTTAAGCTTTACAAATAACACAAATCCCCTAAGACTACAACGATAATGAAATTCTCCAAAGCTTTATAATGTTTATTTCATTATAATGCTATCTGCTATTGTATCATTTAATTTCGCGGGGAAGAATTCTCGCGAAAAAGACCAAAATGATATATATGCGCGGTTGCAAATTCGCGCATTATATTTTCTAGAGAGACAAATTACTACATGGTAAAATTTCGCTGGGGTTCAATTTCGCACATTTATCTTAGCGCGAAATATGCGAAATTTTAAACCACGCGAAACACAATTATACTGCAGTATATAAACTTGTTTAAAGAGTGAAACTCATTACTTGTATCATAGTCAATGTCCATTGCTTTATACAGAAAACGAGTAAATCCGAAATTGATTGTGCAGCATGGGCTGAAGGTTATAAAAATGAGAGTGTAAACCAGTCTCAAATCTCATGTATCTGATTGGCTGAAATGGCGACTGGTCGCCATATTTGAGATTTGAGATTGGTTTCCATTCTAAGTTTTATAACCTTGGGCACTGTAGTTCTGCAGTTCTAAGACAGACTGCTTATTTTTGACTTCTACGAACAAATGAAATATGCATATCAGGAATCGCCACACTCAGTAAACGCAGCCTCCCCACACAGCCAAATAGTAGAAAGGAAAAGTCAGAGCAGGTTTTTATAAGAATATCAATTTCAAATATGACAAAAACAAGTAAAACGTATTGCCGACGAATATTGTCGAAACCTCTCGACGAATGTTTGAAAACTCTGAGAATTGAAAATGACAAGAAACGAGTACTTAATGCATATCCGTAATACCGGAAGTGGAGCTTGATTTTCAACAAAATCAAATTCTATAAAATTTATTTTTATCAATTATGGAACGTTTGTAGATCTTGATCAGATGGCAGATTCACTGTTTGCCCATGGAGTAAAGGGTTAGAACGTCAGTGCCCAAGGTTATAAAACTGAGCATGGAAACCAGTCGCCATTTCAGCCAATCAGATGCTTGAGATTTGAGACTGGTTTCCAATCTCAGTTTTATAACCTTCAGCCCTGGTCTAATTCTATTGGTCTTTTACGTCTAGTTGCTTGTTGGGACTCTAAAATATACGATCGATCTTCATCATTTTCTCGGACACTTTCTTTGTGCAAATCTGATATTTACATTAATAATTAAGTAAGTTTCGGATTCCTAAACACTGTTTACAATGTCCTGAAATAACATATTAAATGCCATCCGTTGATAAAAGCTTTCAAACCGAGTCGTTGTATCCGCCTTTGTTTTCCGCCTGTTATTGTTTTTCAGCTGTAACAATTTCAAAACTTTTTCGTCCCAGATTTTTGCTCTAAAATCGGTTCAACAAGATAAACAAAGAACTATAGAAGGATCTATATATCAGACATCCTGGTCGTGCAAATATTGAAACAGTGCCGCTCCAACACTACTTGCACTCAAACGATTAAAATACAGTTTAAATGGCAACAAAAAGGTCCAATTTCTGGAATACAAATTTAATGATTAAATAGACTAGATAAAACATCCATTTAGTCCTGTTCTACTTGAAGTTTTTTCCAGTATAAACGGATTTATTTAAGAGCTGAATTTTGTTTTCTGTGTTTCATTGATGTATGTGTTGTCAGACTGTTGCTACATAATTTCAATCTAAACCGAATTAGCCTATATTCTACATTTTTTAAAATCTAAATGCAATTATGTATACACCCTGCCAAAGATCAAATAGGCCACTGTTTGTCAGTAATTTTTCATTAGAAAGACATCGACTTAACTTTTTGTGATCGCTTGCCAACAGCAGTCTTCAATTTTAGCTTTAATCTTGAAATATTAACAAGTCGCCATTTCAGCCAATCAGGTGCTTGAGATTTGAGACTGGTTTCCAATCTCAGCTTTTTAACCTTCAGCCCAGAACGTAGAAGCTTGATCAGTTTTTATCCCTGTTATCATAGTTATCGTGTTGTTGTTGTTATTTTTCCTTTGACTCGAGGGCTGAAGATAATAAAACTATAAATGTATAAGATAAAGACAATGCACGCACATCTAATGAAATTTAAAGTAGAGAAACTTGTGTGGTAAGTAAAGAAAAGTGAAGTGAAGTGAAGTGAATTAAGTAAGTAAAAGTTCTTTATTTATAGAGGGTGACATATTTAGCAATAAACTAATCTTCCATATTGCCCTCTGTACAAGATTAAGTAACACAGATTAAGATAAACACGATGATCATAAATTAAACAAAATAACAATTAAGGATTGAATCGATATTTGATGGTTTTCATGTGGGTATGGAAAACAGTTGGGTTGTTTAAAGTATGTGAAGCCCGAAGGGCTTCATGCGTACTTTAAACAATCCAACTGTTTTTCATACTCAAATGAAAACCATCAAATATCGATTCAATCCTTATATTTACAGACATTAATACTCTCTTTTATACAGAAATTATTAGAAAAAATTGTGATATTACGGTTTTTTCGAATGGCTGTTGGAACAGCAGCATTGACGACAAAGTGAATGACGGCACGTTTTCACAGCAACTCGTGGCAAAACGTGCGTGCTCGGCGACGTCACACGTCACAACATTGTGCAACGTCCAATAAATTATGAACGGTTCTACTTTAGCTACGCCTTTCAAATTATTACGTCACACTGCTTACCATTATACAATTATTTACTTATTAGCTGGGAAATATGCTGTGATATTGACCTAAAAAATCGTTATTGACCGAGGCGATAGCCGAGGTCAATAACGATTTTTGCGGTCAATATCAACAGCATATTTCCCAGCTAATAAGTAAATAACTGTTTTATTACATGAACTATAAATAATATAAAAGATGGAAACTTTCGGATTCTATTTATAGACAGGTCAATATCAGCGAAAGCGGGTCAATATCTAGATTTATTGACTCGGTTATTTTGGGGGTGTGACCAATCGCGTTGCGTCTATTTATAGTTCATGTAATAATAGAAATTATGATTCGTTAGATGAATAAGACTTCATTGTAGAGGACGAAGTTGAAGTGTAAATATAACACAATATGATATTATAATAAGAAATAGAACTGCAAATAATGTATCTGTGTTAATGTTTAGGTGTTTTGCATGTAATGGGTAGGTGCGTCCGTGTGTGCGTGTCAGTGAGTGAGTGTTTAACTATTACCGGAAGTACGCAGTTATTTATTCTGATATTTATTGACTATAATTGTAAAGAAAACAATACAAATTTTAATGTTCTGGGATGGCTGAACTAAATGGTCAATTGTGGTATAACTGCTATTAACAATAGAGGTCGAACAAAGACTCAATATATTTGTAGAACTCGAGCATTAAGTTTGTCAACAGAAAAAAGGCGTATGCCAATATTACTACAAACCTGTCAATGAGCGATAGTTTTCTAAACTTATATAAAAGATTACGTTTTGTGTCTAGATCTTTTCATTATTTTGTAATGTGATTGTTTTAACGATTTACAAATGCGTGTGTGAATTAATTACAAAAATTCCTTCACATAGTGTGCTGCAATGCAATAACTTATTTTGTGTTGGCATTTTAGGTTGGCACCTAGAGTGCACTTAAGTCTCTTAATGACAATGGGCATCCAGCGCCCTTGTATAAGCTTCGTTCTTCTTGTTATAGTGTTTTCGGAAATATTTATTCTTGCAAACGGTAGTTTGGAATCTAGCAATCTTTTGTTTGGGAAAAGATTTGAGATAAATTCTGACGAAATAAATAAACAAAAAGACATAACAATTAATATTTTTAAAACTATTAATTTATATGATTGTGTAAGATTGTGTTGGTTACGAAAATCATGTGGTTATATTAATTTCCATTATATATCAGGTTTGTGTTACTTAATAGGTTTAAACAACAATATTTCTGCAAATGACGCATACGGTTTTGTTTGTGGAAGAAAAGCCGATTGGAGCTCGGTAAATATCATTATATCCTAAATAAAGTGACAAGAAATTTACTTTTTATTTATTTTATGTACTTTAATTTCTTGCCTAATTTACTAATCTTGAATATTTTAAACAGAGATTCATTCTAACTTTGAGAAGTTAGCGTATATGAAAATTAAAAGGAAAAGCTTTGCGCAAATCTTTTCTTTTAACCATAATCAAATTTGTTAAATTTAAAAGTTTGTTTCATTTTTGGTTTACATATTTTAAACCATATTTGGAAAAACCAATTTATTCTAAATTTTTCTTACTATCCTTGTTTTGCAGTCTGATTATGATACCTGTTATAGCTGTACATTGGGGACCGTTTGCGATCCGACGTCCGGCAATTGTACTATTGAAGGTAATGTTCGAATTAACACCATTAAAACATGTTCAGGGACAAAATATTTATATGAAAATATAATATACATCATTTACATTTCGTAACAGATGAACTCAAAAATCCTAATAGCAGAATGATATTGTTCATAACAGGTACCGAACGGCGACAGTGCCTAGCCATTTGAATCATGATTACTCTACCAACTGAGCTAGCCGGGACAACCCCCAAATTGTTGCACATATTACCATGTTCAATGTAATTTAAATTATTTACTGATAACAGAATTGATTATATAACGTCGAATTATCTTAAATAAACTTATTTAGTTTGTTCTAAGAGTAAGCGATTCGTGAAGATGTTATATTTGAAGGTTGGATTACGTTTTTTGTGTTATTTTGTGTCCTCAATTGTCATATAGACATTTCTTAGCACGGGAAAATTGTTGAGTAGCCACAAAATACAAAGCCATTCGACTTGAAAGAAGTGAAATATTCATATCAGGAAGGTCTACAAGGAGTTTTTGTTAAAGAAATGTTCTATTTTGTGAAATATACATACCAGGAATAACATATTCAAAATTCTCAGCCTCCACACACGATCAAAAAGAAGAGAGAAAAAGAGACCACGAGTTCACAATATGATCAAGATATACTCGTATTTGAAGATTTACAAGTATCTTATCCTAACTACTTTATAGTTTTATGAATATGAAATTCCCCCATCGTTTGTTATCAATACAACATAAATTAAAATTTAATTTAACAATAAAAACACATCTGATTTAAACTAGTGCATTTCTATTGAAATAATTACGAAATGGCGACCTAACTGAAATATATATTTTCACTAACATTTACAGTATTATTTTAGAATGCGGAACTCCAGCAGAACATCAAAACGCGTTCTACCAAGGAAATCGTTATGCCGTGGGATCAAGAATTAGGTATATGTGTGATCAATTTTACGAATTGATTATAAACCCAACAAACGTTGCAGAATGTCTAACAAACGGTTTCTGGTCGGAGACAGGATTTATTTGCCGTGGTAAGAGAAAACTTATGTGGATTTAATTTTTCTACAAACAAGCACAATCAGGCTCCAAGGTAATAAAACTGAGAATTGAAACCAGTCTCAGATCTCAAGCATCTGACTGGCTGAAATGGCGAATGGTCGCCATTTCAGCCAATCATATACTTGAGATTTGAGACTGGTTTTCAATTTCAGCTTTATAACCTTCAGTCCAGTTGTAATTTTGAAAATTTAAAAAATACAATACAATTCGACATGTGACTCCTAGCGTTTCACATTGACTATTGATACAACTCTTTATTTTGAACTGGCTCCAATATCACAATTCATTATATGCTCAAAATCAATTTTCTACTCAAACTATTTTTTCAATTCTGAGTAAATGTTGGTTATTTAATTAATTTTTTTTTTAAATTCCAAAAACCGTGGAAATATTTCAACCAACAGTAGGTCTCCTTGATAAAATATAGAATCAAGGTTTGAGTTCATATGTCAGAATATCTACTTAAACCGACTTTTTATTATATTTAATTAGAATATACGTAAAACAAATATTCAAAAACACAATTGAAACAAAAATATTATATAAACTTTTGTTATGTTAAAGTAAGTTTTGTTGATTTTTGTTATAGAGAAAATGCCCATTTTTCGATTCAAAAATGGCTTTAATTTTATAAACTGAAGAAATTTGTTAATTATACAAATGTTAGCAATTCATTTAAAGACAATAGTGTAACCGTAGAATCGAAATAGGCAATAATTGTGTAGGTGCAAGATTTAAAACACTAACTTTTTATAAATTAACTTTTTGGTCTTTTTGTAGAAATAAATGAATGTGAGAGTGATCCGTGTCTTAATGGAGGAATATGCACTGACGCTCTTGGTGGGTACTTGTGTACTTGTTCCGCAGGTTGGATGGGACAAATCTGTGACATTGGTAAGAATGCAAATCAAATATAATTGAATGCCGAATATAATGCATTCCATTTCTTTACTATATTTGTAGCACTGTTTGTCGCAAAAGACCAATTGTTCCGCAAATTGAATCACGTTGCTTTGATGAAAGGAGTTTACAGTACGGTCATTCTCAAAAACAGAAATTCCCTCTAACCTTTAACTGGTCATTGCATATTTGTTCCTTAACACTAATACAATTGTTTTGACACATAATCTCGAATCTAAAGATAACATAAAACACGTTTTGTTTTTATTTTTGTTTTCTACATTTATGTCTGTTTTTGATATTTTATGTTTATGCTTGAGTCAATTATAAGATGTAAAATTCACTTAGCTTAGATCATGCGTTGTGATAAAAAACGTTTTGTTATGGTCAAGTTTTCAATGAATAACTTACTTTTTCAGAGATAAATGAATGCGAGAGTTCTCCATGTTTAAATAATGGAATGTGTGCAGATTTAGTAAACCGCTACACGTGCACATGCGCCACAGGGTGGGGTGGAAGCAACTGTGAAATAGGTTAGTATCACTTATTGTGTGGACAACTCTATAAAGGTAAAACTACATCGGACATAGAGACTTATGCTAAGGAATGAAATATGCAAATGACACTTAAGTCTGAAGATTGATTTTTAATACCTGTTACATGTATTTATACTAAATACAAGAGATATGGCAACAAAATGTGATAAAAGGAGTCAATAGTATTTCTGCTGTATAGAAAGCGAAAATGGAAATCGGAAACAAACATTTTCATTCCATTATCAATGGTACGAGTTGAATAAACTGGTCAATGCTGGTTTCCGGTAAAATTTAGTCATATTATGGGGAGATATATAAGAAGGCAAGACAGCGCAGCCGGTCGAGCACTTTGTCGGTATTTTTGGCTTCTGGGCAAGTTGCACATTTATCTCATATTTGCCATCCAAAGGGAACATGTTCTACATAATTACCTTCCATCAATGAAATAAAAACTTATTCATCCGATTCTATCAATGTAAAGTGAACTTTGAAAGCCACCGAACACGACAGATGTAAACATATTACAGGCTTGTTTTGATCGAGTCTGTTTGTAGGTATTAATGGAAATGTAATATGCATATAACTGCCCACACCGCCTATGAAAATGTCCAGTTTTAAATTTCAAACTATTAAATTACTAAGTATTAAGAAGGAAATATTTAACATTTTTATTAAAAATGATGATTTAACAAAGTTTTGTAGAAAAAAAAACAGGTGTAAAGGGAATTGTGGAGCAAATACCTTGCTAGGTAGGTAAGAAGTTCGTTTTATTACTCACAAAACAAAAATGAACGGAAACCATTGGGCATAGAAAAATTGACTTACACAATGCTAAAATAGATTATTTTTCATTTGTGTTTTCGTCAGCATGTATTATAGTTGTTGTTTTGATTCAACAGATATCAACGAATGCGAAAGCAGCCCGTGTTTAAACAATGGCGCATGCGTGGATATCTTAGACGGTTACACGTGTACTTGTTCCACGGGATGGACCGGAAACAACTGCGAAAATGGTATTTGCTCATAACTTCATAGTTACATAACGTATTGTAATATATCTTATTGTAATATATGTATCGTATTTATAATATTTGACTTAGCCTGTCACAATATCTAGTTCTCGTACACAGACAAATACATAACATATAATTATATGTATACAATTTTACAGACATTTATATAATATTTAAAATTGAAATAAATAACTGAATGTCAAGGAAAATTATTACTTAATGTACTATGTTAATAGTACTTCTAAAATTACTTTATGTTTTTTAATATTTCAGCCAAGTTATAGATGGGTGGTTTCAATATCCCAGCCAATATAGAATGGATATTGTTCAATCACCCCAATGATATATTTCCGCTTTTTATCCCCCGCCGATGAAATCGGTAGGGGGATATTATTTTGGTATTGTCCGTCCGTCCGTCACACCGTCACGCTGTGCGTCCGAATTTCGTTTCCGCGCTATTTCTCTGCAACCACCGGATTAATTTCATCGAAACTTTGTGGGAACCAGTACCAAGAGGAGATGCGCATATCGTCGTCTTGTTCCGGTCAGACCATTTAACTCAGAGTTATGGCCCTTTGATAACCTATGCATTATGCATATAGAGCAGTTTTCGTTTCCGCGCTATTTCTCTGCAACTACTTAATGGATTTCAATGAAACTTTCTGGAAACCATCAATACCAAGAGGAGATGCGCATATCGTCGTCTTGTTTCGGTCACACCATTTAACACAGAGGAGTAATGGCCCTTTGATAAGTTATGCATTATGCATATAGAGCAGTATTCGTTTCCGCGCTATTTCTCTGTAACTACTGGATGGATTTCAATGAATCTTTCTGAGAACCATCAATACCAAGAGGAGATGCGCATATTGTCGTCTTGTTCCGGTCAGACTGTTTAACACAGAGTTATTGCCCTTTGATAACTTATGCATTATGCATAATAGAGCAGTATTCGTTTCCGCGCTATTTCTCTGCAACTACTGAACTGATGTCAATGAAACTTTCTGGGAGCCATCAATACCAAGAAGAGATGCGCATATTGTCGTCTTGTTTCGGTCACACCATTTAACACAGAGGAGTAATGGCCCTTTGATAACTTATGCATTATGCATTTAGAGCAGTATTCGTTTCCGCGCTATTTCTCTGTAACTACCGGATGGATTTCAATGAATTTTTCTGAGAACCATCAATACCAAGAGGAGATGCGCATATTATCGTCTTGTTCCTGTCAGACTGTTTAACACAGAGTTATTGCCCTTTGATACATTATGCATTATGCATAATAGAGCAGTATTCGTTTCCGCGCTATTTCTCTGCAAATACTGAATTGATGTCAATGAAACTTTCTGGGAGCCTTCAATACCAAGAGGAGATGCGCATATTGTCGTCTTGTTCCAGTCAGACTGTTTAACACAGAGTTATGGCCCTTTGATAACTTATGCATTATGCATATAGAGCAGTATTCGTTTCCGCGCTACTTCTCTGCAACTACTGAATGGAATTCAATGAAACTTTATTGAAACCATCAATACCAAGAGGAGATGCGCATATCGTCGTCTTGTTCTGGTCAAACCGTTTAACACAGAGTTATTGCCCTTCGATAATTTATGCATTATGCAAATAGAGCAGTTTTCGTTTCCGCGCTATTTCTCTGCAACTTCTGGATGGATTTCAATGAAACTTTTTGGGAGCCATCAATACCCAGAGGAGATGCACATATCGTCGTCTTGTTCCGGTCAGACTGTTTAACACAGAGTTATGGCCCTTTGATAACTTATGCATTATGCATATAGAGCAGTATTTTTTCCGTGCTATTTCTCTGCAACTACCAGATGGATTTTAATTAAACTTTCTGGGAGCCATCAATACCAAGAGGAGATATGCATATTGTCGTCTTGTTCCAGTCAGGCTGTTTAACACAGAGTTATGGCCCTTGGATAACTTATGCATTATGCATATACAGCATTATTCGTTTCTGCGCTATTTCTCTGAAACTACTGGATGGATTTCAATGATCTTTCTGAGAACCATTAATACCAAGAGGAGATGCACATATTGTCGTCCTGTTCCAGTCAGACCGTTTAACACAGAGTTATGGCCCTTTGGTAAGTTATGCATTTTGCATGTAGAGCAGTATTCGTTTCCTTGCTATTTCTCTGCAACTACTGGATGGATTTCAATGAAACTATGGAAACCATCAATACCAAGACAAGATGCCCATATTGTTGTGTCTTGTTCTGGTCTGACCGTTTAACACAGAGTTATGGCCCTTTGATAAGTTATGCACTATGCATATAGAGTAGTATTCGTTTCCGCGCTACTTCTCTGCATCTTCTGCATGGATTTTAATTAAATACTGCCCTTTTTTTACTACTGCATTCTTCATTTCAACAACTTGAAGACTTTACGTCTCATTCTTATATTCTAGAGAGCTGCCCAACCCTTTTCACCATCTAAAGTTTTTTTCACTGTTTTTGACATGATAAATATCTATAGCCCTATGTCTTCAGCTGTTGTGTTAGTAATAACCAGTACTCGGCGGGGGATATTAATTCAACGAATTTGCTTGTTAAATTTTGCCTTTGGCGTTGTCTGTGATGTGCAAGATTTATATTCTCAGAGCCACTGTCAAAATTCTATTCTGTTTAGTTCCGCCCATTGTTTTCTCGTTTCGGGCAAACCCATCTTTTTATCTGGGGACCATACGCCGCTGAACATGGAATGGTATTAATCTGAAAATATCGCATTTAAGGTTTCATGTTCACCGTCATATGCATTCCATCGTTTGGGATGGATCGAAATGGTACTGTTCATTGGTGTAAATATTGAGTTGCGCTCAACCCGGGGCAAGTCGGCATAGGCAGTAATATGAATTTCATTACTGCACATGAACAGGCTCAATCAAACCGAGCCTGCAATATTTTCATATTAAATTTTGTCGTGTTCGGTGGCTTTCAAAGTTCCCTTTTCATCAACCGGTATTATTCATATAATAGAAAAAGAAAAAAAAGTTTCTTAACATATATATTGCGAACATTGCAAATTTTTATTATTGTAATCTAAGGTAAGTATTTTAGTGTGCAGCCTGTCTATTTCGCCTGTGTCTTCTGGATGTGGCCATTCCTGATACGCACATTTCAGTGCTTTATTACGCAGCTTGGTAATTATGCAATAAATAGGAGAAAATAGGAGATTGTTGTCCATTTAATAAAAGAAGTGTATTATTTTCACAGTCTGCACTATTAATTTATTTCTTTTTACAGAGATAAACGAGTGTGCAAGTAGTCCATGTTTACACGGAGGAACTTGCACTGACATTACCGCTGGGTACACATGCACTTGTTCCGAAGGCAGAACGGGCACTAACTGCGAAATAAGTGAGAATTAACACTGCTAGTACTTCTTTATCAATTTTTCCACCATAAAAAACCATTTGAAATGTAGAATTGTCATTGGCTACTATTAATTTGAATACAGGTCTATATTGTTGAACAGTGAAATACTGTCAGACTGCCAGTTTTACACTGTACAATGTAGATGTTAAACACCACCAACCAATTCTAAACTGTTGTACAGGGAACACTGATAGTTCTATACTGTATATAGGTGAAGCATTCCAAATTCCACCTGGTATTTTTATTTCAGACATAAACGAATGTGCGAGCATTCCGTGTTTGAACGGCGGTACATGTAATGACGTTGTAAATGGGTACACGTGCACTTGTTCCTCGGGATATTCTGGCAAGAACTGCCAAATTGGTAAAATATTTGCACAGTTGTGTAATTCTGAAATTCTGAAATTTATTAATAACATACATCGAAATGACAGAGACATTAAACGATATGTTTCTGTGTCATTTATAACCTAGCATCAGTCATTTCAGCGGACTTCAATTAAACAAAACACGTTCGTTGTCAAAGGTCATATACTATTGTTTTTAGCTCACCTGTCACATAGTGACAGGGTGATCTTTTGTAAGGGGCTTTCGTCCGTCGTCCGTTCGTCTGTTCACAATTGTTGTCCGCACTCTAGCAGTCGTAATTTTGGTCCGATCTTCTTCAAACTTGGTCAGAATTAAAGAAAAAGCTTGTCCGCATTCTAGCTGTCTTAATTTTTGGTGCGATCTTCTATAAACTTGGTCAGAATGTTTATCTCAATGATATCTAGGTCAAGTTTGAAACTGGGTCATGTTACCTTGAAATCTAGGTCACTAGGTCAAATTATAGAAAAAGCTTATCCACACTCTAGCGGTCATAATTTTGGTGCGATCTTCTTTAAACTTGGTCAGAATGTTTATCTTAATGTTATCTAGATCAAGTTTGAAACTGAGTCATGTGACCTTGAAATCTAGGTAACTAGGTCAAATTATAGAAAAAGCTTGTCCGAACTTTAGCGGTCTTAATTTTGGTGGAATCTTCTTCAAACTTGCTCAGAATGTTTATCTCAATGACATCTACTTCAATTACGGTCATGTGATTTGAAAACTAGGTCACTAGGTCAAATTATAGAATAAGCTTGTCCACACTAACAGTCTCAATTTTGGTCAGATCTTCTTTAAACTTGGTCAGAATGTCTATCTCAATGATATCTAGGTAAAGTTCGTAACTAGGTCATGTGACCTTGAAAACTAGGTCACTAAGTCATATGATAGAAAAAGCTTTTCCGCACTCTAG
Organism: Corbicula japonica; assembly: GCA_038501625.1. Lineage (NCBI taxonomy): Eukaryota > Metazoa > Mollusca > Bivalvia > Venerida > Cyrenidae > Corbicula > Corbicula japonica. The sequence goes on along the minus strand of JAZAYU010000112.1, from coordinate 568,797 downwards.
CGGTCTTAATTTTGGTGGGATCTTCTTCAAACTTGGTCAGAATGTTTATCTTAATAATATCTAGGTCAAGTTTGAAACTGGGTCATGTTACCTTGAAATCTAGGTCACTAGGTCCAATTATAGAAAAGCTTGTCCGCACTCTAGCGGTCTTAACTTTGGTCTGATCTTCTTCAAACTTGGTCAGAATGTTTATCTTAATGACATTTAGGTCAAGTTCGAAACTGGGTCATGTGACCTTGAAAAGTAGGTCACAAGGTCAAAGTATAGAAAAATCTTGTCCGCACTCTGTCTTAATTTTGGTCCGATCTTCTTCAAACTTGGTCAGAATCTAGGTCATGTTCGTAACTGGCTCATGTGACCTTGGAAACTAGGTCAAAAGGTCGAATTTTAGAAAAAGCTTGTCTGCATTAAAGCAGTCTTAATTTTGGTCCTCTTTTTCAAGCTTGGTCAGAATGTTTCTCTCAATGATATCTAGGTCAAGTTTGAAACTGGGTCATTTGACCTTGAAAACTAGGTCACTAGGTCAAGCTATAATAACAGCTTGTCTGCACACTAGTTGCCTTAATTTTAGTCTTCACTTTCATTACCATAAGATCTTGGTTCCTTTCTTGAAATTGCCAATTGCATTATAGGTTAAGGCCCCTGAAAGTGCCAAAATTAACTATTTAGACCTTGTCTGCACAAATAGCAGCTTCATTTTTAATTTGAATTTAATCAGACTTGTGCAATACTTGAGTTACTATAAGATCTTGAACCAGCTAGATTCTATAATGGGTTCCAGAGTTATGGCCCTTGAAAGAGCCAAAGTAAGCTATTTTGACCTTTTCACAATAGCAGCTTTATTGTTTTACTTGATTTTACCACACTTGCACAAAACTCTTGCAAGCATTGAGCCGTTGTTGACAGGTGAGCGACCCAGGGTCCTATGGACCCTCTTGGTGTAGTCTGTTTTTGAATTGTGACGCTTGTTCGAATCCTGGTGGGAGTCCTGTATCATTTCGAAAGCCACCGAACACGACGAATACGAAAATATTGCACGCACGGTTTGATTGTTTGATTAAGCCTGTTTATGATTTACATTATCAATATGTGTAGTGTCTTGGCCATAAATTGTCTCCCCTTGTATCTAAATCAGAAAATCGTTGGGTAAATGTTTCTGGGGGGGGGGAGTGTTGCGGGATAGAACAGACAGAACAGGCAGAGGAACAATGTTACACGTCCATCTTGATATACTAAATCGTGTTTTCTCTTGACATATATACACAAAAGGAATTTCTTGCTGTACATATAACATACTGCAGAGATAAGCATTGAACGAAAAAGTAATATACATGTAAAAGATTTTTTTCTGTTTTACATGATTACAGTTATCAGCGAATGTGCAAGTAGTCCATGTTTAAACGGGGGTACTTGTGTTGACGATGTGAACGGGTACACGTGCACTTGTTCCGCGGGATATACTGGCATCATCTGCAACACCGGTAAATATACAAACAGTAGTTTGGAATATAATCAGCTTACCCGTATATTAAAGTTTGTAATAACAATTTGTTCTGGTTGACTTCAACGGTTACCCCTGTGTTTAAACACAACTGGAAATACATTGAACTTCTTGATGTAAATTGAATTTGCCATATTAAGCATACGTAGATATAGAGGGAAAAGTAATACATTGCTGAGAGAGATATTATCCCCCACCGAAGGACGAGGGATATTGTTGTGGTGTTCACATTCAGTCTTCCTTGCATCCGTCCGTCACACTTGTCTCTGCCTGGAATAATATATAAGTACATAATGGTCAGATTTGATTGAAAGTAAGCATTTGTCACTAAATAACAGTTCATTTACATAGGAGAACTTTTCTCCAGGAGCCATTTTTTTGGTATTTGTTGAAACATTCTAAGGGTTAATAACATGGTCATGAAAATGGTGTACGTCAAATGCCTTAATAATCCATATACCGTGTGTATAGCAGAGTTATCGCCCTTTGTTACTTTCAAATATCCATTTTTTTCTGGATCAGATTTGTCCAATCAATAACTAGATCCGGGTTGGCATAGTATTCTAAATCTGGGTATATCGGTTATTTATGAGAAGTGAATAGCCGCTATTGATATGAGGTCAACTTCGTGACCTCTTTTAACAAACGTGTCATGATGTCAATATATCAGAGGTCAAGATCATGGTGCATAAAAATTATCTGATCAATAATAATAATAGAATGCTGAGGCATATGGTTCTAAAACTTGGTATGTAACTTGCCCAGAAGAATTAGATGATCATTGTCGATGTGGAGATGACGTCAAAAGAGCCGTAAATAAACGGTTGCTGCTATTACTAAGACGCCTTTCATTAAATATAAAATACTCGTTGAAAATTAAAGCAATACTGTTACGCAGGACTATCCTGTTTTGATAGCGTTATTTAGAGTGGAATTATTAAAAAATCAAAACAAAATTACAACCGATTCGCGATTCTAAGAATAAGTGTCCGATTTTTCATAAAATCGCATTTTCCGTAGTCGCATTTTATTTTGTTATAAAATCTCGAAAGGACTGTATGTTAAACATAAACTATTTTACATTTTTTAGAGTTGCAATGCGCCCCTGGTTGGACGAAATATAGAACATCCTGCTATAAGTTAACAGCTGCCAAAGAAACATTCAGCACTGCAGAGGTACAAATTGTTGAGATTATTTTTATTCTTTCTTTCGTTAGGCTTATACAGTCCTTGTCTCGATAAACATGAAAAGCAACGTCGACAGAATCATGTGCCCTAGATCATAAAACTAAATATGGAGATCAGTCTCAAATCTCAAGGATCTGATTGGCTGAAATGGCGACCAGTCACTATTTCAGCCAATCAGATCCTTGAGATTTGAGACTAATCTCAAAACTTAGTTTTATGATCTTGGGCCCTGCTCTCCGCCCTCATTTCAAAACTGGAACGACATTGGGGGAAATTATAATCTTCAATCTGAAGACTATTTCAATTCTAAACAGTTAAGAAGAAAGAGTAAGACCTTTAAAAAGGTGAAATATGCATATCAGGAATCGCCACATTCAGAAAAAACAGCCTCCCCACACAGTCAAGAAGAAGAGAGAGGGAGAGCATGGTTAATAAATTGATCAGTTTAAAAAAAGACACCACTAACAATAAACAAAAAATGAGGACCCGAGGGGTTACCGCCTTGGAACGATCAGTGGCAAATGAAATTGCCACTGGGGATTTAAGGTCAGATTCAAGACATGTGCCTTTTTTCTTGTAACTGGTTCCCGTTTTCCAAGAAAAAGAAGCAGACAATATCTATATAAATTTTTTTTGAAAAAAAAGTTGCTGAAAGCTGCTGGACACCGTTTAAAGTTAGCTAAAAAACATTGTCACCATTTTGGTAAGTAGTGCGCCAGGCATTGCACCAGCATGTTATACACAGCTTAGTACAGAACAAACCTTTGACTATAACAGTGTAACAGAGGTTATTGTAAATCGGTATGAATTAGACCAGAGGATTATAGGCAACAGTTAAGGAATTTTAGGAAGGAAGTTGACAAGACATGCTAAATTTTCCATAACTAAGAAACTGTTATTTGATAGGTGGTGTACTTTAAAACGATTGATAATAATTTATAATTATTAAAGTAAACTTTTACAGCCAGCTTATACTGGTCGAAGAGTTTAAACAGTTTAAGCGTAAGATTCAGTCAAACGTTTACTCATTAAGTCATTCTATGATGATAGGATGAGAAACAATTAGAAACTAAAGACAAAGCTCACCGTCTGGCACATGATTACTCATTAAACACACAAGGTCTTTTTTTGTAAGCCAACTCATGCACAGTTTAATTTGGCATTTTGGTAGGTTAAGCTCCTCTAGTGCTCCCTTATCTCGAGTCACTTGTTATTATTGTTAGACACCGGGTCACCTTATTTTAGACTGTTTCGTAATGAAAACAGACTCGTGATTAAATCAAGGCTCACCGCTTGAACATGACTTAAGATGACTCGACCTGTCTTGTATTGAATCAAATACCGGTACCTTTAAGGTCAAAGAAGCATTTTTATTTGTTGAGTCATTGAACCTTGATAAGCTTTAAGGTCAAAGAAGCATATTTATTTGTTGAGGTCATTGAACCTTGATAAGCTTTAAGGTCAAAGAAGCATATTTATTTGTTGAGGTCATTGAACCTTGATAAGCTTTAAGGTCAAAGAAGCATATTTATTTGTTGAGGTCATTGAACCTTGATAAGCTTTAAGGTCAAAGAAGCATATTTATTTGTTAAGGTCATTGAACCATTATATAAGCTTTAAGGTCTCAGAGCCTCAAGCTGATTCATTTATGGTGGTTTATGAACCTTTTCTGTCAGAAGGTTTTGCGTTTTTATATAATTGATACACCCTATCCCTGTTAAGGTTTTAAGAGATACTGGAACCTCTCAGTCTCTTATTTTAACAAAAAGTCTGCCTTTTTCTGACATTTTTTCTGCTAGGACAAGTACTCTGTTTTGGCCAACGTTGTTCTAAAATTTTAAACACTAGCAAGATTAAAGCAGTTTATTATCAACATTTCAAACATTCAGGACAACGTCTACAAGCTGTTTTATTTTAGTAGTAGAAAAACGTACGTTATTGGATATGTGCATCAAGAGCATTTAAAATCAGAGCCAGGTCTATTTCGATCATAAATGGATTCAGACACTTCAAACGTTTTACCCACATGCTGTTGATTATAAGATTTAACAGAAAGGCAACATTTCAACAATCCTGATTTTAAATCGTAGTGAATCGTTTGAAATACGGGAACGAACATCGAGGTCGCACGGAGTAGGACCAATAGTAATATAAAAAAACACGAATATCAAGTCTATAGGGTCCGAGACCATAAAACTGAGAATGAATACCAGTCTTAAATATCAAGCATCTGATTGGCTGAATATGTTCAGTAGACATTTCAGCCAATCAAATGCTTGAGATTTGAGACTGGTTCTTTAGATTTAGTTTTACGATCTTTGGCACAGATGAGGAAGCCTTAATTACATTGTTATAAGAACTTACCCACTTTATGAAGTTTCAGGTCTTACTCAGTGTTACACTCTGCATGATCTCAGATCTCATATTGACTGATCATTTAAAGCGTTTCCTGAAAACTTAATTTTAAATGAAAGAATCAATTTTCATTGACTTTCCAAGTACATTTAAACATAAAGTTGAATAGGATATAGATCTACCTAATTATCGTTTGTTATGAGTAAATCAAGCAACCAAGAAACACACATTTCAGTTAATGAATTTGGCAATTCCTGATATGCGTATTTTACTTTTTTTACCTAAAATCAGAATTTTTAGACATTAAAATTAACTATATAATATTTGTGCATTTTGAATGAATGCACTGGCTGGATCTACGGTGGGATGGAGGGACGGAGGATGGAAAGGAAACTGGGCATGAACTAAGTTGCTTTGGCATACGATCTTTATTGTTATTCATAAAAGCATCACTAAAAGGTGTTAAACCTTTAAAAGAGTGTACAAAACATGTACAAGCTATTGAAAATCACGGGTTACCTTGACCTTGGTATGCTTATAGTATCTTTAAATCAATCAAATATATTTATAGAATTCCTGCTCGTGGCAACTTGGAGGACATTTAGCAGACGTCACGTCTCAGGATGAAATGGACTTTCTAGCGAATCTTTATACTTCGTCTCATAGCACAAGTGGTAAGGTTTCTGGAAATCGTTCACCATATTATCCACAACATGCGAAACGTGTCTTCAGATTCTTGACATCATCGGTTAAATGACGTCATAAAGTAAAGCAAACAACATTGCTTTTTATACAGTTAGTGAAAAACAACGTAGGATTAAATCGTTATTTGTTGGCTGCACGCTTACCTGACTCAAATAAAATCAAACTTATTTAAACCCCAAATGAACACAGTCAAAAATTGATTCGATATTTATATTAACACACACGCTCTCACATTTGCAATTTAAAATTATGAGAAGAATTCGTTATATTGCAGCCTAAGAAGTGGGGATTTTACAGCTCTCAGTCTGTTTTTCAGATGTTGATGGAGTGTGGATATCAGGAAATGACAAGAATCAAGAGGGAACATGGAAACTTTCAGACGGCTCAAACCAGGTGTACAATAACTGGCATCCCGGCCAGCCCGATGCAGAGTTCGCCACCGACGACTGCCTGCAAGTGTGGCCTGATCTGGGCTTTATGTGGAATGACGTTTATTGCGAATTTAGTTTTTGGTTTTATTGTGAATATGAGCTGTAATAGTGTGGAGTTATCTTTCAAAACAATGAAAACAAAGTATTTATATATTGTAAGTTTTATAAATACTGTTGTTCGTTACTTTACAATTTATACAGAATTTTAACAAACAACCAACCACATTGGTCAAAAGCACGGGTAGCGGACATTCTAAAAACTAAATATTGAAACGAAGTGATTTGTTAACAAAGTGGCATAATTTGGTGTTTCTTGCATTTAATTTTAAAATAATGTTTGTTCTAATTGATTACAACAGAATCCCGAATAGACTGTAATAGTCTTAGGTAAGTCCAAAGGTTCTCTTTTTCGTGAATTGTTTGTGGTGTCTTATTTGAATTTGACATACTATAAACACATGCTATGTAAATTGAAATTATGGTATGGACAACTGAAGTGTCAGTATTTACACAATGACCGAAATATAACAATCATTCCAATCTTTAAAGTATTTAAATTTTATAAAAAGGTAGAGTAGAAGGTAGTTAACCGTCTTCATTTCCACATATAAGTTGCTTGCATAGCCAACACGGCAATTGTCTCGCTTCACTAGCAATAGCTTCTTCTACGCATACACATTTCCTCAGATGAAGGTAATTATTTAATATAAAAGTATTATGTTATACCGTACATGACTTTTAACATGAATTTCAGAAGACAATGATCTTATAACTTTCAGGTCCTTCACTTCACATGACAATTCTCAGGATCGGTTTCAAAAGATTCGTCGGAATCACTATGATCTAACTAAAATGTGCCAGGCATGTCCCATAGAGAACAAGAGTATTCTCTAAATTCGTCCACATTCTTGGTTTTACGCTTCCTTCGTTTCTTCATTGACCTAGATCGCAGCATGTCTTCTCGTAACGACATAATATCACCGTCCTCTAGTAGATCCCAATGGATCTTATGATTAAAGCTTTTCCGTCTACGAGGAGCGGGTTTTTTCACTTTGTTGTTGTCATAAAATTTAGTTTCGTACTCAAAAGCAAACCATTCATAGGAAGACATGGCCATGTTTTCACATGTTTCTTGGTCAGAGAGAGTATCGTATGAATCGTATGATGAAGGATCTTCATCCGGTTCAAACAAGTCGTCATCAGAGCTCCCGGGCTCCTCATAAGGATTATCTAATGTAGGATTTTCATCCAGTTCAAACAAGTCGTCATCAGAGCTACTGTGCTGCTCATAAGCATTGTCTAATTTACTTGTCGCTTGTATAGTATCACATTCAGTATGTTCAGTATGATCTAGATAAGCTTCGGGATTCATCATTGAAACCAGTTGTCCTCCTGGATGCCCGTTTCGTATCCTAACAGATATTCCACCATTTTTACTCGTCCTTTTTTCGATACTAATATTCTCCACGATGTCTACGTCTATCAGATCAACTTTCCCTAAAGTCTCGAGTTGTTTCATGACACAGAGCCGTCAGTTGTCTGCCGCCATCCAAGTATTATCAATAAAAGCCACTTTTATCAGTTTAACTTCAGAAATGGTAGAAATTCCAAAAAAATATTTCGTCTTATAATTCGCCGATCTTTTTACTGTTCCGAAAAGTGTTGGAAATTGACGACTGTGAATATAGAATTTCCGCCGGTCGTAGTTGTTTTTGCGACATAGTGCTTTCACTTTGATTCGTAGCTATTTGTTTTTATCTCTTTCAATTTCAAAAAATGAACGTTATCAAATCTTACTTTTATCATTCACTACGTAATACATGTATAAACAATGCGATATTTATATGAACTATCTAATCGTTTTTTTTTTCAAATTTTGATTGGTAAAGGGCATAAATTATATATTTTCAAAAATAGTACATGTATATACGGTTTGATCGAGTCGTTTCGATATCAGAATGAAACAAATTGGGGTACAATTGTACCAATCGAAACGAAATATCAGTAACAACAATAAAAAATGTTGAGGCTTAGCATCAAGTCGACGCAAAGGAGTGCATGCAGAAAATGCTGATACAAGTCTCTTAGCTTTTGGGAAGATGCTAGTCAGTTACACCGAGTTTAAATGCCCAAGAATTCAATTTTATTGTGAATTATCAGTTGGTGCATTAGTATCACACACATACATTTTGTGGAGAACTTAACAACAGAATTTTATTCACCTACATTTTTACCTCAAATGAAATATTCATTTATTCCAATACCTACTATAATAATGGTTTAATATGTTTGTGGTTTTGTTGAATTATTTAAATTGGCTTCACATCAGATGTGGCTATAGAATACTAATAATTCAGCTTATATTGGTGTAAATTTTAGTGATATTATTTTTTGCGTTTAGTTACTATCACAAAATAAATATATAGCTGAAAACACAGTTTATTTTAAAATCTTATATTTTAAAACTCGTGTCTGAATCAATTCAAAACTTCTATTTGTGGTTGGTTCCTTTACAAATACGAAATTATGAAGATGCCTCTATATTTGTTTATTTTAGTTCAGCATTTTAACACTATAGCTTTAATAAGAACAAGAAAAAGTAAAACAGTAACTTACTGTTTTACAGACGGTCTATTATTCAGAGACAACTGAACAATTTCTCACAGAATTGTATTGCAATGTTTAGCCCATTTGTTGATTTGTTTCAATGATATTTTGAAAGAAAGCAATCAAACATGCATTCTGATTTCAAACCTTGCCTATCAGCATCACACTTGTTCTTAAAAATTTTCATAATTTTCACTTTTAATAGTGTTCTCACCACATGTTATCTGCCTATCAAGTATGATACATGTATGTTTTGTTGATTTTGAAGAACAATTCAATATTCTATGAATTTTATCATTTTTAACCACTACTATGGGTTTCAATTACCACACCCTTTATAATACAACTTCTTCCCCATGCTTATGTAATAAAAGTGTTTATATAAATATATAATTTAAAAACAATATATCAATTTCTTTTACCACAGAATTGATAAAAGCGACTAATCTTGATGTTCTTTAGGATTTTGCCATTTCAACATGAAGTATTCTTCCCTTAATAATACATTTTATTTGGCATGAAAAAAACGACAAAAACAAACGATAAATGTTATGAAGGTTGTTAAACCTTCATCAATTCCCAAACCATAGTATTTGAATCAGCAATAGGGGCATGGTATGATCACATTCAGAATTGTTTTCACATAAATCAGCAGATCAAATGGGTCCCGTTCATTATTTAATAATAAGCCAGATTTGGAGTTATTAAAAAAGATAATTCCAAAGAAAAATAGAGAAGTATTGTAACTTTTTAGCTACTGTTTGGTTAAAATTTGTTAACAGCTTATCAATTCAAATTAAAATCTATGGAAATTAAACTGTTTAAAATAAAAAAAAACTATCAAATATTCTACATTGTATAGTGTTAAATCACCAATGTTTGACATAATAAAAATATTAGACATCTGAAACTTAACGTTTAAGAAAACACGATTAACTAAAAATTCTTTCAAAGAATTTCATGACAGCCCTGATCCCTGATTTGGCTCTGTCGAAGAAGTGAGGTTGTCTAGGTTCTGTAGTTTTACTACAAGAGTCGACAAGAATGTTATCGTTATGGCAAATGTAAGATTTGAAGTTGCGAGAAAGTAGAAATCTACATGGCGGCTCATAGCGAGGTTCTATATTCATGGCTCTGTAAAATCGCAGCCTCCCGCACCTGCCACAGCACAAATGGTTGCACAGGTCTGAATGGCCCATTTTGCCATTAACCATTAGCGGATACTCATCTTCTTGATCACTTTCGTATTCAGCTGTCAGATCGTGCAAACTATCATTACCACGAACATCGCGATCGCTTCTGGAAAATGACTCTTTTGTACTTTCGTAAAGCTTTTTGTCAAAAGGGTTTAGTTGACGTTCATGCAAGCTTTTTTTCTTATCAAATCCAACAGAGACATCTTCTAGAGAAGTACGTTTCATCCCTGTATATGTTCCTGTAGTCGAAATTTCGTTCTCAAAAGAAAAGGAGTGCTTGGCAATAAGATCAGGTAACTCATTTTGTTGTGTTTTCATAGAAATGTTTCTGTTTTCTGACTTTTCAATATCAAAGAAATCTTTATCGCCGTCGACATCAAACCAGTCATATGCAGAGTGACCATTGCTACTTGTTTGATATTCTTCGAGAGGAAAGGTTTCTCCATAAGCTTCTTCTTCATTAACCCACGAAACTTGTTCAGTCTCACCCACATCATCTTCTCCTTCAACTTTAAGCCGAGAGTTTTCATCACTGTAGGAATAAATGTTCCAAAATGCTTCATCATCATGTATGTCTTTATTAAATTCAGAACGGTTTTCTAAATAAGACTCGCACAATTCCTCATACGAAAAAAACTTTTCATACATATCATAACAGCAGTCGTCAGAACCCTCTGATAACTCTTGAGCATTGTCCAAATAGCATTTTTCTGTGATAGTTTCACGTGTATAAATCCGGATGTTTTCCTTTCCTTCTTTGTCATTGCCCACCTGCTTGTTTTTACGCTTCCTACGCCTTCGTTTCTTTTTACCAGGTGTTGTGCCTGCTTTAGGGTACATTAAATCATACAGAACTCCCCCAGGAGATCCGTTTCTGATTTCTATTGATATTCCGCCATTTTCACTAGTACACTTACCACTAAAGACTTTCTTAAGAACTTTAACAGTTACAAATTCCACTCTACCTAAAAGTTTGAGTTGTTTCATTACCCACAGTCTTCTATTGTCAGCAGACACCCACACATTGTTCATCAAAGCCACTTCAATATGTTGAAGCGCGGATGCGAAACAACGTCCGAAATAAATGTCGTCCAACAATGCCCCTATCTTCGTTCCATCTTGAAAGGTGTTAGAAATTGACGACTGTGAATATCGAATTTCTGACGGTCGAAGCTTTACAACATGTTTCTGTCTTTTGCAAGCCGGTTTAGTATCGGTTTTCATTTTCGCTGTTACACTAACAATACTATCCGAAAAAGAACGGTGTGAATGTTGACTGTCCGAAGGCTGATATACAGCGTTAGCATTTTGCGCACTATTAGCACCAGCCACCGATTTAGTCCTAATTTTCTTTTTCGCTGTGACTGCAATATCCGCCATATTGTTTAATGCATGAAGATTAAAAAAATCAACATGTATTATTTTCAGAAAGTGTGTTATTTATATTTTCGTAAGTTATAAATAGGTTTATTCATTTTCGGAAAACCGACACCGTATCTAATAAAGCGTCATAATATGTTTTTTTCCTCATTACGGACCTGTCACTACCTTAATTATCGTAAAGGTAATTAGTTAACCTGGGGTATCTAACCAGCGAATATACGACGTATATGGATCTATTGTCTGTAGGTTGTGGTGTAGAGTGGTTTACATGTCGCACTTTTGATAAAAAAAATCACCGGTTTGAATTAAAAAATATACATTTTTAAATATATATTTTTGCAATTTAATTTTAAGAATTAAATTGAAATGATTTAACTGCCTCTTATTTTACGATAATTGTAAAAAGCGGTTTTTGTACATTTATATTTTTCATGACATTATCTTTAATTACAAGTAATGTGCAATCGCAATTGAATTTGAATAATAACAGGTCGATTTTGCTCGCTATGCCTGTCGGGCAACAACAATCTATAGAATAGCAATATTAAAATTAAAACATAAAATTAAAATAAAAGGTTGAATCAGGATTCAAACTGTAAATCATACTTCTGTAGTCTCAAATTGCAACACATTTACATGCTTGGCTAAGCGGACTTTTTTCCTTTATACCGTTCAACAACTTCCATGTTGACAAGAGTTCATGGAGTTTTAAAGGATCAGTAGCAAGATTGATGAGTTAATATTGGTTTTGTAAAATTGTATAATTAAGATTAAGGTACAATCCGAATGTAATTCAATTTAAAAAAAATCAGATAGCTTTTTATATTCACGTTTTAGTATTTACGTTTGTAAATGTTTAGTTATTTAACAGTGAATCTGAAGCAGAAAGTCTTCAAAAGCAGTTCTGGCTTGAGAGGAGGCTGTTTTTCTGGTTGTGGCAATTCCTGATATACATATATTTCTTTCAATTAACATAAATATGGCCTTTTGGGTGTAAGGTATCCAAACATTATAACGATCCGTGGTTTGATTTCACTAAAACTGATTTAACATACAGTCCTAAACTGAATACTTGCTATACAGCATGATCCGTGGTTTGATTTCACTAAAAATGATTTAAAATACAGTCCTAAACTGAATACTTGTTATACAGCACGATCCGTGGTTTGATTTCACTAAAACTGATCAGATTTAAAATACAGTCCTAAACTGAATACTTGCTATACATCACGATCCGTGGTTTGATTTCACTAAAACTGATCTATAATACAGTCCTAAACTGAATACTTGCTATACAGCACGATCCGTGGTTTGATTTCACTTAAACTATTTTAAAATACAGTCCTAAACTGAATACTTGCTATACAGCACGATCCTTGGTTTGATTTCACTAAAACTGATTTAAAATACAGTCCTAAACTGAATACTTGCTATACAGCACGATCCGTGGTTTGATTTCACTAAAACTGATTTAAAATACAGTCCTGAACTGAATACTTGCTATACAGCAATATACATATATAGTCTGTTTCTTTGTGATGAAATTAAACAACAAAGCTATTTAAATTTCGCTAAAATCGAAAACAAAATGGTTCAGACTCCGACACCGTTTTAAAACAAAGTATCGGTTTGACAGTAAACATCCCCAGAACAAACAGAAAGAGAAATAGTTTCTATCCAAATTATTATTGTACATCAATATTATTTTTTTGATAAACTGAACTAAATTGAATACAAAAGACTCATTTAGTTAAAAATCTAGATCTTGACCGGTCTGGTCTTCGGCTTGTACGTCTTGTTACAGTTGTTGTACGGAGTACGGTACAGTATACAGTACAAAAATGATAAGACTTCACTTATAAATTGAGTTGAAACAAGAAATATCTTTAAAAAAGATAAACGGCGTTGATGGAAAAGATTTATATATACATGTATATAAGAAAGAAAGAAATACAGAGAGGCATAGCAGACACAGTTTAGATATTTTATTTGTTATAGCTGTTGACGAACCCTCCCTGCCTTCTTAGTATGACTTAGAGATTAAGCGACCGAATCATGACAACTCATAAATATATTGGAAGTATCTTTAAAAAAAAATGTTGAAGCTGTTGCAACAATTTCATACAGTGATAACAAGGCGATTAAAGAAGCAAAATATTCAGTTTCAATAAAATACCTCGTGTAGAGTGAGAATTCAAGATGAATACATGTCCTTGAAATTTAATAAATATAAATAATAACCGGCCTGTCACAAGAGCGAAATCTACCAACTTTTACGTATATTAAGTTAAAAAAAAATGTCCGTCCTGAGTATTGAACCCGGGGCCTCCTCTTGAGAGGCGAGAGTGTTAGCCACTACACTACATAAACTTGTCTTACGAACTTGAAATTAACAATCAGTATCAAAGGAACTAGAAAGGAACCAGTAGGAACTAGGAATATCTACACTTACTCACTTTAACGTGAGTAAATTAATTATTTCCTTATCTCATAATACGTAAAAAACACAAACAAAAACTAGGAATAGGTCGTTGTATTCAGCGGTAATATACATTAAAATTTTCAAATGTCTGTAAAGTCCAAGTTCAAGTTGCTCAAAAACTGTCCAAAGAGGTAGAAATCAGTGGGCCTGTAGTGTGCGAACCGTCCGAATGAAAAGCTGACATCCGTAGTTCTGGCTATTTAGCAGTCCAGAAGACGAACGGAAAACTTTCAACACATCTGGATAAAGCTTCGTCTAATAGTACCACTCGAACCTGAAACTAGTGAATGGCCTTAAAATATCCATATTTCTTACATGATAAATAAATATATTGTTTATGACTAAGAGAAAACAGCAAAACTCGAAACACCTGAAACAAAAATAAACACTTTATTTACACCCATTTTTCAATTTATTCTCTGAAAGTTCTGTTAAACCTCGACAACCATCCAAAAATAATATTAACAACCTATAGGGCGGGTGGGCGGGTGCCGACATGTTTACCGCTGAATAGAAACGCCTCGAATGATGTACACAGATAAAACCAACACTTAAATAGCCTAATCGCACGAGATACACGCACCTTTTCCCTCCACACTGACAATTACCGTCAAGTTCGTATTATTCGAAACGGAAATAATTTCATTTCTCTTTCGTTTTACACTGTGTATTGTATGCAAGTGACACCCAAGAATATTCCATATAATATTGTATTAAAGCCATCAATATTGACTTAACTGGTTACTTAAATCGTAGCCCGCCCGGCTAGCTCAGTGGATAGAGCATCGGACTGTCAATCCAGGGGTCGTGAGTTCGATCCCCAGCCGAGGCGGGAAAAATTTCTCCGTGACAATTGAACTCGGACATTGCGTCTGTGAGTCATTTGTCCCTCACCTCTGATTCAAGTGAGGAAGCAGTCAGTCGCTTGCGGAGAAATTGGTTAGTACTGGTTAGAGACCCAGGAACACCGGTTAGGTGGACTGACCGCCGGGATATAACCAGAAAGGTGTTGAAACCAGACGTAAAACCCCAAACAAACAAACAAACATACTTAAATCGTAAATATGTTTTTCCTCCAATACAACACCCACTAACAACCAATCTAATTAATCTATTTGATTTTTCCGCTGCATAATAATAAAATCCCACTAGATACCTCTCCAGCCTGCTAGATGCCTCTCTGGTGTAAATAGCTACCAATCGAAATAGTTTATTTCATTTTCCCTCTGCATGATAAGAGAATACGAGTATTATTTACAACATTTCATTGGTCGAACAACTAGGTCAAAAGTGAGCTTAGACAGCTAACGCCGAAAAAGTTCCGAATTGATTGCAAACATTGATCGATCTTCTTGTCGCAAGTAAGTATTAACTATTTACTTATTTTAAAATACTTATTTTTACTATTGCATGTATTGTTATTATTTGCGTTATTGCAGAGGTCTGGAGGGGTCTGTAAAGGTGTATGTGGCAACTCTTGGCTATTTTCTTTTCACTTCAGATTTGTTTTCATGCGAGGCAGATTACTATTTTGCTTTTTTTATCTCGACGCGAATATATATACTCGAGCACAAAAGAGGCGCATCACACCTCTCTTCGGACTGTCTCTCTAGTCTTTTTGTACCAGCTGTGATGAAGATTATAAAACTGAGATTAGAAACCATTCTCAAATCTCAAGCATCTGATTGACTGAAATATCAGCCAATCAGCTTGAGATTTGAGACTGGTTTCCATTCTTAGTTTTATAATCTTGTGGCCTGCTTGCAGCTTCTAATTTGTATAAGAATCCAGTCGACAAGCAGAGCATGACCATGCTACTTGGGGTTCACTTGAACAAATTAAGAAACTTCCGTAGTGTGCAGGTCTTAACTGTTCGTTATCATGCTTATAGAAAACACGCCACAGAAAACTATAAGGATGTAGTTAACATCACTAACAGATGTTGGGCATTTTATGATAAGACCGTTCACGCAAATTCTCTTAAGCAAAAAATAACAACACGGAAACACAGCCTTGAAGTATTTCGCAACCGAACGCAATGATACTGTGTATGTGCTTTTTCCATTAGCATAAATTTACGTGGTTTTCCGTTAGACACAACTCTCGCGGTATCCCTTAATTCGTATATCTTCTGTTTCTGAAATAGTTTAAGATCAGTAGATGGTCACGTGATTTTCTGTGTATAAAAGCAACAATGATCTTTGTTGGTGAGAACTTGACGGGACATGCATATGGTTGGTGCTTCCAAGAACCTGGTTAATGCCAACGGTAAAATGCTTAGTCACTGACCATTTGAAGGCGGTCTTATCAGGTTTTTATTTCTATGGATTGATTGATGTGTCTTTTTGAAATGTTTCATGTAATAACAGATGCCCTATTTACACCTCTACTTTTAACTGTGTAGAGAATAATTAAGCGGTGATTCGAGTTAGGATATACTTTTTATATGAATATTTCACTTTTTCAAATACAGACAACCTGCGTGGTATTCAGCTTCAACTGAGCAATCCAACAAGAAGATATGACAGCCTGTGCACATCTATTTCTTGTAAGTTGTTGTTGTATGTTATGAAGCATTTAAGACTTTTGCAGTAGTTTCCGATTTCATAAAGTTATGAATTTTACACGAGCACCGTTTGTGTATTATACGTCATTTTGAGGTCGTTTTGTTTCAAGGAAATGTAGGAGAGTTTCTTATTTCTTTAAATAATACCTATGAATCAACTTATGCTGGTCTCTATTCAACGAATCAATGAGTTTGGGATTTTCAATTTTATCAAGTTTCAAGTTTTATTCAGTAACAAGGCCCATTCGGGCATCAGTTTTACACAACATGCAGACACATGTACAAATGATATGCAGCAATACAATATTGACTAGATCAACAATAAACTTCCAGGAAATTGAAGGTAGTAAACAATTAATAAATTGAGAACATAATTTTCTGTACCAAAAATAGCAAGTTTGATAAGATTGTTTTGGTCATCACTTGCAAAAAGTCTTTCAAAATTAACCATGTTGTCCTTTTTCGAAGGAAAGTTTATGACTACTACATCTAAAATGACATAAACTTAAAGCAAGGTTCTTTGGCAACATTTTCAAATACATTTCTAATTCATTTTTTTAGGAATTCTGTAAAAATGAGCACTTGCACACGGTGGACACGTAAAATTCACAACGTTGTAAAAACGTAAACTTCATCAATCGTATTTAATTATAGAGAATCCAGTTTTAAGAAGTGCTTTAAAGCTATATTCAACATTCATGAAAACTTTCTCAAAGTCTCGGGATACGCTTTAAAATTGAAAATTCTGTATACTTTTATTAGGATTTGATAAAACATCAAGGTAAAACTATTATTAATAATTAAACTTATGTTTATTTTTTAAAACTTTGACAAGTTCTAAGAAATAGATGAAAATGAAACGTTTAATGCCACCAAACACGAAAAATATGAAAATATTGCAGAAAAGATTTGACTGGGCCTGATTATGGGCAGTATTTGAAATGTATTACTGCCCACGCCGGCTAGCCCTCGATAGAGCGAGACTCAAACAGTACAATTTCGATCCACCCCGGTTTGTATATGGCTGTAAACATGGAACCTACGATGTAAAAGCAAACTTTAACATCTTAGAATGTATTTAACCAACAAATTGAAAATAAACAGCGGTGGGGTTTGGTTGATGGCTATTTATAAAAAAAACTCTTGCTTTTATTGCCTTATCCTTTGTCCTTTTCTTCTGCGTTCCTTCATTTCTGTCTACTTTCTATTTATGATAACATTACCTAAAAGCATGTTATTTGTGAAGAACTGATATGAACCATTGCGGGCAACTGATTCAAGCGCACTGGCTCGTCCTTGGAGATGTTTTAAAATAATTGTATTAACACTTGTTCTCCAACCTACTACTTTTGTTAGTTGTCATGATTTTTGGAAGAAATTGAAAAGATGGACGAATATTCTACACCAAAGGTTCTGGTTACTATAAATGCCAAAATTTGAAGTTAGTTTTTACCTCTGTTCTTAGGTATTTTGTTAATAAAAAAATAAAAATTAAAAAGTGTCCATCCGCCCCCTTTTTTCCAAAAATCTGGATGAGAATCTAATTTTTTTTTCTGGCCTTAAGTCAAATGAATGATGTTTATACCGAAATAAATGAAACACTTTTGCCAGATTAAAGAATTCTCATTATGTCCTGAAAACAAAATCAGTTGACAAAGACAAATATAATTCCGTTGCTTGCGTAGAACTAAAAGAGAACTAATTTGATGTCATTTTATATATCCGTGTTAGTATGTCAGAGTTTTATGAAGTGCTGTGATGAGCTGCATCATCATCATTGTCAACAACTCATAATTGATATATTTTACTATTTCATAGCTTTATTAATATTAGTAAATATTTAATATCTGTATTGTAATATTTTATAAATTATTAAAGTATCGTTGTTGTAAACTATGCAAAATACGTTAAATTGTTCTTAATCTGTAAACTAAACAAATCTGTTTTTTCATATAGGTATCGTCTTGGTGATGGCCTTGACTGAGTCACGTGGTTATCTGCTCGACGGCAAGTATTCGCACGACTGTCTAAGTCCCGCCACCTGTCAAGGCTGTACTGTCGTTTGGGGAGGAGTATATATAGCGTTCGCGAACACCATTTTCAAGTGCTCCTCTGTCGGTCTTACCGTTTTTCCAACAATACATGGTAACAGGCAAATCGACGGCTTCCTAACCATAGATTTCAGTCGGAACAGCTTTACGTCAGTACCTTCAAACGCTTTTCAAAATGTAGACCTCAGTTCTGGACAATATCTTTCCATAGATCTTAATTCAAATCTCATATCTAGCGTTGATACTTCTGCGTTTGCGGCTATTCGTCGCACATCACTCGCCTTGACCTGTCAAACAATCAGCTTTCTTCAATTCCTTCAGCGATTGGCTCCTTGAACAATCTGTCAGCTCTCAAGCTGGAAAGAAACCCATTGAGATCTGTTGACTCATCAGTCATGGCGGGCATTGGTTCTTCATTAACGGACCTCGATATAGGGTTTGGCCAGTTGAGCTCATGGCCTTCTGCCCTCGGTTATCTGACCAGTCTGACTTACCTTGCAATCTACGATTTAAACATAGAGCTTAGAGGTCCCAATATCTTTCGAGGGTCTGCCAGCACCCTGGGAAGCTTACATCTGCTATACAGCCAATCTAACCATGGCTCTAGATTTCATATCATCCCAGATGCTGATACTACGCTCACTCGTCTGTACGATCTAACGATTCGTGGAGATGTTTATTGCAACTGTGACCTTGCGTATTTGAAACACTGGCAACAAAGAAGCGCTTTTAATCAACCTGGCGGTGCAAGATTGTTGTGTCATAGATCTCTTAATCGTGTTGGTTATTACATATCGTACCGCGTTGACACTGACTGCTTAACCATACTGCGACCTTCCGTTGTCAGTCTGAAACTATGGCCGTATTTAAAACTTCATAGCTCAGTTAAATTATACACCTATATTGTAGTTGGAAATATTGATAAACTTTTGCACATGTTACTTTTTATAATTTCAAATGTTGTTTTTTCCCGGTAAAATACACTTGCGTTTATCATTTGAGTTGTGGTTTATTTTTTAAATATGAAATATATATTATTCTGGTTAGTTTTTGTAATGATATGTTTAACTTTAAACAATCTCAAATTTGTGCAATACCCCATCCAATGTGCAAAATTGCGTTCCGTTAAATACGTATACATAGCCTTTTAAATACTGCTGAACTGGATATAAAGTATAAGGTTGAAAAAGCACAGTATAGAGGAATTACTAATAAAGGTATTGTATAAATATTCAGAGTCTTCAAATACCAAAGACATGTAATTATGAAAACAGAGTATATGAGACTGAGACACGCAAATACAGTCGATGCAGATATGGAGATTTCATGTGCATACAATTTTTATTGACCCGCCCGCACACTTACCTATGCTTAAATTAAGTACCATCAAAACGTCATTAATAATGTTAGTTTGAAGTATTGAAAAACGTTTTGTTTGTATTTTTCCTTTGTATGTGCACTTTCAGGGCTTGTTCGAGTCTTATAAAAAGACAGCACTTTCGGCTGAAAAACACCTACTTGTTACACAAGGCCAAAGATCATAAAACTAAGTTTGTAGATCAGTATCATATCTCAAGCATCTGATTGGCTGAAATGGCGACCAGTTGGACCATTTCAGCCAATCAGATGCTTGAGATTTGAGACTGATCTCCTGATTTAGTTTCCTGATTTAGTTTTACGTTCTTGTGCCAAGGTTCTCCGGAACAGTGACTAACATCCGACCAATATAAAGGCTACACTCTCCCTATGCCCAAGATCATAAAACTAAATCTGGAGATCAGTCTCAATAACGCAACAACTAAGCTTTTGTATAGATTCACAAGCATAATTATTGCTGTCACAAAATGATAAAATAGATGAAAGGGAACTGAAAGCCACCGAACACGACATATGAAAATATTGCAGACTCGGTTTCATTGAGCCTGTTCACGGGCAAATCTAGCCCCGGGTTGAACTCCATATTTTCACCAATAAACAGTAAACTCCTTGATAAACTTTCCAGATATTGTACTTTACTGACTACTGTCGTCAGCGAACCAGCAAATCTTCGAGTTTATTTCGTTTACCAAGTCGTAGATAAGATAGAGCTATGATGTATAAAAGTGTAGATGTTAGAGATAGAAACATAGCCAAGAAGTTAAGTTGCCATCAATACATATAGACAACTTGTGTATTTTTATTCTCTATGCTAAACACAATCAAATGCTTTTGATTCGCAGAAGATCATTCGTGTCACTTCATTTCCTTTGTCCAATGCTTGACTTTTCATTGGTTTGAGTCACAATTTCTCTCCATCCACCTCAACCCCTGAACCGGCTGACAAAGCATATTGTTTAACTACTATGCTAGAAAACTTTTGTATACATAAACTGCTTTTGATACGTCGCAGAAGACCATTCGTGACAGCTCATTTCCTTTGTCCAATGCTTCACTTTTTTGTCATTTTAAGGGCTTGCCACACTCCTCCCAATCCTATTCATCGATAAAAAGAAAATTATCAAAATCTCAATAAATCTCAAAATGCCGTTCAATGAAACTTTGCACAAATGAATGTTACTAATGTATCATGATTTTGCATACAGTAAGGCACGTTAGAATAGTGAAGAAAACAAGCTAGACCTTAAAATTCCTTAAAATTCTATTTACATAAATTCACAAAACCTAAGCGTTACAAAACATAATTTTAAATTCCCACGTGAGTGCAATGTTACTGACAAGAAAATGTTGTGTTCTTTGTAAAAAAAACTTTCAACTACTAAAAGAGAAATCAGTGATTGTCATCCATTTCCGCGACCAGGAAGCGACCAGAACATTGAAGGTCAAACACACTTTTACTAATATCTCGTAAAGTTTACATAATGTAAGTCACGAGGACACAATAAATTGTTGTCAGTATCATATTACTCATGTGGGCATTTAAAATGATGTTTTGTGTTGTTTAGTTTTTGTGAATTTGTGTAAATAGAAGTTGATGGAATTTTTAGATCTCGCTATTTTTCTTTACTGTTCTAACGTGTTTTACCATCTGCAAAATAAAGATACATTAATAACATACATTTGTGCAAATTTTCATTTAACGGCATGTTGCCGTTATTGAGATTTTGATAATTTTCTTTTTATCGATGAACAGGATTGGGAGGAGTGTGGTAATCCCTTAAGCATAGGAAGTATAAAGAGAGCGAATTATTTTGGGGTCTGTACTTGCCGATAATAAGTTTTTGTTGAAATCAACGGTGATTACTAAATTGCTACATTGAGTGTTAGTTACTGTTGGAGTTCCAATTAAACTAGAGATGTGTCCATAGGACACAGATTCCCCCACTCATTTTCAAAAAAGCCAACATTGTGGTCACAGAGCACTTCACTTCAGAATTACAAGATAAAGATCTTTTTCCGGTAATGGCAATTATACTATGATGGTTTGAAATATACTTGATTTTCCATAATGTGTGTTTCCAAATGGAGTTACCTCACCTTTATTCACTAGTACAAAGCAAGGTTGGTTAAACACCCATGTTTAACTTCGGTCCAAGGGTACAAGGGAAATAAGCTTGACTAGTACCTACTAATACATTGAAGGCATATACGAAGATAACAAAGGCAGAGTTATCCAATAATATTGTGCTAAACATCAAGGATTATCATCTATTTCAAGTTGGAATTACTTCTATCTGAGGAAAAAGATCAATTTATACACTCAAAATTTCCGTAGGAAAATTAACAAAGTTAAACAAAGGATGATAATCCAATCAGATTTACCTCTCAATAAGGTTCTACTACGGTACACATGATGGTCAACAAACTAATACAGTTTCAAGACTTTGGATAAACAGTTTAGGAGTTATGTGCAACACAATATTACATGGCGATTGTAGTGTACTGAAATGAAGGGCGATAACTCTGGTTTTAATGGTTGTAGCCAAAAACGAAACCCCAGGTGCACGAAAACACATTATGGTTAATAAAGCTCTACAATTTTAAAACCATATATTTACTTATATACTTGTAGAGTTAAGCTTTTCACATGATTACCTGCTGAATACATTATATTAAAACGCATAAGGCGTCATAACTCTTGTCTGAATAGGCGTGACCCTAAACAAAAGCCCAGGTGCAACACTACACATGAAGGTCAAACTACACATGATGGTCAACTTGAAGTACAAGTATGCCTTTGCTAATCAGTATAATTTTATTCAGAGTTCATCACATTTTTGTAAAGTCATCCTGAAATGTCATGGCTATCGATTTCTGCAATTTTAAACCAATGGGTCCTCCGAATGCCAGGTCAAATGCTGTACTTTTTACAGAAATTCAAAAGTACCGCTCACGGCTAACCAGCAAACTAAATTGACTACGGTATTTTTCTTCAAATTAGGCGTTAACTACGTTTAGTAAGTTTAGAAATACAACTTTCGAATCTGAGTAAAATGAACAACATTATTAACAACTATAAAAGCAAAAGCCTCAGTTTACACATGACTGCGGTCCATCTTTCCTCTGCAATACATATATTACTGTTTTGGATAAACTGAACTAAACGAAATACAAAAGACTCACTTGGTTATACATCTAGATTTTGACTTATCTAGCCAATCTGGCCGTTACCATTGGCCATTGGCACAGAACTGATAAGAGTTCACTTACATATTAAGCTGAAAAGATACGAATTTATTGACTTGTCGTAAGTAAGTATTTACTATATACTTATTATAAATTACTTATTTTTTCTAATTGCATTTATTGTTATTATTTGTTTTATAGCAGATATGGACGGGGTCTGTATCTGCCTTATGTGGCTACTTTTGGCTTCTAGTATTTTCTCTTCGGATTTTTTTTCATGCGAATAGGTTGAGAGTGAGACAGTTCACTATTTTTCTGTTTTATTTCAACGATAAAAATATTCTAGGGCATATTCTTCGGTCGGTCTTTCAGTGTTTTCGTACGAGCTGCTTGCAGGTTACATTGTGTAAGGGTCCAGTCGACAAGCAGAGCATGATCATGCTACTTGGGGTTCAAGTGAACAAATTTAAAATCTTTCCTTAATATTTGTTACCAAGGACGTCATGCTATTAGTAATAAAAAACGTCTCAGAGAATTATTACGGTTTAGTTAACATTTCTAACAAATGTTGGACATTTTATGGCACGACTGCTCACGTAAATTCTCTCGATTGTATTAACCAAAAATAAAACAACAACACGAAAACACATCCTTGAAGCATTTCGCAACCGAACGCAATATTATGAGTTTGTATTTATTTTCATTGGCATAAATATACCATATCTTGAAACTGTATTAGTTTGTTGA
This sequence comes from Corbicula japonica, assembly GCA_038501625.1. Taxonomy (NCBI): domain Eukaryota; kingdom Metazoa; phylum Mollusca; class Bivalvia; order Venerida; family Cyrenidae; genus Corbicula; species Corbicula japonica. The sequence continues at coordinate 545,022 of JAZAYU010000112.1, read as the reverse complement.
CCATACGTTTGACACTTCATTCTTGGATTCTCTAAATTCGTAGATCTTCTGTTTCTGAGTAGTTTAAGATCAGTAGATAGTAACATGATTTTCTGTATAATAATTTTTGTTGGTGAGAACCTGACGGGGCAGATGTGAGGTTTGTGCATCCAAGAACCTGGTTACCCCACACCAGAGTCAAAACACTTAGCCGCTGACCGTTTTACCATGGTCACTTATCAAGTTTTTATTTCTGTGAATAGATTGTTGTGTCTTCTTGAAATGTTTCATGTAATAATAGATACCCTATTTTCACCTCTACTTTTAAGCTGTGTAGAGATGCTGTGTTGTTACGAAAGAAGCTTTTTTCTTATATAAAGTTTTCACTTTTTAAATACAGACAACCAGAGTGGTATTCATCTTCCACTGAGCAATCCAACAAGACGAAATGACAGCCTGTGCACATCTATTTCTTGTAAGTTGTTTTTTGTATGTTATGAAGCATTGCAGACTATTGCTGTAGTTTCCGATTTCATAACATTATGAATTTTACACGAGCACCGATTGCAGAGTTTACGTCCTTTTGAGGGTTGTTTTGTTTCATGGAAAGGGAACTTTAAAAGCCATCGAACTCGACAAATATGAAAATATTGCAGGCTCGGTTTGATTGAGTCTGTTCAGAGGCCGTCATGAAAATGCATATTACTGCCCACGCCGTCTAGCACCGGGTTGAGCGCAACTCAATATTTACACCAATAAACAGTACAATTTTGATCCATCCCAAACGATGATATGCATATGGCGGTGGACATGGAACCTTCAATGCGGTATTTTCAGATTAATACCATTCCATGTTCAGCGGCGCATGGTCCCCAGAGAAAAGATTGGGTTTGCCCAAAACGAGAAAGCAATGGTCGAAACTAAACAGAATAGAACTTTGACAGTGGATGAGAGAATATAAATCCTACATATCACAGACAATGCCAAAGGCAAAAAATTAAGTTAGCATTTAACTACATGTAAGTTAGTATGTCAGAGTTGTATGAAATGCTCGCAAAATGAGCTTCAGAATCATCATATTCAACAACGCATATCTTTTGATATCTATTTATATAGTTAATAGACTTATTGTAACATTAAATGATTAATTAAAATACCTTTGGAAATACATTAAATTGTTCTTAATCTTAAAACTAAACACATCTGTTTTTCAGATTGGTTTTGTCTTGGTGATGGCCTTGTCTGAGTCACGTGGTTATCTGCTCGACGAAACTAATTCGCACGACTGTCTTAGCCCCGCTGCCTGTCAAGGCTGTTCCGACGTTTGGGGAGGAGTATATATAGCATTCGGGTACACCATGTTCGAGTGCTCTTCTGTCGGTCTTACCGTTTTTCCAACAATACATGGTAACAAGAAAATCCTTTCCGACGGCCTAACCATAGATTTTAGTGGAAACCGCATTGCGTCTGTACCAGCAAACGCTTTTCAGAATGTACACCTCAGTTCTGGACAAAATGTTTATATAAACCTTTCTTCAAATCTTATTTCAAGCGTTGATACTTCTGCGTTTGCTTCCATTCCGTCGTTTGTCAGTCGCCTTGACCTGTCAAACAATCAGCTTTCTACAATCCCTTCAGCGATTGGGTCTTTGAATCATCTGTTACATCTCAAGTTGGAAGGAAACCCATTGAGATCTGTTGACTCATCAGTCATGGCGAGAATTGGTTCTTCATTAACGGACCTCGATATAGGGTTTGGCCAGTTGAGCTCATGGCCTTCTGCCCTCGGTTATCTGACCAGTCTGACTTCCCTTGCAATCTACGATTTAAACATGGAACTTAGAGATCCCAATATTTTTCGAGGGTTTGCCGGCACCCTCGGAAGCTTACATCTGCTGTACAGACAAGCTGACCATGGCTCAAGATTTCATATCATCCCAGATGCTGTTACTACGCTCACTCGTCTGTACGATCTAACGATCCGTGGAGAGGTTTATTGCAACTGTGACCTTGCATATTTGAAACACTGGCAACAAAGAAGCTCTTTTAATCAACCTGGCGGTGCAAGATTGTTGTGTCATAGATCTCTTAATCGTGTTGGTGATTACATATCGTACCACGTTGACACTGAATGCTAAACCAACTGCGACCTTCCGTTGTCAGCCTGAAACTATGACCGTATTTAAAACTTCATGCCTCAGTTAAATTAAACACTTATATTGTAGTTGGTTATATTGATAAACTTTAGCACATGTTAATTTTGCTAATTTTAAATGTTTTTACAAGTACAATTCACTTGCGTTTACCGTTTGAGTTATGGTATATTTTCAATATATGAAACACATTATTCTGGTTAGTGTTTGTAATGATATGTTTAACTTTCCAAAAATTCAAATTTGTGCAATACGCCATCCAATGTGCAAAATTGGGTTCCCTTGTTTTATACTTCTGTTAGCCTTTTAAATACTGCTCCAAGGTTTATCATCATTTCAAGTTGGAATAACTTCTGTCTAAGGATAAAGATGAATTAATAAACTAAAAATTTACAAGGTTAATTAAACGAAGGGAGATAATCCAATCAGAGTTACCTCACACTTACGTTCTCTTATCGATACACATGATGGTCAACAAACATAGAGTTTCATGACTATGGCTTATATAGTTAGTGTGTAATGTGCTACACAATAGTGATTTTATTGTACAGAAATACATAAGGGGCAATAACTCTTGATCAAATAGACGTGCTCAGAAACAAAACCACAAATACACAACTGCACATTATGGTTAACAAAGCTGTAAAGTTTTACATCTGTGCCTCATATACTTGTAGAGTTATGCGGGACAAAATAATTCACGATAAATGTCCTAAACTGAAAAACATAAGAGACCACAACTGTGGTTTTAATGGGCATGGCCAGAAACAAAACCACAGATGCAAAACTACATATGATGGTCAACATTCCTGTATTATTTCATGATTGTGGCTCTCGTACTTTTTGAGTTACGCGCGACACAAGATTAAATAGTAATTTATTATACTGAAATACATAGGGGGCCATAACCGTGGACAATGCCAGAAACAATAACCCAAGTGCACAACTACACATGATGGTCCACATACCTGTAAAGTTTCGTGTTTGTGGCTCTCGTACATTTTGAGTTAAAGGTAAAGGTATGGGTTTATAAAGGACTGGTATGTAATTACTGATCTCATTCAACCGACTTTCACATTTACCCCCTGATCACTGGATATAAGTCGTCCGATAACAGTCGGCGCCGTAGGCAGCCACGGAACATTGCCTATATTCCTCACAGGTACCCATTTATACACCTGGGTGCACAGAAGCAATGAAGGCTTAATTTCTTGCTCAAGGAAATTAGCGGCCGGACTGGGGCTTGAACCCGGGTCCATTCGATCCCTAAGCGGGATTACCACTGCTTAACACAACTTCGGAAGCTTACTTGTTATACTTGTAATATTTTAAAGTCTATATTCTAGCACAGTTAAAATGATTTCTTTTTTATTACTTTGTTTTTTGGCAACTGGGACAACGGTAGCAAAAAATATTATGTCGGGACTAGATTATGTTATGACCCGGTATGACCGAATTACACAATTTCGCTCTACGAAGCGACAGAAAGGAAAAATACAAACTGCTCGACTTTTGAGTTTAAGCATCATTCGTGATCATTTTATACAGAAATTATTAAACTCGTCATCTTAAGTGATATAAAACTCGGAAAAAGTCTAAACAGACTCAACGCAACTGTGACTTCGTGGCGCAACGGTAGCGCGTCTGACTCCAGATCAGAAGGTTGCGTGTTCGAATCACGTCGAGGTCATTCTCTTTTTGCTACCGAGTACCGACTGTGTTAGCTTCGCTAACTTTTGACAATATATGCAGGGGGTAGGACGTGGCACTGCTTCCGAAGATAGTCAGGACAATGTTGCACTGGGATGAAAATGGTGGTTTGGTCGGCCTTTTTAAAAATATGGATTTAATTTGCAAGGTAGGTGCCTTCATACAAACTTTAATTTAAAGTCTACTTGTGCATTCTGCGAACAGATGCCTAAGGTACCCTCGATACTTTATTTCAGGAACGCAATTTTTGTAACAAAAAAGTTATTGAAGGTTTTATACAATGAAGGTAATGTAAACAGGCCAAAAATCTGGTATTTTAGGGTTATCTTCAGACATCTGGGCACTACCATGTTGGGTTTTAGCATTTTAACAAGTCAAAATAACATATTCTTTTTCTACTTGGCTTGTCCACAATAAGGCACCCTCCACGCTCGAAACAAAACAGGACATGCCATTATGTGGCATTCGAGGATTGGGACATTCCTACGGAAGCCCATTAGGGCCATTTTGAGTTAGAGGTTAGAAGGCAACAATTCTTACTTAGATGTTAGATCTTAGAACTTTGGTCGAAGAACTTAGAATTAGAAATCTCTTAAAAGCGGGGACGCCATTTGTTCCCAAGAATATCAACAGCTGCAGGTAGACATGAAAATCGACAACAAGGGGTGAGTTATAATTCATTGATGATATTTTCACAAGAATTCTATACAAGCGATAGTGTAATTTTGATCTTGATAGTATATATACCAATAAATGTTACGGTAGGTCGCTTTAGAGGTGTTTTGTGTGATTGTTAAAAGGTGGTGTTTCTAACTCCGCTTCCCGTCAATCATTCAGTCAGTGAGCTTTATATTTAATATTTATTAATATGTATAATTAGGCTTTCCGATCCCACTGTTCTAGATGGTCGTTTACGCACAGGGGCTCCCTGTGAAAACAACCCAAGTATCTGTTGCTTGTTTTTGTGTTATTACCCCCTTTATCAATGTTTTGAACGATATTTAAAAAGTATCATGAACTGTCAGTTGTATAATAATTGATACTATCGGTTTTCTATGGAGTAATATAATTTTATTATTTTTCCTATTGCTGTATTTTCTCTTTTCTTTCTTTTCCAGACGACAAAAATGGTCACTAAATGGGAATGGACGTTTAGAATTCGACGCTAGCACTGCCTCAACCATTTTTCAGAATGAAAATGTTTATGTATGGAAAGAGTGTAGCAAATCAGCGTATAGAATCCTGTTGGGATTACTTAGTAGAGATAGGGTCCACTGGTGGATTTCATTTTGCAAGGATCTACTTGACGTAAACGTTTTGGATGCAACAAGTCTTATACACAAAAAAATGCCTCAGATATTGTTTCAAGCAGAACTCGACATGATATCTCAGCAGTGGAACGCTCACAAAATTCGAGCCCAAAAGAATTTTGATATTACTTGCGGAAGACCCGATATAATGTATTGTGTACTTGATGGTGGACATAACTGCGGTCATCATGTTGATCAAGAGGACATACAGATATCCCAGAAACTTTATGGATCACCTAAACGGTTTTCTTCGAGGATCGCGTTCGGGTGTTTTCGTAGGATAACAGAAGGCTTGACAGCCGACGAATCGTTAACATTGTACATTGAAATTTTACCGATGACTGAGGTGATGATTGAGATGATTGATTTTACAGTGACTTTCAATGAAACAGGGGTTTCGTAAATCTTATCAAATAAATTGTAGCACTACAATTCGTGTGATTACTGACCATTCAACCTGTCTGTCAAAGTCAAAAATATTATCTATTTTGTGCTAATTGTACTTATTGTCAGAAAACTTATTAAATTGTCGGATACCGCTTGTGGACATCATAATATAAGTATATTAAAAGAAAATGTTTTGTCTTATATAGTATTGAAGTACCATTTGCTACAATTTTCATAGGTGACAAAGGGGCATGATTCTGCAAAAATGTTTGATGGTGTGACCTGCTCTTGGCTCCAAATTGGGGTCACCTGTACATATATAATGGATCGCATAACTAAATGAATCTTGATCATACATGCGAAAAATAGCTATTAAACTATGTTATAACTAAGGTCTTTGAATAAAGTTGTTGGACTAGACATTAGAACTTAGAACTTAGACATTAGAAATTGGACATTAGAACTTAGACATTAGAACTTAGTTCTTAGAACTTAGACATTAGAACTTGGACATTAGAAGTTAGAAATTAGAACTTAGTTCTTAGAACTTAGACATTAGAACGTAGATATAAGAACTTAGACATTAGAACTTAGACAGAAATTTTCAAAAAATCGGTTATGTACGGAAGCCTATTAGGGCCATTTTGTCTTAGTACTTTGGTATGAGGAGTTAGGTCTTACGTGTTTTTTCTTATCTGTTAGCTATTATGTGTTAGGAAAGAAATTGGCGGAAAAGGAACGTTTGCGAGCAACATGGTCGAAAGTTTCTTCTGATAAACATACATTTCCTCAATGATTATTTGGTAAGTATAATCAAATCTAACTTTCAACATCTTATGAATAAACGACCAACGATCATTGTAGATAATATATTTTATGTATAATAATTGTTTTTCACGATAATACTAATTGCCTTGTTAGTGGTATCAAATCTCGATCGGGATAGTTTTTCCTTCGATGAACAAACCTTGGTATCACAGTATGGTGTCCAGTACTGGTAACACCAAGAAACGACACAGTGTTTAGTACAGGGTGTGATCTCTGAACCCAGGAATGACGGTGAACGCTAACGAGTACCTGACTCGAAAACTAGTCAACACTGGCTGTCTAAAAAGGGCATTAAACCTGATATGATATATATGAATTATATTTAATTGTTTTCCTTCTCTTTTTCAGAAGCCGTATATAATGAATGTGTCCGTGCTGATTGTATGGATTTGCAGATTTCCGGTGTTCCCGGTAACATCTGTTATACCAGCAAAAATAAATGTAAGAGGTATAAGTACAAGATTAGAGTTGATTGAAATATTTTTTTACTGTAGATTTACATATACCAAAATAGTATTACTTTTGTTTATGGTAAATAACATCAGAATATCATTGCGGCAGCTGAAAAGAGTCCTGAAAAGATACAACTTAAGACGTCGATTGGCAAACACACCTGATGAGACTGTTATGGAGTGCATATCAAACGAAATTGAAAATAGTGGGCAGTGTATAGGTTACCGTTCCATCTGGAAACGTTTGATAAATTACCACAAACTAAAAGTACCTAGAGACACAGTACTGTCCCTTATGAGACAAATTGACCCTGATGGAATAAAACTTCGAAAGGCGCACAGACTGAGGAGACGGAAGTACAGAGTTAAGGGCCCAAATTATGTATGGCACGTCGATGGTTATGATAAACTAATTCATGGCGCAATTGATGGTTACAGCAGACGAATACTTTGGTTAGAAGTTTTGCAGAGAAATAACAACCCTTCTGTAATTGCTATGTATTATCTTGAAGCATTGAAAGAACTAAGTTGTCCAACGAATCCTTCGTTGTGACAATGGAACAGAAAATTCAACGTTGGCACTACTTCAGCAGTTTTTGCGATACCATGATACAGACAGAATGGCTGGTCTTAATAGTTTTAGGTACGGGAGAAGTGTTTCTAACCGAAGAATCGAGGCTTGGTGGGGATAATTAAGACGCCACGGTATTCAATGGTGTTTTTTTTTAATCTGAGAGATATCGATGAATATGACTTATTAAATCCGTTACATGCTGAAAGTTTAAAATTCTGTTTTACACGATTAATCCAAGCTGAACTTGACAGAATAGCTTCACATTAGAATCTACATTCAATACGTGCACAAAGAAACACCGAGATTCCAAATCGAAACACCGACTTAATGTACTTTATTCCGGAAGTATCTGGAGGTCACAATTTTGGCAAGAAAATCAAACAGAAAGATGTGAAATTCTGTGGTGAAGAGTATGGCTTACGTAGGGAAATATGCTGTAAAGACTTAGAAGATCTAGCAAATATACTCAAACATGATCTTCATGTTCCTATGAATGTACGAAACATGGCAATTATATGAACTGTTGGCACTTATCGAGGAAACCTTGGAGTAAATGCGTGTGTATACAAATACATATAATTGAAATACATATTCTTGAGTATATGATATAATTCTCTATTCGTTTTGTCATTGTTACACGTTGTAATTCATGTAGCTAGTCATTTCAAACATGCAAACAAAACAGAAATTCTAATAGAGCTGCTTTTTAAAACAGAATTCATAGGTTAAAATGTAATTTGTTATAGCATGCAAAGTCATGTTGTGGAGCCTCACATTTGGTTCACAATTTAAGTTTTTGTTTATGGTCAACTTTCAAGCTATTGCCTTATAACTTGACTTACTTTAAAAATGGTATGGTCGTCATGCCAAGGGCAGGTAACGCTTGTCAATTTATTCTAGTTAAGTCCCTTGTCAGACCAAGAAATTCATCTGTTACTTTATTCCCATGTATACGCCCATGAATTTCTATCCGTTTTTAAGTAAAAATATTTTTTTTCATCATTTTGTCTTAGTTTTTTTGAATTAGTTATTACCTATTATGTCTTATTTATTGCGTCATATTTATGATGTCGTAGGTCAAAGGTGTTAGCAATTACACTGTCAAACTTACAAAATATGTGATAGTTGCTGTAGATTTTGTTTTCATGCCATCAAAAAATAAGCGACACGATAGACGTGTCAATAGTTACGCTTCCTATATCAGGTTAGTGTTATAGGGATTATATATAATGGTCTCCAGAGTAATAACGCCCATAAGGTTATCCAGCAAGGTTCCTATGACATTGACCTGAAAATAAGTAAGGATCCCACACTTCTGTAGACAAACATGCATATTATGTCTGTTCGAGAATTCCCTTTCAAGTTAAGTTGACCAAAAAGTGATAATAGTAAGATTTCCCCGTGACATTAACTTTTAGATTCCAAAACTACTGTAAACAAACATGTATATGAAGTTTCATATCTGTAGGAAAAGTTCTTGTATACAGACGGATGGACAAGCTGATTCAAGTATAGCCCCTGATTACAGTATATCCCCTGCAAATATTGTTTGCGAGGGGTATAATAACTCTGGTATACTTCACAAAGTATGTATGATTCTTTCCACATTTTCTATAAAATAAGCGTTTTCCAAGTCACCAGACAAGGACCTAAAATTTGACCCGTTATGACCCATTTTTGTAATTGGCCTAGATCTTTGTAATACAAGTTCTGACAAAGATCTACAGTTTTCACATGGAAAATGTAACAGAAGACAGACGAAGTGACAAATATAGATAGAGTCCTTAATACCGGTCGGTGACTAACAACAAACGGTAGTTATGAAACTGATTTAATCAACAGTAATACAAATTAAACATAATACAAAAGCCAGTCGGAAACGCTTGCACGCTCGACTTTTTGAATAGTCGGACATATTTAAGCACATTTTAAACTGGGCTTCGTTTAAACTTGGGAGTGATTCAGGAGTTTATGACACCCCCATCACACACATATGAACAAAAGTTTCTTGCATTCACAGCAGTCACTCTGTAGCCATAATCCAATGGGTTGAAGTTCTCTTTTTCTATATCTCTATCCATGTTACTAGTAAGCATGTAACAGTCTTCCATTGAACAATTATTTAGAAAGGATTCTTCTTCTGTAAAACTTGTGTACCGCACATATATTTCCCCAGGGCTGTCACCATTCATCTTGTATTTTGTAACATTTTCGAAGTTCCTTCCAACAATACCGGAGGCCCCACTTGTTGTTTTGTCACACTTATTTTGATCTCCATTTTCCCTGATTACTGAATTCATCGAACAGTCTGAAATTATTGTTCTGGATTTTCTTGTTGCATTTATCAGTAGCTTTGAGTGAATTGCGGCTCATCCTTAGGATGTTCTTATAAAACCACCTTTCTTGCTGTAACTTGCTGTATACTTTTCTTTATTCTTTCCTTTTATTTCCTTTTCATTCCTGTAATGGAGCCAGCCAATCTGAATCTTGTATTCTGTATACCTGCCTTGACCTCGTTTTCTCTGTAAAGATACAAAAGTAAAGATAAAATACAAAGATGAGTTATTACCAATATCCAATTCAATATTTTGCTGCATCAGACAAGACGATCAAGATCCCTATTTCTTCTCACCAGCAATTCAGCAATGATATTATTAATCAGAATTAATCAGAAAGCTAATGTCTCGAGTTAGAAATATTAATAATGAAATTATTAGAGTGATGGCAAGCCTAAATGATCAAGTCGGCTATTTCCAAAATTTCCGTGTATTGGTTCTTGCAAAATTACCCACTTCGAATTTGATCTGATGTTTATTTAAATTGTATGCCAGTTTTGTGTTAAAGCATTGAAACGCTTTTCAAGTTTAGGCCATTTTGCACCATTCAAAAAGATTTGTGGTAAAACGGTGTGAGATACTGACCAGAAACTCTGGATGCGAGTTATTGATATTGATATCAATTGATATGAAGAGCTCAAAAATCTATTTCTATTCCCTAACTGACAAAATACCTCAGTGGAGTTAATTTATTGCAATAATTACATAGCTAGTGTGATGACAAGCTCAAAATGGCCAAAGTTGATTACCTTTGAAGAAAAAAAAATCAAATTGCTATACTGATGACAATCCCAAAATTGCAATTTTAGCTATTTCCAAGGCCTTGTCCCAACATAAATATGACAAAATAGACATGGTATCAATGAAAAAATTCTTTATGATACGACAGACCACTCTTCAGATAGAAATCTTTGTTTAATGGTCACTTACTTCTTATGTCTCATCTCTTATGTGTACCTTCTTATGTCTTATCTATTATGTGTAACCTCTTATGTATAACTTCTTAGGTCTTATCTCTTATGTATAACTTCTTAGGTCTTATCTCTTATGTGTAACTTCTTAGGTCTTATCTCTTATGTATAACTTCTTAGGTCTTATCTCTTATGTATAACTTCTTAGGTCTTATCTCTTATGTATAACTTCTTAGGTCTTATCTCTTATGTGTAACTTCTTAGGTCTTATCTCTTATGTGTAACTTCTTAGGTCTTATGTCTTATGTGTAACTTCTTAGGTCTTATCTCTTATGTGTAACTTTTTAGGTCTTATCTCTTATGTGTAACTTCTTAGGTCTTATCTCTTGTGTGTAACTTCTAAGTGCTTATCTCTTATGTGTAACTTCTTTATCTTATCTCTTATGTGTTATTTCTTATGTCATCACTTTTGGGGGCTGGTGGGGAACGGGGGGGGTCATGCTTTTTTTACAAATTTGAATCACTGATTTATCATGTGTTAAACTCTGGCAATAGAATAACAACAGTATGTCTATGATCATGTTAAAATTGAAACAGTATATCCTTAGTACTGTTTGTCTAATATTCAGAATTACTGACAAAAACAATGATTTGGATGACTAACCACGGTCTGATGCATGGTTTGCAGAAAGGGGGTTCGTTTGGGGCAGACTTGAAGTTGTTTTGAATTTTGCAATTTTCTAGCCAAAATCCCCATGAAAATTAAATATTGCTGACCCAAAAGGGGTTCAGCTATCCCACTTAACTCCCTCTGGATCAGCCCCTCACTAAAACCCATAAGCTGACATGTACATGTAAATTTTTATATCTCCCATTATATGTATGCATTGGCAACCAGAATTCTGTAAACAGTTTAGCAAGTCCTACACATATATTATTGCTTAATTAAAATTGAAATTTGACTTCTATATTTTTATTAGAAAAAAAGAAAGTTTTCCTATTAATATAATTCAGAATTAAATAAGGAATTTCTTTATGAACTCAGTGGCTGACCTGCAAACCAGAGTTACAAATCTAAATATAACTACGATTCGGAACTGCTTGAACGGTGTCAACGGTATCAAATCCCCCTGACTCCTGTCAGACCTGTTTATACACCATTTATAGAACCTCCGAGATCTAACCACTCTAAAAATTCTCCTAAAGTTCAATGTCAATCACAACACAAATATTAAAGCCACGAATGTAACAATACACCCTATAGCAAGTGGTTCTTATCTATACAAATGAAAGTTAATTTAACACCAATTCACCCTATTTTAAATTTGTAATATGTACATTATTAATCAAAGTTATTATACAGCAATACTTACTTCGTCAATATTTTTATCCGAAGTAGTTTCACTCGAAGACACACCACTTTCGGCCATTTTGCTTCGCTTACCGCCAATTTCTTTCCTAATACATAATAGCTAACACATAAGAAAAAACACGTAAGACCTAATTCCTCATACCAAAGTACTAAGACAAAATGGCCCTAATAGGCTTCCGTAGTTATGCTTTTCAAATATGAAGCTTAAAGAAGGAAAAATAACTCCATTCTTAAACATAAAACTTTATTTCAGTAACAGTTAACTACAAAAATGAAACAGTATACTTATCTCATTTATCACTAATAATAATACCAAAACCTCGACAAGAACTTGTCGATGTCATACCGCCGCGCCACACTCAAGAAATAGTTAATACTTACGCTTTGTAAAAATAAATTATATTTATGGCAAAGTTCAATGTTATCTTCAGGTCAAATATTCAAAAAAGCGCTTATCTCAGGAATTCATTTGTATAAGCAGGAATTAATAAAGGTCAAGAAATGTTAAAATTATGGGGGAAAATCAATAACATTTATGTATTTGTGAATATGAGCCTAACAGTTCAAGAAATACTTTTAGTTTAAAGAAATAAATATTATTTAAGATCACAGTCATCTGTAGGTCATGGCTAAATAATCCAAGTTAAGGAAATTGTTAAAGTAGTCAAGAATTGTTAAACTTTAATGGTCAAAAACAAGAAATACTCAAGTTATGTTGAGTTTATTCTAAAATTTATGGTAAAACAGCATCGAATAACATAACCACTGCTACAGATGAAGTTGGATCATCTAAAGCAGCCACTTATTCCAACTGCTACCATTGAAATTAGATATTATAAAAGAGCCTCTAAATCCAGTGTAATGAAGCCATTCTTTCGCGTAAATGGCATTGCATTAGGCCAGGTATTCGTCAAATATGAAAACGAAAGAGAATCATTGTATGAATTGATATTCAATGAAAGAGTGTTATGAAACAACTTTAATGCATATTCCATTTGATGAATAAAATCCTTTTTGGATAGATTTAGTATGTCACTTTATGCCATTTAATCAGCCCGGGTAATACAGCTTTGCTCCTTAGACTGAAACAATCGTTCTATAGATTATTTTGTTTCATCATCAGTTCTTTTTTCTCCTCCTTCTCATCAGGTTCCTACAAAGCAGAAAACATATTTTACTGAAAAGGGATAAATTGATAAAAAGATCATTTCCAATTACCTATGTTACCCTTTCAATGATAATTTGCTTACAGTCATTTTGATAACTACATTGAACTGCTCACCTCACCTTTTCCCTGGTCACTTAAGTCAACTGTAACTTTGAAAGTCACTGGTCGCTAAGAATACTTTGTTGGTATGGAATAAGCAATAAGGAAAAGCAATTGTTGCATTGAAGTCAATGGCCACTGAGGAAAATTGATGGATGCTATGGGTATCACCTGTTGATAAGAAAGATCAATAGCTACCTGGAGTCACTTGTTGGCTTGGGAAGTCATTGGTTGATATGAAAGTAAATGGTTGCAAATAAAAATAAATGGTTGCTAGGTTGCTCGGGTAACATTGACATGCCCTTGATTGCAAATCCTTTGGTTTCCAAGGCAACATCTTTAAAAAGAGAAATAATCATATCAAATTTCATAAAAATCAAACAGCTTTTAAAAGAAATGATTTTTTTTATAACTTTGAAAGAACATTAACCAATATATAATTCCCACAACTTTTGTTGAAATTCAAACTCAACTTATGGCCTTGGATTTTGTCAGAAAGACAAATGGACAAATGGACGAACCGACAGACAGACAGACAGACTGAAAGACGGCTAGACAGCCTGCCAGCTAGCCAGCCAGACTAAGTATGATAGCAAAAGTCACCTGGTCACAAAATTCTGGTGAGATAAAAATAAACCTAGCACGAAAATTGACTTTATGCGTTGACCTTTACTTTTATCCTTGATAGTTTCTTTAGAAACTAAAGATATATCATATACTATAGATTTTTTATATGTATCAACGAGTTACACCTTATTGAATTAGTTATCGATTCTCACTTAATACAACACCTCCATATTAAATATTTTTTCCGAGGTCATTTATTTGCAAATGAGCCGAGTGTCAAAATACTCAAATATAATACCTTTGCATTCCTTCGTTTTCTACAGAAACCTCTGCTAGATGATGAGATAACGTTTATATCTGCCTTTACTTTCGCCTTCCTTTCCCCTTTCTCTGAAGTAAAAGAAGTAATTAGGTTGAACCTCAATTTGCTCTTCAAATTGTTGTCTTGAAGATCTATTTTAGCCGTAATTGGCTAAACTAGTTTGAACTGGCATTAAAAACCACTTTTGAATTTCGTCCCAGCCAGTTATAGATAGCTTGGTCAACCTATGCCTATTGAAATTGATTGTTTTGACTCAGCCCTTGAAGTTGTACCGATATAATCACCTGAATTTTAACTTACTAGCAATATCTCACCAATTCTTGTAAATAAATGAAAAGAGAACTTTAAAAGCCATCGAACACGACAAATACGAAAATATTGCAGGCTTGGTTTGATTGAGCCTGTTCATGGGCAGTAATGGAAATGCATCTTACTGCCCACGCCGCCTAGCCCCGGGTTGAGCGCAACTCAATATTCACACCACTAAACAGTACAATTTTGATCCGGAACTAAACAAAATAGAATTTTGACAGGGGATCTGAGAATATAAATCCTGCATATCACAGATAACGCCAAAGGTAAAATTTAAAAAGCAGGAAGTATATCCTGAGGGGTTAATGAACAATATCCAAATCTATATTGGCTGGGATATTGATACCAGCCATTTATAAACTGGCCGAAACATTTAAACAAAAGCAATTTTAGAAGTACTTTTAACATAGTACATAAGTATCGTGATCAACGACTTTCAAAGGACGTAACTGATAACAGCACTGATTGAATGTACGGGGAGACTTTTTATAGCCCCCACACGGCACAAACAACGCTACTGTGATATAAGAAATAAGAATTAAAATTAAAAGAATTTAAATAAGAAGATTATCTCACACCTATCTTCTTGTCTGTCTTCCATTCAATATGGCGTTTTCACGTCTAATTTCTAAGTTCTAAGACCTAAGTTCTAAGATCTAACATCTATGTTCGAATAGTTGCCTTCTAACTTCTAACTCAAAACGGCCCTAATGGGCTTCCGTACATTCCCTTTGTGGCGTTACCTGGGCAACTTTACTGAACGGGTTTTTCCTTAAAACGCTTGCATTTTCACAGATTTGATTAAAGCGTATGATTTTATATTGTTATCGATATGTTTACTGAATGTATGTTCATAAAAAACAACACATTTACAAATTTACCATATGCGTATGCCTGGTTACAAATAAACCTTTTTTATAAGATATAAATCATTAGTGAGATAGTTTCCTGGTGCCGTTGTTTGGCCTTAATTCTATGCTTATTATGTAATAAATTATTACAGAATCATTCACCAGATTATATATGGTGGTGGTTACAAAGAGTATTTACGTCACCTTTTTCATAAAGGACATCTTTTTCGATCTTCTGTTGGATATTTTGCAAATGCAATTGTTTGCCTTTAGTTGGCTTTTATTGTACATGTATGTGCATTTAGTGATCGGATATTTCAGATTCAATTACTTTGTAAGGACATCAGAGGCTTAAAATAAGTTTCCTGAACTCTTTTGATATTTGTTTAGATTTACATTACAACACGGTGTCATTTTGCGCGTGCTCAATGATGTAGTTGATGTATAGGAAACTGGATATGTTGTCGTATTTAATTTTGCCTTAAACATCATAAATTATATTCCAACTTAATCAGCTAATGTTCATATCGTTATTATATAAGTAACATAAACAATCCAAGAAATTAAAACAAACTCTTTAATCAAACCTGTAAATACGCATGTGCTTTATGAAAAAAAAAACGTTTAGTAAAGTTATCCAGGTAACGCCAAAAAGGCAATGTCCCAATCCTCCAATGCCAGATAATGGCATGTCCTGTTTTATTTCGAGCGTGGGAGGTTGCTTATTGGGAACGAGCCAAGTAGAAAAAAAGAGTATGTTATTTTGACTTGATAAAATGTTAAAACCCAACATGGTAGTACCCAGATGACTGAAGATCTGCCTAAAAAACTCCATAGTTTGGCGTGTTTACATTACCGAAACTGTATTTAACCTTCAATAACTTTTTGTTACAAAATCTGCGTTTCTAAGGCAAAGTGTGTAGGGTTCCTTAGGCATCTGGTGGCAGAATGCACTTTAAATTAAATATTGTATGAAGGAACTTATCTTGCAAAATTAATCCCTTTTTTTCAAACAAAGGCCGACTAAACCGCAATTATATCCCAATGCAACATTGTCCTCGCTTAACTATCTTCGGAAGCAGTGCCACGTCCTATCCCCGGCATATGTCTAAGGAGACATGACAGCTGCTAAGCCGAATCGCCAATAATATTTTTAATAGTAATAAGTAACTTGAGTAGAGAAGCTTTATAATTATTTTTATTGATTTTTCTTTATATGAGTGTACAAAGTATAAAATACAGTATATTATTTACTACAAATTACATTAAACATTCCGATTAAAACTATAGTCGGTAATGGCCATCCATAAATGGACTTCGTGGAGCAAAGGTACCGCCTCTGACTCTAGATCAGGGCCCAAGATCATAAAACTAAATCAGGAGACCAGTCTCAAATCTCAAACATCTGGTCGCCATTTCAGCCAATCAGACGATTGAGACTTGAGACTGGTCTCCAATCTTAATTTTTATGATCTTTGGTCCAGGAGGTTACGTGTTCGAATAACGTCGATGTCACACTCTTTTTGCAGCCCGTTGCAAAGATACTGATAGATAAAAATGAAACATTTGTACAATCTTCGAAAAATGTCATCATGGGATTCGAACCCATGGTCTAAAAAGTAGTACTTATCTTGTCCACTTAGCTACCAAATTCATTTTAGTTTCAATAGTAATGTAAGTAAATAAGCGGTATACTTTGGAAATTGATTACAATGTTAAATTAGCGATATTTGCACGTACTAATATAATATAAACACGGGCTTAATTGATTATGGATAGGTTGAGAGTCACATGATACTCTGTGTATAAAACCAAGAATGGCATATACATGCATTGGCATATAGAGTCGAATTTCTTTCTAGTTACCATTACTCTTCAAGAAAACATGGTGATATCAAAGTTGTTTAAATTAATTTGCCAGTCAGGTGATTGTCATGTTATCGATAGCATACTATAAACGTGGACAAAAATAAACTGTTACATCACTTATGTGCAGAAATTATTGGGTCATATGGCAAAAGTATTTATTTTCAAAATTTCAATTTCCGAAAAGGTTGCACGTTCGAACCACGTTAACCTAAGATCACACTCTTTTTTCCAACCGAAAAAAAGCTTTGCAAAAATGTAAATGAAAACACATGTTAAGATATATTTTCAAAATCAATGTCTATATTGGTGGGAATCGAACTCGTGGGCTAAACAGCTGCTTAACCTTCCTAGTAATTTGAGTAAATAAACGTAACTCTTAAACCATTAACCTGAACGTGTTTTACAATACGTATACGTCTATTTATACAGTTTATCTACATTCAACCTATGTTAACTGTAATAAACAGTATATAAACTTAATGAATTAAATCTAGTCGGTCACTATCAGTTCATATTCAACTAAGACTTCGTGGCGCAACGGTAGCGCGTCTGACTCCAGATCAGAAGGTTGCGTGTTCGAATCACGTCGAGGTCACAAATGTTTTGCAACCGATTTCACTAGGTTTTAGCTTGAAAAAATGTTCATGAATTATTCACGAAGTTTTTTGTGCATTCCAGTGCGCTTACTTATTTTTCTGTGCTGATTTAAGTTTTCACACAATAAAATAGGATAGTTCAAATCCCCAAGAAGTTAAAATAACCCAATCCATTTCATGTGCATGAAGTGGGCAGCCTGGCAGCGTAACGTTGACAGTCCAGCAGCCTGGCAGCCTGAAGTTAGCAGCCTAACAGCCTGTAGTCTTTACTTTCGTTAAGTTTTAACAAGTTTCCTTTTACGTCGATGACAATTGATTTAACTGCTAGTTGGTTACAGAAAACAAACTAAATGTATTCTTAGTATTACAGTACATGTATTCTTAAATGAGCAAACAAAATAACTATTGAATAATTTATTTGTGAACTGGTCAAGTCTTTTAATTGCGTTTATTTAAAATAACTTCGAAACTTAAGAAAATATTGAACAAATGAAATTACGATAGCTGGGTATATCAAGAGGTAAGCTGAGTTTTTCTTAAAATTCACAAATAGTTATTATCTTTGAATAATTACAAAATATCACTCACGAAGCAACATTTAATGTTGATATTCATTAACTTACTAGTATTTATTAGTACTCGTATTTCGTATTAGAAGCGCACACATCGTATTATAAATGAGCACTTTTGGAGAAAACACTTAAGGTCTCAATGCTGCCTATTCACAGTTTATGGTGTAATACTCAATGTCTAAGTTATGGCAAATATTAGTTATACCACTATATTATGCCTATTTATGACTGAAAATGAACGAATTTCGCCGCAATATTTGACTTTTAAGCATATTTTAGGATCTGTTGTTAGTGAATGTTTCTGCTTTAGTAATGCTATAACAACTTTGGCTATAAATATTTTCACTTGTACATTGATTTTGCAAGAATATTACATAATATACAGGTTAACAGTGCTGAAGGTTATAAAACTAAGATTGGAAACCAGTCGCAAATCTCAAGCATCTGATTTACTGAAATGGCGACCGGTTTCCATTCTCAGCTTTAAAACCTTGGGACCTGGTCTTCTACCTTTGTAAATTATATACATTTTGATATTTGAAAACACTTGATATTTTCGTCCTAACGCGTGACCGCTGCGTATTTTTGAAGCCAAAACAACAAGTCTCCACCATTACTGCAATGTTCATACCTTTTTCTAGTGCAACAGAATGGGAAGTTTGTCAGTACCTGGACAGGGAAACGACATCTATGCACGCGCAGGCTCCCGGAACGGACAGGTCACTCCCGGACCAGCTATGGTGTAAGTTACAGCGGATTTCTTCGTATTAATATAAACAAATAGAATATGATAAGAATCATTTTAAAGTAGTGAAATCGGTAATGAATGCATGGTCTTTAGCGCACATTTGTAAAAAGAATGTTTTCAAAGTTGTCGATAGTTTGTATTTTAAAAAGTTCTTTGCCAAAGATCATAAAACCAAGTCTGGAGATCAGTCTCAAATCTCAAGCATCTGATTGGCTAAAATGGCGACCAGTCGCCATTTCAGCCAATCAGATCCTTGAGATTTGAGACTGGTTTCCAACCTCAGTTTTATAACATTCAAGCCTGGTTATTACCTTTCTTGCTGTTTAGCGACCAAGATGACTGCGAATACTGTTTTGTGCATCCCCTTCAGAAGGATTATGAATGTCCGGTGTGTGGGTCGGTCCTTAGGTTTCCGGTATTGTTCGAAGAGTGCGGACACCGCTGCTGCGCAAACTGTTTACCGGAACTACTACGCACCACCGCGAAATGTCCACTAGATGGAACCCCGATTGATCGAAATAGACAGGTCAGTTTACACAGCTAACACCTTATACTTTGCTGACTTTAGCCTATTTGTCTGATATCAATTTATGTTAGTAAATTCGTGTTTTAGCAAAGCCAAGGCTATCGCTTTAAATGTTACAAGTCTTGGAAATTTTCACACACATTTTCCGCAGCAGGGTACAGAGCAGCCACTTTGGCATTAGATAAAAGTTGAGATTTGAGAACAGTCTCAGATCGTTATATCGCGTTCTCTATGATTACCGTAAAATATATTGGTAGTAATAAGTCTACTGTCAATATATACATGTATACCAAAGCCCAAACTCATTAAACTAAGACCGGAGACCCGTCACCAATCTCCAACAGCTGATAGGCTAGAATTGAGATCCATCTACAAGCTGACCCATCACAATCTAACGATCTGAGACTGGTCTCGAATCTCAACTTTACAATCTTCGGCACAGATAGTTAGTCAGAGCTATTAGGTAAGACTCGCAAAACAAATCAAAACATTCTTAACACATACTAGTATTGAATGAAATGTTACTTAATACAATAAAATGTCATTAAAATTGAGTTGTACATTTATTTAGGTGATAGTTGACAAGGAATTCCAGCACGAGATTGAACAGCTCGAAGTAAACTGCTCCTTCTACACGAAGGGGTGTACGTGGTCCGGGATCCTCAAAGATATCCAGGTAGGTCATTAGTGTGTTCGTAAAGGTCCAGCCTCACTTTGGGAAGTAAGAGGAATATCCGGAAGGTCCTAATTTTATAAAACTGGGCTGAAGAATATAAATCATTTCAACCAATCGGATGCTTGAGATTTGAGACTGGTTTCCATTTTCAGTTTTATATTCTTAAGAACCTGTAACTTGAAAACAGTCTCAGATCTCAGCAATCTGATTGGTTGAAACTGGGCATAAGTGATTAATGAGAAGCTATTGATATTTGGAAATGGTTTTTGTACCTTATTTAATAACATTTTGAGCAAGATAAGTTACAAATGTCCTTCGCCGTTTATATTACACGATCGGAAGAACCTGGTTCATCGTCCAGAACCCCAATCTATATTCAGGTTAATTCATACGTAATGGCATAACACTGAGGATTTTAATCAGTACTTAAAGTTCATTTCTATTTAAGAAATGCAAAAATGAAGTAAAATCCCTTTCTTTAAATTTTGTCCAACACTACAGCTCATTTTCGTACAGAACTGGAGACTTAAAACCATAAAACTAGACTTCTGCTCGCATGAGCTCGCATTCAATGCTCAACATGTAGTTTATTCAAAGCCTAGCAGTGAAATTAGTTATGCTGCTTTAAATGCCTATTTGATTTTCTCAAATGCATATCGATGCTGTTCAGAAACACCTAATTAACTTCAGAAATTTCTTTTTCGTGTAAAAAATAAAGAAAAAAAAAGAGTTTTGAAAGCACGGAGCCCAAACTCAAGTTTTATAACCTCGGGGCCAGGTAGTATGTCTGTGTGCATTCGTCATCTGAACATATTTAATTTTAGATCCACGTTGTGGACTGTAAGTTCCACTTGCTGAAATGTCCCAAAGGTTGTGGAATGAAGTTGGAGAAGGTCGTGCTGAAGCATCATCTCACGGAAGAATGCACTAAACGCGAGATCAAATGCGAGTTTTGTGGACTGCGCATGCACGCCGGGGACGAAATAAACCATCTTGGAGTTTGCGGGAAATTTAAGCTGTCTTGTCCGAATCACTGCAGCGAGGGAAAAGAAATAATGCGGGAGAATTTGCAGGACCATCTTGAGAATAGCTGCTCCAGGGAGAAAATCCGCTGCCCTTTTTGGGATGGTGGATGCAAATATATGGTATGTTCAATTAAATTAATCTTTAGTTATTTGTTGGAAACATGCAAAACAAAGCAAGTCAAAGTTTGACTCTCAGCATCATATTGCAATATAAAAAGGGGATTTTAAGATAAGGTACTCGTACATATGGTCAAGATTCAAGATTCCTAGTAGATTATAAGTGCAGTTATACCGTCTTATCAAGAGATTTTAGGAATTGTTAGCGCTCAAAAATGGAATTTCTTTTATATATTTGTCTAAAAATTTTCTGTTGCTGCAAAAATGCAAAATAAGTTCATTGACAAAAATTAGAGTTTTAAGTCATATATCAACAAGGGCCCAAGATCATTAAACTAACAATGGAGACCAGTTTCAAAACTCAAGCATCTGACTGGTAGCCATTTCAGCCAATCAGATGCTTGAGATTTGAGACTGGTCTCCTGACTTAGTTTTATGATATTGGGCAAAGGTCTTTTATCAGTATTTCAATCGTCTAATCTCAAGCTGAAACTTCGGGTTTATTGATTTTAATTATTGTTTTGTGTAATTTCTTACAATAATACTAACAAATGTTTAAAATGTTTTGTTTGTTAAGTCGAATACTGTGAATTCAAGTTTACGTGGGACACTTATTTTTGTGGATGTCGTACGCAGATCGATACACGAAATCAAAACTGCCACGATATATATTATTCAACATAATCATGTTAAAAAAGTCAAACCCACGAAATAAGGGATCCCCGAAAATGTAATTTTACTGAAAACCACGACATTTTATTCCTATGAATATAAGTATAATTTTATAACGTATTGATTTTTGAATACAATCTGGGCCCAAGATCATAAACTAGGGCCCAAGATCTTAAAACTTAGTTTTGAGATCAGTCTCAAATCTCAAGGATCTGATTGGCTGAAATGGCGACTGGTCGCCATTTAAGCCAATCAGATGCTTGAGATTTCAGACTGATCTCCAGATTCAGTTTTATGATCTTGGGCACTAAATTCGGAGACCAGTCTCAAATCTCAAGCATCATATTGGCTGAAATGGCGACTGGTTGCCATTTCAGTCAGTCAGATGCTTGAGATATAAGACTTGTCTCCAGTTTTCGTTTTATTATCTTGGGCCCTGTATCAAGTCGGTTTAAAATGTTGTGACGTTGTTGATCTCAGTGCAAGAGGAAGCATATGGACAAACACATCAAAGAAGATCCCATAGTGCACCTCGGTATGGCGTGTGAGACGGTCATTCTGCATCGTAAAGAACTGGAAATACACGCAAAAGCTCTCGAAAAGCAACTGAACCAGGTATAATATATAAAGCAATATGTTTGAAATAGGCGACTATACGGGAACAAATATGTATTTTGTTCTAAAACATACGACACCATCATTACATAGGATCTTTGTCTTTAAAGACAACTCGTTTTTGTCTTTATATTGTACATAACTGCGCGATATTAGGGTCCATGATCATAAAACTAATATCGGAGACCAGTCTCAAAACTCAAGCATCTGATTGGCTGAAATGGCAACCAGTCGCCAATTCAGCCTATCAGATGCTTGAGATTTTAGACTGGTCTACTGCTTTAGTTGTATGATCTCAGTCCTTTGATTACAGATTACAACCCTGGAGAGAAAGGTTGATAGCCTTGAAAAGTTGTATGGCTGCCAACTAGTCTGGAAGATCGAAAAGTGGGCGGAGAAAGTGCACGAGGCTAAGCTCGGCCGGAAGGCCACCTTGTTCAGTCCGCCATTTCTGACAAGTCGTCATGGATACAAGATGGCGATGTCTCTTTGCCCGTACGGTGACGGTAAAGGTGAGTCGTTGAAACTTCCATTTGGAAAAAAAACAACACTGAATGGCAGCGTATTTCTTATTCTTCCCAAAAGTTCTTATATAACATATATTAAGTAGATCTAATTATCTTCTATCCGAACGAGAAAGAGAGTTCGAGGTTGGTATTCTAACAGGACAGCCAACTTTCCATTCACATAGGTACCTACTCATTGGTTGTTCTTATTTATTTCTTAAATTTTTAATAAAATATTGGGTTACAACTTAGAAAAATAGCTTGAATATACTGCTTGTACGAAACGGCCTGGATTTTAAAGGCTAAACTTTTTTATTTCAGCTCGCGGAAAGTACCTGTCCATCTTTCTTTGTATTGTAAAGGGAGAATACGACCCGCTGTTGCTGTGGCCGTTTAGGCACCGCGTCACGTTTACGTTAATAGACCAGTGTCAGGATCCGGAAGCCAGACGTAACGTGAGCTACGTCATACAGGTGCGTCATAAAAATGAGATTTCATTTTGAATAAAAGCGTTTTCGACCAGTTTTTTCATAATCCCTTTACTCCGATATATACGAGTTTCATCTCATGTGAGCATTGTCGATCCAGTTAAGCCATCTGATCTGGATCTTCACTGGTCATTTCTTGGTAAAAACCCCCTTGTGAATCAAATATGAAAAGTGCAGATCCTGATCAAGCTGCGTGGAGTCACAGGCTGATCAGGATCTACAATTTTCCCAAACTGTGTCATTAGTCACGGTAAGCAGGATTTTCTCCATACAGCTGACTTCATACCATCTGTTAGATTATCTCAAACTATGACTCGATTTTGTTATATGATTACAGCCCAATGCTA
Source organism: Corbicula japonica (assembly GCA_038501625.1). Taxonomy (NCBI): domain Eukaryota; kingdom Metazoa; phylum Mollusca; class Bivalvia; order Venerida; family Cyrenidae; genus Corbicula; species Corbicula japonica. The sequence continues at coordinate 520,934 of JAZAYU010000112.1, read as the reverse complement.
TTAAAGACAACAAGCCGTTCTTGGGGCGGCCAGTGGGCGAGAGGAACGCTTCATTCGGAGCACAGAAGTTCGTGGAGCTGGAAACCCTGGATACCTACGACTACCTCCGAGACGACCAACTCTTCATCAAGTGTGACGTGGACAGCGAACACATGATGCTTCTCTAAGTAGTAAAGGGCACAAGCAAGATCATTAAATAAAGATTGTAGACCAGTCTCAAGTCTCAACCATCTGATTGGCTGAAATGGCAACCAGTCGCTATTTCAGCCAATCAGAGGTTCGATATTTCAGACTGGTTTCGAGATGGGCACAAATATTGCCCAAAATTTTCCAACTCGGCACATTATACGAAACTGCATTAATTTACCACTTAAAGACTGTTTGTATTCTAAGTCTGAACGATGACTGAACTCTTTAAAAAAAAACAACAACAAAAAAACATACAATTTTGATTTTTACTCTGATGATTGCTTTAAACTTTTTCTGAGATATAAGCGAGAACAAAAGATTAAATTTGGGTCAAAGAGTGTTTTATTTGGACGAATTAAACTATTCATAACTGAATTCAAAACTATTGCAGCTTTTCTGACAAAAATGAAACAGCCAATAGTTTGAGTACTATATGTGCAAAACCAATATAATTGACTTTTTAACTCTGATATGCTTTTGAAAAATAATTTGTATTGCTTTATTTCTAAAAAATATTTTATTATAACCAGTGAACAGTTAACAAAGCTGTCATAATAATTTTAGACTGACATTTCTTAATGTTAAGAATTTTGTTCGACAAAAATGCATTATCTAGATTTTCGCTCATTTTAGTACATGAAGTAATAATAGATTCGACATAGCAATAGCACATCGTTTGTTTTATTTATTCTGAACTGAATCTCAAACACCTGAATACTCTATTCCAAAAGCCTTCGGAAAGTGTGCAATTTGTGTTATGCGATTTTCATTAACTGCCTTTCATAATGCGTTAAATTATGTGGTATTAACATTGAGATGAGATAGAATTCTCCATGATCTTAACTGAAGGCTATACAAACTTCTAAATCCGCCCCTACCCCTTTTTGCAGAGGTTTTACTTTTAATGAAACGTCGTGGATTGAATAAATTTTGGAGAGGATCTTCCAAGCTATGCTTCTGTAAAATATTTTGAAATATGCGTTTTCTTATCAGATAAAAAAAGAAAACAACTTTTCTCTATACTTTAGACCAGTCAGATGCTTGAGATTTGAGACTGGTCTCCAGTCTAAGTTTTATAATCTTGGATGCTGGTGTAAAGGCAGTTCAAGAAAAAAATACGGACATTTAACAGCAGCAGGCAGTTCAGTGTGGGTCATACCATTATGTCTTGAAGTTTCCAGAGTTTAAATGGAATTCAGAAGGTGGAAATGTCCACGTTGACAATATTGTTAGTGATCATCTCAAAAGCAGCTTGAATTCTGAGGTTGGTCTTCTATCTGACTCGAGTTCCTCAATACTCGATAACCAATTATTTTTTCATATAAAACATATGTGTATCACTAGGTCCTATTTCTTTTTTATCTTACTTGCACTGAATTTCTATTTTCTACAACTTTCATTCAGAAGCAAGAAAAAGAACAACACATTACAGCATAATCAATTTATTTTTGTTCGGAACAATTTTAATTATTAAGGCTCAAGATCTTAAACAAAAGATTGGATACCTGTCTCAAATCTCAAGTTTTCAATTGGCAGAAATGGTGACCAGTCACAATTTCAGCCAATCTGATGCTTGAAATTTGAGACTGGTCTCCAGATTTAGTTTTATGATCTTGGGCAAAAAAATCTTAAACATATTGAGAATGACGTGTGTTATTACTACTGTCAATAACAGTGACACACAAATTCAAAACTTGATGACTTAGGATAACTGATAGATCCCAATCTAATCACAGACTAGCGTGGTTTGAAAAGGATGTAAACTGTTATCAACTGGTCTGCCAACAATGTAGTCCCTGATCAGGTACTAGCATGGATGTTCAAGCTGATCCAGGTCTACATTAGGCCCCATATTGTCAGGGTAAGTCACAATTTTCACAATTGTCACATCTACAAACTTTTTGACAGCTATCCATCTTAATGGGCAACATCATTTTTTTTTAATTTTTGTAACCAACAAGACTGTAATTTTAACATTTACACCAGTTAACAAAAAGCCATTTCCTTGCATGAATTACATGACTTATACATTCATGTATACAACAGTCAATGAAAAGAGTATGTGTGAAACATGAACATGTTTCACATTTTTTAATTTACAACATACCGAGCAAAGAAAAGAGCATTATGTTTTAAAAATTAACACAATCCTTGTCACATGGTCACCGGTGCTACAAGTGTAAATCCAGTCTTGTATGCACATCCATGTAGTCAGATCAGGTAATACACTGTATAGATCCAAATAAGCATGCATATCCATTTACTCTGATCAGGTTCTACACCATGTAGATCCAGATCAGCATGCACATTCCCATACTCTGATCAGGTTTTACACCATGAAGATCCAGATTGGAAATCACATTGATTGTAGTCTGAACTTGTTCTATACTGTTGGCTTCTTTTGAGAAAGAATCTAATGAATGTAAATGTACGACATGCAAGCTTATCTGGATCTTCACTGGGTGCACATGTGAAGAAAGTGGTAATAAACAGGAATAGAAATTTGCAGTCTGTAAATCAGATATTAACAAAGTAAATTACTAACAATATCTGCAACAATACCATTAATTACAAAAGATAACACAGATAAAAAAACATACTTAGTCTAATAAAATATTATATTTACACCTGGGCTCAAGATCATAAAACTAAGATTGGAGACCAGTCTCAAATCTCAAACATCTGATTGCTTGAAATGGCAACCATTTCAGCCAGTCAGATGCATGAAATTTGAGACTGGTCTCCAGATTTAGTTATATGAACTTGAGCACAGATAAATAAAAATTGTTTAAAGCTAATGCTGACAACAGACACTGAACTGATGCAGGGTCAGAGGCAATATTTCCAAAAAGGGGATTCATTTGGGTAGTTTTCAGGTAGTTGCATAATAATTTCGTACTTTCTGGCCAAATTCCTAATGAAAATTAAATAACTTGGCCCAAAGGGGAGTCGAGCAACTTATCTGAACCTCTGGATTTACCCCTGCGATTATGAAGAATTACTAATTTTCTGCGGATTTAATAGGGATATTATGGGAAAAATCATGCAGGAATAAAGATATGACTTAAAGCATATCAAAAATTAAAAACCTTTTTTATAAACTACATATATTTAAGATCGTTCAATTTGATTTGTAAATACTGCCGGAAAAATAACAACACTCATTTTTGCAGGGATTTTAATTAATTGAGGCCAAATTGATGGAACATTGCAAAATTCGTTTTAATTTACCTCTCTTTTGACTGTTTGAAATACGAATATTATTTTGAAATTATTTCCCTTTAATTGAAATAAGTAAATTCTATGATACATGTTTTTAATAACAGAAAAGTAATGATACCTAATAAGACTGAGAAATTTAGTCCTCAAAATAACTGCGCTACAGTTTGGATCATCAACATAAAGTCTCAGTCATTTTGATCTCCACACCAGGGTTTGAATGTTTATGTACATGTACTTGCTTAACTTTTTTCATCGTAAGACATGTTGATTTAAAACCGTTTAACCCATCTATTAATATAGGGTAACCCTTTCCTACCCGCATATGGCTTTTATTCCACAACAACCTGTGTCATCATGATCTACACTTGGCCCAAGATCATAAAACTGGAGACCAGTCTCAAAAATTATCTGATTGGCTGAAATGGCATCTGGTCTGGAGATCATAAAACTAAATCTGGAGATCAGTCTCAAATCTCAAGGATCTGATTGGCTGAAATGGCGACCAGTCGCCATTTCAGCCAATCAGATCCTTGAGATTTGAGACTGATCTCAAAACTTAGTTTTATGATCTTGGGCCCTGGTCACTTGAGATTTGAGACTGATCTCCAAACTCAGATTTATGATCTTGGGCCCTCATCTGTCTTAGACTCATCAGGTTATTTACTAAGAAGCAAACAGTGTAGATCCTGATTAAACATAATGGACTCGCAGGCTGATCTGGATCTGCACTGATCACATATGGGACAAAATTGTATCGCATAAAGTAATGTAACAATTAATTATAACAATTGTTTTGCCAGACATATTTTTGTGTTCCTAATGTTGCACAAATCAATCATAATATGATACAAAAAGTGAATCATATTGAGTAACATTACAATTAATTATAACAATTATTTTGCCAGACAATCTTTTGTGTTCCTGATGTAGCACAAAATTGCGAAAATGTGCAAAATTCATTCTTCAAAAAGATAGATGTTCTATGTTAGACATTTTTCTTTGGTAAATAGTGTACCCACATGGGAACATTTCATGAAATGAAGGTTATTTAAAGACAGTTTGTCAGTGGGTGGCGAAAATGTTCTTTGACACACATACAAAATACAAATCCTAGTGTGTTGTTTCAAGCTCAGTATGTCTGAATCTGGAATGTTTGACAAAACCATTTTCACTGAAAACCACATACAGGAACACAATTTAATTCTAATTTTTGAAAGTTTAAAGAGACTTGTAAGGTAATTTCTGTAGATAATACCAGTTATACAATTTTTTAGGAAATATCAAGAATTATCAATATTTTTTGTTTTGATACAAATCTTGATAGGGCTCTTTACACAGCATGTAAAATTAACTGACAGATCAGCAAGTCCAAGAAGGCAGAAAAAGTCAATGCCTGCCAAACCCAGCTACTGGCCTTAGGCCTAATTTAAAATGACAAATTGTCGTGTTTTGAGCAATCTGGAAAAGTAAGAAAAATAAATAGTTGTTATTTTAAAGCCCCATAGGTTAAATAAATAAAACATTAAAATATGATTATCCCCTACCTGCCCTGCCACAACCCCCCCTCCTTACAAATTTACTAATAAATGTCTTACCTACATTAAAGGCCATACATCATTAAGTCTTTACTGCAGGACTGTCTCGAAAACAATTGTGATTGGTCAATTTGTAGATAGTAGGAGCTGAATTTCAGCTAAAACCTTCAGACTGGTAGGCAATTCAATTTTATGACCTTGGACCAAGGTCGTACAAAAGGGGCGTTTTAACCCTTTCCTCCATATATACACCTTTATGGCTTGGGCAAACAGTGTAGATCCAGATCAGCCAGCACATCCATGCTGTCTGATCAGGATCTGCACTGTTCGCTTTTTTATAAATTAGCTTATTTCTGACAAAAAATCAGCTAGTGTAGATCCATATAAGATTGCATGGATGTGCCGGCTGATCTGGATCTACACTGGGTGCATAGGTGTAAATATGAAGGAAAGGGTTAAAACAGCAAATACTACAGGATATTGCAGATCGCTGTATCAAGGATCAAATTTAGGTTGCTAGATTCGAAGTCTGAACTATAAGACAAACTTAACAGCAATTTGCTCAAAACACAACAACTTTTAGGCCCTATTAACAACAAATTAACAAAACAGTACAATATTAACAATTTTTAATACAGGTACACATAATCATGAAAATAAAAATACTGTTTTTATAAGAAACAGAATCACTTAACAAATAATAGCAACACAATTTGTTTTCAGACTCAATATACCACAATGCTTTTAGAATACACTGACAAATCATTGGAAAATGAATTAAATCCACTGCTGACAGCAACAATGAAGCAATTTGTAGAAAATTCAGACCAGTTTTATAAAACTGAGAAAGACGACCAGTCTCAAATCTCAAGCATCCGACTGGCCAAAAGGAAGAATTGTCTTAATTTCAGCCAATAAGATGCTCGAGTTTGAGACTGGTCTCCAATCTCAGTTTTATAATCTTGGACCCAGGACATACCAATACCTAACAGTATTAAACAAATTCCTTTAATAACCTTAATAATTGAAAAAAAAAGTGTTTCATTCAAAATAAAAAAAACATTGAAAAATTTTCCAGCTCATAGCTGCATTGATTTCCTACAACTAATGAAATCAGTTTTTCAGAAGCAAAGCTACTTGAAATAATTGATAAAAGTACATTAAAATTTCTTTTTTTAAGATGAATTCTTTCATTCATATTATCAAGTTATCAATCTTGATACTACAGAAGTATACCCTAATCAAAACAAACTGTATCTGATTTTTAATTTATTTGTTTGCTTTAAATCATCTTTAATTTTTTTCAGAATACATTATTATCTCCCCTTTAACCATTTACTCAATGACATATGGCTGTTATCCCAAGGGCGAATAGTTTATATCGAGATCAGCCTATAAATCAGTGCCATCTGATCAGGATCTCTGCTGTTTGCTATTGATGCATTAAGTTATTTCTGACCAAGAAGTGACCACAGTAGATCCAGATCAGACAGCATGGATGTGCCGATTGATACAGATCTACACTTGATTGCCTGTATTAAAAAAACCTGAATATATGGAGTAAAGGCTTAAAGAGTAACAGCATCACAATAAGAATAAATCAATTAAAATAAATGTCATTCACAATAATGTTAACTATCACTATGACAAACATTAATTTCGTTTGTTCGATGACCGGGCTCGTGTTGCCATCTCGTCCACATCTTCGTCGCTCTGGTAGCCCGTTGCACCCGTGTTGGTACCAAAGCCACGTGTTGCTTTCATGAGTTCTGCGTCAGGCCTAGAATGTCTGTTCTCGTATAACAAACAGTTCAGAGCTTCTTCATATATCTTGGCTTCAGGGAACTCAACCTGTGGGCAGAGAATGATAATGCAGGGTTTTCTGGTTTTTATTCCTTCAAAAACCAAATTAACCAACCAACCTGGGCATATGATCATTAAGCTGACATGTGTCAAGATCATAAAACTAAATCTGGAGACCAGTCTCAGATCTCAAGCACTTTATTGGCTGAAATGCAGACTACTTGGAAACTAGTCTCCTTTTCAGACGCTTGTGATCTGAAACCTGACTCCAGTTTTAGTTTTATGATCTTGATCTGTAAATTATAAAAATTTAATGCATAACAGTAGAAGATTACTTTTAAATTCATGTCTGCTTTATTGAACAACCATTATGATATCTTTCATGTTTCAGGTTATTACACAGTCCATAATAAAGAATACCAATTAATCATTTTAAGAAGTATATTAATAAGCGCTTGAGGAAAGATAACTATTTAATACTTAAAATATGAATTGAGATGGGATACTAGTCTCCAGTGCAGGGATTTTAATAACTTTTAAAAACCAGGGGTTATCTGACCCCTTCTGAGAATTTTAAAGAGGTCAGCGCGAGTCAAATATGGTATTCAGTAAATTTTAATACATTGCTTTAACTTCATTTATATTTTAGTTCAAAAAAGCAATGGAAACAATTTCTTTATTCTGCAAACTATCACTTTTCCTAAATTGTCCTGCACCAAATGAACCCAAACTCAGAATCTGATGGGATCATATGTGGAATTTTTCAAATTTGCTTGCATCAAAATGCAAGAATCTGCATCTATTGAAATCCCTGCCAGTGTCAGTTTAACGATCCAGGACAGTTACCTTTGTGTGCTTTTTCTGCTCTCCGTACACGATTGATGTGCAGCACACCTCAGCAATTTTCTGATTGTGTCCGTAAAATGACCAGCAACAAATCTCACTACTGCCAAGAACGTCCTTTAGGAACAGCACTCGGCCACTGAATCTGAGTGCTAGCTTATCAAACAGTTCTAGATTCTTTAAGAAATTATCATCCGAGTTCCTAGAAAACAAGGAAACAAGAAAAAACAGAGTAAAAATCATTACTACGACACCCCAATCTGATAAAAATCATCTAAACAAGAGCCAGTCGGAAACGACTGCACGCTCGACTATTCGAAAAGTCAGAATTATTAAGCACATTGTAACTGGGCTTCATTTAAACTGGGGAGTGATTCAGGAGTTTATGACACCCCCAACAAACACACATGAACAAAAGTTTCTTAATCCAAGTTAGGAAATCGATAAATTACACTTAATTTATTCTTGTAGATTTTTTTAGGGTTTACACAACCCAGCCCATAAACCCCTGATCCCACACCCATCAACCCACTATCTTTGCCCACCTATAGTGGTGTGGCGTGGTGAAGTACAGTATGGTATGCTGGTTGCTGTTGTTGGTGGTGGTGTTGCTGTTGTTGGTGGTGGTGTTGTTGCTGTTGTTGGTGTTGTTGTTGGTGGTGGTGGTGTTGTTGGTGTTGTTGTTGGTGGTGGTGTTGTTGGTGTTGGTATTGTTGGTGTTGTTGCTGGTGGTGGTGGTGGTAGTGTTGTTGCTGGTGGTGGTGGTGGTGGTGTTGGTTGTTGGTGTTGTTGTTGTTGCTGTTGTTGGTGGTGGTGTTGATGTTGTTGTTGTTGGTGAGGGTGTTACTGGTGGTTGTGGTGTTGTTGTTGGTGCTGGTGTTGATGTTGTTGGTGGTGTTGTTGTTGGTGATGTTGTTGTTGGTGGTGGTGGTGTTGGTGGTGGTGATGATGTTGTTGTTGGTGGTGGTGGTGTTGTTGTTGGTGGTGTTGGTGTTGTTGGTGGTGGTGTTGTTGTTGTTGGTGTTGTTGGTGGTGGTGATGGTGTTGTTGTTGTTAGTGGTGGTGTTGTTGTTGTTGTTGGTGGTGTTGGTGTTGTTGTTTGTGCTTGTGTTGTTGTTGGTGGTGGTGTTGATATTGTTGTTGGTGGTGGTGTTGGTGTTGTTGTTGGTGGTGGTGGTGTTGTTGTTGTTAATGGTGGTGCTGTAGTTGTTGTTGGTGGTGGTGTTGGTGTTGTTGTTGTTGGTGGTGTTGTTGTTGTTAATGGTGGTGCTGTAGTTGTTGTTGGTGGTGGTGTTGGTGTTGTTAATGGTGGTGTTGTTGTTGTTGGTGGTGGTGTTGTTGGTGGTGGTGATGGTGTTGTTGGTGGTGGTGTTGTTGTTGTTGTTAGTGGTGGTGGTGTTGGCGGTGTTGTTGTTGTTGGTGGTGTTGTTGTTGTTTGTGTTGGTGTTGTTGTTGGTGGTGGTGTTGGTATGTGGAGGTGGTGGTGGGTGGTGGGGGTACAGTACAGTACAGTGGTATGGTATGGTATGGTATGGTATGGTATGGTATGGTATGGTATAGTCTATGCACCCACCCCACAATTACTCAACACTTTCAACCAAAGTATGTTAAGGACATCTGTTTTAAACCTTTTATATAGCATTTCATATGAAAAACACTAATATTGAAACTTTAACAATTATTTATAAGTCTTAATTCTAATTTCAAGTGAAAAGGGGCAAAAATCAAATATAAAAAAGCAAGGATGAGTTATGGGCCTTTGAAAATAAACCTGATGTAAGATAAAATAAAGGTATACAAAGTTTTAAACCTTAATTTTTAAGTCTAAAAAGGGCAGTAATTTGAAAAAAATCAAAGAGTTATGGTTCTTGGCATACATAGTCAGGGTCATGATGGTGAATAAGTTTCAAAGCTATAGTACAAAAAGTATGAAAGTAACTAGCTTGCACGCAAACTTTAACCTGAAATTCTAAGTCGAAAAAGGGCCATAATTTGATTAAAAATGAAAGAAAGAGTTATGGTTCTTGGCATACATAGTCAGGGTCATGATGGTAAACAAGTGTCTTAAGTCTCAAAGCTATAGTACAAGAAGTATGAAAGTAACTAGCTTGCACGCAAACTTTAACCTGAAATTCTAAGTTGAAAAAGGGCCATAATTTGATTAAAAATGAAAGAAAGAGTTATGGTTCTTGGTATAAATAGTCAGGGTCATGATGGTAAACAAGTGTCTTAAGTTTTAAAGCTATAGTACAAGAAGTATGAAAGTAACTTGCTTGCACGCAAACTTTAACCTGAAATTCTAAGTCGAAAAAGGGCCACAATTTGAACAAAATGGAAGTAAGAGTTATGGTTCTTGGCATACAAACTTGAAATATGATGATGAACAAGTGTTGAAAGTTTCAAAGCTGTAGTATAAGTAGTATGGAAGTTATGGGTTTGCACAGTAGCTTGCACGCAAACTTTAACCTGAAATTCTAAGTCGAAAAAGGGGCATAATTTGATAAAAATGAAAGTTAGAGTTATGGTTCTTGGCATACACACTTGGGATATGATGATGAACAAGTGTTGAAAGTTTCAAAGCTGTAGTATAAGTAGTATTGAAGTTATTAGTTTGTACAGTAGCTTACTGCCCAAACTTTAACCTGAAATTCTAAGTCAAAAAAGGGCCATAATTTGATCAAAATGAAAGTCAGAGTTATGGTTCTTGGTATACACACTCGGGACATGATGATGAACAAGTGTGCCAAGTTTAAAAGCTGTAGTATAAGTAGTATTGAAGTTATGAGTTTGTACAGTAGCTTGCATGCAAACTTTAACCTGAAATTCTAAGTTGAAAAGGGCCATAATTTGATCAAAATGAAAGTTAGAGTTATGGTTCTTGGCATACACACTCGGGACATGATGACGAACAAGTGTGCCAAGTTTAAAAGCTGTAGCTATAGTAGTTTTTAAGATATAGGTAGGTTGCACGTAAACTTTAACCAAAGCGGGACGCCGACGGCGACGGCGACGCCCAAGTGAGTACAATAGCTCGACATATTCTTCGAATAGTCGAGCTAAAAACCGCTATGCTATCAGGATCTGATGACGAGTCACTAAAACATGCTTTTATAAACAACCTTACGAACCAATCAGATTGTCGCCTACAGAATCGCAAAAGTACATGATTCCGAACATTGTATTATAATTGTATTCATGTATAAACACTTTTTAACCACCGAAAGATATATTTTACGGAATATTGGTGTATTTTATATAATAAAGCATTTATTTCCTCTGAAGTGACATCTTCAGATCATTTTTTACCCTTGCCGATAGCGTTGTGAATCATGTTTCTCGAGTTTACTTTCCAAAAATGGTAATTGGGGAAAACCACTATAAGTAATACAGTGTATATAAATGGTATTCGCGGGCCAACAACAGATCTAAGTTTGTTAGATGTGAATTTAGTGAGATTGATGACAACCTTTCAATCAATACTAAAATTCTCAATGATGATGGAAATAAGTGTTTTTAAAGTTGTACAGTGTTAAAGTAAGAAAACGTAAGAAGTGTCTGTACATAATTTAGCAGATGTTTCATGCAAAATACTAATACCTGCGCAGGTCAGAATTATGGTTTTCTGTAACTGGAATATTATCAAATTATGCATACTCGAACATTTACAATTTCTATCCTTTTTGACAAATTGACATTATTTATGATTTCTTGAAAAATATGCAGATTTTCTCTGAAATGATACTCTTCATCATAGTTTTTCTGGTAAGAAGTATCATGATTGCTACATATTTATGATGAAGCAGAACACCAAATGCAAGACTTTGATAATGCCTGTCGTTTAACTCTTAACTTCCTCGGAAATGGCTGTTATCCCATTTGTGAACAGTGTATACATGTATCAATACCATCTTATAGGATCTGCACTGCATACTGTTAGATTTGTATGGTTATTTCTGACCAAGAAGCAACCAGGGAAGATCCAGATCAGATGGCTCGGATGAGTGCTAATCTGGATCCAGTTTGCACGTGCTTGCCATGAAACCTGTTTACTGTGGTATATGGAGTAATATACAGAAAAATACTTACGGGGTATAAGAATACTTGTTGTTGTGTCTGTTACATATCAACTTGATCACAGGCTGAAACAAACAGTTCACTAATTTACATTATTATAGAAACAATTATTACTTATTTCAAAATAATGAACATTCGTTTGTGGTTACAAATGAATAATAACCTATTTCTTCCTGAAAATGATGGTCTGTTACAATTCTGAACAATACCAATTAAAACTTGTAATAATATTATTTCTCATGATTCATGAAGGTATCTGTTGCATAATGAAGTTTTATTAAACAACTATTTTTTAATTTTCAACAATATTCAGACAAAAAACGACTAGAACTCAGTTGCACAGCCAAAGTCAAACAAAATACAGAGACAAACCAGGATTTAACTCTTGAAGCATTAAGCACAACATCAGTCACATATGACTCTTCTCTACTATCATAGTGTCACAGAGAACTGTGCCCAAGGTTTATAAAACTGAGCATGGAAACCAGTCTCAAACCTCGAGCATCCGATTGGCTGAAATGGCAACCAGTCACCATTTCAGCCAATCAGATGCTTGAGATTTGAGACTGGTTTCCAATCTCAGCCTTATTACCTGCAACCTGATGCCCTGCTTACCTGAAAATCAAGCCCACATCAGTTGAAACCTGACCCCTTTCTCAGCTATATGTAGCACATCACATACTACAGTTATCTCCCCTAAACCACTCAAACAAGCAACTTTCAGTGATCTCCCATAATCACTATTCAGTGTTAAATTTTTGGTCAATTTAATGGATTTGATAAAAAATAACAAATTTGATAAAAATTTGAGCTGTGAACCTAATATAATTGATTGTCATGATTGTAGTAAGTTTGGCTTTTGCATTTATCCACTAATGATATTACATAGTGTAAACTAGAAAAAATGCAGATGTCAAAACCACACTTTGTATTCATCCTTTTTACTTAAAACATAAACTGTTTTTAATTAAACTACTATGTCACTTTTGTTTTCAAGTTCCAAGATAATTTACAATTTTCTCCACATTTCACTAATATATAATGACTGACTTTGGTCAAAATTTGCATTAAAATATGCATTTAAAAAGAGGAGATGTATGAAGTAAACTTGTAAAGAAAATCATAAATTGTATAATCTTATATGCATCTAAAGCTAGGTGAAACACCATTCCATTGATAAAACTTAATGAGTCCTGACAAAATCAGGCTTATGGTTTATGCACAGTCACTATGACAAAATGAGGCTTATGCCCAAAGTGATCAGAGCAGACTTAGATCAGCCTGCACATACAAACAGTCTGATCTGGGTCTACACTTTTTCCTATTAAGTTATAGAATTATTCTTGATGCATCTAATTTGGATCCGTGCATCAGTTAAGATCAATTGTTGCTCACAAAAGTCTGCTTTTGGATTTGAGTCTACATGTTTTGTCAAGCTGGCATCACAACTATCAGTGAATGTTACCTTAACAGTGGTGGATATGAGACTTTGTTCTTCTCTCTGCGATGTGACGAGGGGTATCCTACACACCGGCTCCACATCATCTTTCCCTAGACGCTAAAATATACAGGAAACCTTGTAGAATGCAACAACAATGCACTGGGTTCTTTTAACATTAACTACAAGCTGTCTTCAGTGGATAATTAGGTAGGCCAGGTGACTGTGTGACTGCTAAATGGGCCCAAGTGTAGTCTTTGTTTGTTTGTTTGTTTGTTTCGGGTTTAACGCCTGGTTTCAACAGCTAGGTTATATCCCGGCGGTCAGTCCACCTAACCGGTGTTCCTGGGTCTCCAACCAGTACTAACCAATTTCTCCGCAAGCGACTGACTGCTTCCTCACTTGAATCAGAGGTGAGGGACAAATGACTCTCAGACGCAATGTCCGAGTTCAATTGTTACGGAGAAATTTTTTCCCGCCTCGGCTGGGGATCGAACTCACGACCCCTGGATTGACAGTCCGATGCTCTACCAACTGAGCTAGCCGGGCGGGGCCCAAGTGTAGTCAAGGAGTAGTCTCCATTTCAGCTAATCAGATGTTTGAGATTTGAGACTGGTCTCCAATTCTAGTTTTACAATGATAGTCTTTCTGCTGGCATGTGAAAATCCCATGATTCCTACCAGAGATCTAACAAAAAGAATCTTAAACATGCTGACACTAAAGATAGAAAAATCTCATCCACTAAAATAGACGGCTCATATTGTTAAATATTGTTGGGGGAAATCCATGGCCCCCATCTCTTATTGAAATCATCCTATTGTAATTTGTAGTAATTCAGTCCTTTGAAGAAGCCACATATTGGGTAGCCTGAGTACCAACTTCTATAAAATAGGTGGGTGTTTATAACAGGCTTTTTAAATGAACTTTACACAATTTGTTTTGCAGACTTTAAAATTACAGTACATTTAAATGACATAAAGAGACTTTATAAGGGTCACCCGATTTACCGAAATCAACCGAATTACCGAAATCAACCGAAATCGACTGGGAATTACCGAAATCAACTTTATAAATTCATTTTTCCCCGTTATTAATGCTTATTTTAATAATTATTGTGATTATAACATGAATATTTATGAAAATAAAGATGATTCAATTCAGAAATTTGATTTGAAATTGTAAAAATGACCGTAGATGTGCGTACTAACATATAACGTTGTATGCCACAAACCGAAATCACCGAGTTAACTTCCTGTTTATATATTAAGTATGGCTTAAATCTGAAATAGATTGTTATAAATCAAAAATATGATCATATTGACATCTTAATTCATTTGTATTTATTAAATTTTCGTAAAACTTTTTTCAAAAGCAAGCGAGCGAATATCCGAAAGCGAGTCGCAAAGAGATACCGAACTACCGAAAGCGACTTTTTAAATTCATTTTCCCCTGTTATTAGTTCCTTTTTTTATTAATTGTGAATTCATAAGGAATGTTCATTAAAATTTAAGAAGATTTAATTCAGAATTTCATTTGAAATTGCAAAATTAGCTGTAGATATGCATACTAACGTATAAGTCATAAATAAAGCGTAAATCTTTAATAAATTGTTCTAAACATTTTAAACAAAATGCCTAAAAGTTTGAATATGAATAACCTATAAATGTAATAAAGTTACATAAATCGTATCGGGATATACGCAAATTACCGTAACTATGAAGGTATAGAGTGAATATTATCATACCGTATATAATAATTAAATAGTATGATACCAAAATTGAATCTTTAATCATTTTATTTGAGAACTGATTGAAGCAAACTACTGCCTAATAATATAGATATATACTATTTAGTAACATTAATATAACTACAAAAATAAATATTTTATTTGGTTTACTTACTGGTTCCAGCGACTGTACGATTCTTCGAAATTGGTGGCACGACAGCAGAGCTTTACACAGCGGAAGCTATGCAGAAACTGAAGGAATTCAAGCCCCAAGTAGTTATACTCACGATAGGGTGTAATGATTTTATACACGACACGAGACCTCGCCGGATTTATTGGTGCTATTGTTGAACACTTGAAACAGGCGGGCGTGAAGAAGATATCCTTCACAGAGAGAGAGGAAAGTTCATAAAGGAACCTTTGCTAACTCAAAAGAGTTTCAACAGTCAAATTGTGTTTAGTTTAAAATGAGTTTGTTAAACTCAAAATAATAAATACCAGATCCGTGTATGTTTTGTTATTTATTGTATAAATCTGAGGTTTAAGGTAAGATCTGTGGGCTGTGTATTGACACAGCAATTAATCACACAATACCTGCTTCCAACAACAGACTACGGCGTTCATGTGATTAATTACTGTCTCATCACACAGCACTGCTATGTAGGCTGTAAATGATTATTTTACAAATAATACATACAACACAAAAACAGAAAAGAATAATTTTTACAACATGATTTCATACAATGAAAAATGACTGTCCACAAGTCGAAATTCACCGGTGCCAACAAGGGCACTCCTAAGCCCCTTAAATTGAGCCCATACTATGTCATGTATGATGGTTACAAACTCTGGGAGGGGTTTTGACTTCCAGTCGACAGTCTGCTTCAGAACATGATTAATGGATTCGCAATTGTTGTTCGTACAATTTTGTATGACCTTTTGTTCTCTCACTGGGTCAGTAACCTTGTCTTTAAGTGTGGGCTTTAAACGTTTTGAATTGAATAAGTACAGCTTGAATATATTGATACAATAATTACAATAATGTGAACAATCAGTTGCAATAAAATGCAGTGGGATGGAGGTTGTTAAATTTTCATTAAATATGTTTTTGGAGCAATTAAAATTATTGCAAAATGAAATTAACACCTTTTGTTTGTTGGGCGCTTCTTTGAAAAAAAAAAAGTGTCGGTCTTTTCAAAGGATTTTATTGGATTGAGAAGGTAATGTCATGAATCGTGTTTGTTTTTGTACGTTAGATATCAATAGCCGCAAAAATTAATGCTTGTTTTGAGAAGAGAATGTTATAATTCGGGTTTGTTTCAAGTTTTTAATATTATAATTAGAACGTCAATTATCATTATGATTGGGCATTATATACCTTTCATAATCTATTACTGCATAATAACAAAGATACTATTCTTCCAATTATAATCTTCATAAAGAACAATCTTTTTAATATTGTTTTTCTCTTATAACAGTAAGATATCATACAGAGGTGATTTTGTTAAATAAAATTATGAAATCAGTATTTGCAATTAAGCTCCCTCATTAAACAAAAAAAACAAAGACTTTTATTTGCGCTAGTAAAAATACACTTGATGAGAGCGCTTTCGCTATTATTTTTTAGCAAGTTTTACTAAAATTTAATGAAAATAAACTTATTAAGGAGTCAGTATGAACACATTTTTATCTATATCAATTTATTCGAGATCGGCGCTATATTTATGACATAAATATGAAGTTTTCAAGCCGATTTCGGTATGTAACGTTATAAGTTAGTACGCATATCTACGGTCATTTTTACGAGTCCAGTGAAATTTCTGATTTGAAAAATCAACGTTTTTAATGAACATTCATAATATTATCACAATTAATAAATAATGTATCACTTATAACTGGGGAAAATGAATTTAAAAGTCGATTTCGGTAGTTCGGTATCTCTTTGCGACCCGCTTTCGGAAATTCGCCCGCTGACTTTTTGAGCAAGTTTTAAGGAAATGTAATGAAAAAAACACGTATTAACATATCAGTATGAACAAATTTTTTATTTATAACAATCTATTTCAGATTTACGCCATACTTAATATATAAATAGGAAGTTAACTCGCCGATTTCGGTTTGTGGCATACAACGTTATATGTTAGTACGCACATCAACAGTCATTTTTACAATTTCAAATCAAATTTCTGAATTGAATCATCTTTATTTTCATAAATATTCATTTTATAATCACACTAATTATTTAAATAAGCATTAATAACGGGGAAAAATGAATTTATAAAGTTGATTTCGGTAATTCCCGGTTGATTTCGGTAATTCGATTGATTTCGGTAAATCGGGTGACCGCATTTATAATACCAGTGTACCTACAGTACCTTTAAATGAGCTTCACAGGCTTTACAGTATCTTATAAATGAGCTTTATATGCCTAACATCACCTGAACATGAGCTTTACAGGCATTACTGTACATGTACCTTTAAATAATCATTATAAGTCTATAGGCTATAAAGAAACATAAAAATGAGCTTTAAAGTACCTTTAAATGAGCTTCCACTAGTTTGACCAGATCTTGAACAAGGAAGTATTTAGCCTCCTGCAGTAACTCCATCAGCTCGCGTCGACTGTCTGGCAGTGCCACTGTACCATCACGGAGATAGTTGATAATATACCCGAAATACTGACCATTTCTGTCTATCAGGATCCAACCTGCAAAGTTAAATTTTAAAAATTATAATAATATGAAAACAAGTATCTCCATCCATTTCATACAAATAAAATTATAAATGCTTATTTTCACCAGTGTAATCTAGAAATATATTTATTTAAACCGAGTGAGCTCCAGAAATTGTATTTTCAAGAGTGGCAAAGCCATAATGCCTTAGTTTTCGAGCCTGCCAGTCTAGGGGCCAGGTTAACACACCATTAGCCACTTGGCACAATGCCATTTCTATTTGTGTTTTACGGACAATCGTTCACCGATTATAACCGGATGCTCTCAGCAGTCATGTTTTACTGGTATAACCGATTCCCAAGTGTCTATAATAAAACCAGTACCAGTAAGTGGAACATTGAAGAACACTCCCACCCTGGTAGGACTCATGATTGTATTAATGCTCGAACCTAACATCATTAATACCTTGAAAATCATGGTCGTTTTAAAGTAATGCATATGTGGCAGATTTCGGTTGGAAAGAGTAGCCTTGACCAGGATTCAAACCTCGGACCTCTGGTTCACAGTGCTGACACTTCAACAACCAAGCTACTGAGGCTGCTGGTATGAAATCTAAGTACTACATTGCTCCCCACTTACTGGAGACATTTTCATTTTAGTAAGCAAATGTTCACAAGGGTCTGCCCAGGGTCAGGTCATACCCTAGCCTCATGCTTCACCCAAATGAGCTCCAAGGGTTGTTCGCCCTTTAGGCAACACTGATTTGGCAGATTTGGGATGGAATAACAGCCCTGATCAGGTGCTGATTCAAACATCCAACCTCTGGCACTGTGTCGACCCTCTACCGTCGGAGCTACCGTGGGCCAGCCAGGCAGTTGAGCTGTTATAAAATATACTGAATCAGGTGCTTAGTAGCGATTTGAACATTGGGGTCCGCTTAATAGATGATTTTAGCTGCATAGAAATGATAAGTGGATATAATAAGTTATTTATTTTATAAATCAATTAATTAGTCATTGGTGTACATAAAACGTTTAAATCATCAGATTCAAGTAATGAAGGCCGATTATGCTCTTACAGTATAACATCGTTCGCGGTAATTTTTTCTATACATTTAACTGTGATTAGCTCCTTGCTTAACTGCGGCTTTAACAACCCGAGGCAATCCCGCGACACCTCACCATTTCTTTGACCGTGACACTTGACTGTGTACTTGCTAAGCCAAAAAAGATTTTCTAGTAAAAAAAGGTGATCTTAAGGTTCGAGTTTACTGCTTTTGGTAATGCACAGGCTCAAAAGATTCTTTTTTAAAGCCTTGGCCGCCGGCTTCGCGACTTGCCGAAATATTGGGGCCACCGCCACAGCTCCTGTGACCCCAGCTCCTCTGCGTCTCTGAATGCCAGACGTTTCAAACCCAAGACATTCTGACCCTAAAAATGTTGTGTTAAAATTAATGATCCATTCTTGCAAGACCGCTTAGGCTTAGTCAAGCAGGTAAGAAATATCCAGGAGATCTATGAATGTTATGAACGATAAGCTGCAATTTGTAAACACTGCAAAAAGTATACCTTCCGAGTCTGTAAGCACTTCCATACGACCACTAAACATTGCTCGCAACATTGTATCTTGCTTGGTTAGGGTCCCTATTGTAGTGTAGTGTAGGGACCCCCCAACATTCAGTTTGACATATTTGGAGGAATTCCCTTTTATCACAGTTTTATGTTCACCAGACATTTTTAGATTGTTAGATGGAAACTCATTAGCATCTATAGTCCTCCACTGTGTATCTTCTAACGTAATTCCACATACTTCTTCACTCATGGACGCAAAATATTACATTTTGACTCAAAATTTATTTTCAATTTCTATTTATACCACACCTAGTCTGGACTATTTTTAGAAACATAAATTAAACATATGACATCACAATACGCTTTTTGCGAATACAATTTATTACAACAGACTGTCAAATAGATAAGCCTCTAGACTGTTCCACAGCGAAAAATAAAACGTTCAATAACAAAATATTGTATTATTAGGAGATATTGCAAGGACATAGGTTCTTAAACAATAATTATACTGAAATCAAGCAAGTGTTGTGAAAATCATCTTTGACATTAAAATTATATGTTTAGGCTGCTGTCAATATGGGAGAAATACATTTCGACCCCAGGACATATTGACCCCAGCACTGAGCAATTTCGACCCCTAGAACTTTAAATATATATAATCATATAAAGTTTATAAAAAGTAATTATTAAATTGTACTTTTTTTGTTCTTATAGTGTACTGTTGAAGAAAACTTACCGAATTTAGGTCAATTTGACCTCGACCTTTTATACTTTTGCCCAGTTTTCAGTAGAAGAGAAGAAGACATGAACTGAACTAAAGCAATTTATTAAAAATATTTGTTAAATCATATTTCAGAAATATTAGGTCAACATGACCTTAACTTTTGAGGATTCGACAATAAATCAATAGTGGATTGTTTACTGGCATTGACCAATCTACTTTCCATGTTTCACAATTCTATGACAAACTACTTTTCAGTTAATATCTGTAACTTTTTACTTTGATTTAAAGGCCACCATGACCTTTGATCCATAACATCAGGGATCACCTTTTAACCAAGACTAGTCCTCCTACCCAAAAGTGGTATCCTATAATTTTGCTTTAATTTATGAGAAACCAGTTTTAAAGTAGAATGTGTCCTTGAACACAGAAAATTTGTAATAACAAAGGGCCATAACTCTGGTAAAAATAGACATAGGAAAAAAGTCATTTCTTAACGATCATCTACACATCCTGCACGATCATCTTGGCAAGTTTGAATGAAATCCAGCTGATAGTTTAGGAGTTGATGCCACAAGATTTGGGGTCGTACGGACAGAAGGACATACAAGTGGAACTCTCCTACTTTGTGGGGGCATAATAAAAGGTTACAGTGACCTGGATCTTTGATGTCATCTACTTTATAAAAAATAATCCACAGATTATTCAGTTAAACCTTTTCTTCATAATTTTATATACGTCTGTTAACTTGTGTGCGACCAGTGAAGATCTAGATTAGCTGGCACATTTGTGCCATCTAATCTGGATCTACTAGTACACTGTTTTGCATCTTGGTCAGAAATAACCTTATGAATCTGAAAGTGAACAGTGTAGATCCTGATCAGATGGCACAAATGTGCCAGCTGATCTGGATCACAGTTAAAGTTTATATATGGCTGAAAGGGTTAATGTGTTTAGAGGGTTTATCATAACAAAGACCAAGTCAAAATAAAGAACATATCACATTATTTTAATTGTTCACAGATTTCAGCATAAGTACATGTATTCTTTAACATATATAACAGAAACTCCACTGTTAAATTCCTCAATAGGCTATTATTATGTGGATTTGTACAAACATCTCAAAATACAAAAGTATATTCATGTATAAAATTGTAAAATCGTACTATACAGATGTATTGTCATGTTACAAATATGCATTAGTAAAGGTTTACCTTGTGATATTACTAGAAAGTGAGGTGTATTTCATTTTTGTGATATCAGATAATGTCAGTAAAATATAAAAAAAAGTAGGTATTAAGCGAGTTAGTCCCATTACAGAAAAAAAAGAACATTTTTTGACTGTATGAACTCGCATTTCCATAAATTTACTCATGTAGAGTTCCGCAAGGTCGTCACAGGGTAAAAAAGGAGAATAGCAATTGGTTTGTTACCCCTGCACATCTGTGCCAACAGATCTGGATCTACACTGTTTGCTAATGAATGTGCCATTAGATCTGGATCTACACTATTTGCCCTTGAGATAAAGGACTATATATGGATTGAAGTGTTAAGCTGTACAGAACTGCTTAAAAATTTTAGCAGATGTTAATAAAGATACAGAAAATTTATTTTATATCAACAGACTTCCTGAAAGTGGTAAAAAGTGTCAGACATTTGGTCAGACAGGATGTGAAAATCTTTCTGATGGAAACATGTTAAAAGAAACAGCAATTATGAGGAGTTCAAATTTTTGTCTGTCACTCGGTCTGATAACACAAGAAATCACATCGAACCGGCCCAAATTTTACAGGACAGATCTGTCGGTCTGGCAACTTTCAGGATGTCTGAATTAACTCTTACTGACAGAACTAGACTGTGTCCACAGGACACTGATGCCCCCACTGGTGCAATAACATTTGTTACCAAATTTTGTACCAGGTATGAACAACATGTGGTGATCATTATTAGTAAATGAGGAGTAAATGCCACAAAATTTTATAACTAACATAAACAAAAGGCCATAACTGTGGTGAAAATTGTTGCAAGACAATGTCCTTTACAACAATCTTCACATCATGTCTAATCATCTGTGCAAGTTTGAAAGAAATCAGCCAATTAGAAAATGTGAAGTTGATGCCACAAAATTTTGTAAGTGAAATAAACAAAGGACCATAACTGTGGTAAAAATGGCAGCAGAAAAAAATCTTTTTTTTTTATGATCATCTACCCAGCCATCTTGATCATGTGTGCAAGTTAGAAAGAAATCTGTCCAAAACAGGGATTCTAAAATCGTCGGCAGGCCGGTCATTGACCGATTTTCGGGAAGAATGTCCGATTGAAATTTCAAAATTGGTTAAAAAAATCGCTCATGAATATTGGCCTACAAACTGTTACAAAATTACCTACATGTACATTTTTTTCACATCTTAATCAGCCATTAACCTGTCAATTAGCGACTTCACAAGTCTGCTACTATACGTTCCGTGTATAGCCTGCGGCATAGATGAAACGGGATGTGGTCGATCTCATTTTAACAACGGGCGGGTTATTTAATTTCCAAAAATGGACTGCGCCAGTCAAAGGCTGTCTGACGACAGAATTTACAAATGGTTGTATTAATTAACGTAAACGATAAAAAAGTTTGCATTTTATTGACAGACATGTTAGTTTGATATGTGCGTAATTCTAAAAGACCGACGACCGAAAATTGCTGTTCATTAAATTTAAAGAAAACTTATATCATGAGAATTTTACTTGAACTGTTAGCATTCACAACAAATTTGAAATGGCTCAAATAAATATATACTTAAATGTGAAAAAATTCGAGAGACCGGCTTGGTTACTTACGCATATAACGATTCAAATAAATTTCAAATTTACGAAAAAATCTACATAATCAACATTTATTTCCGAGTAATGTTGCATACGCTGACTCTTGTAAGTTCGTAGATTCAAAAATTACTACATCCGGTAAAGAAAAGAATACTATTTCAAACTAACACTTTGTAACACTATAATATAGTGTTACAAAACACGGTGTGATCGATGTATATTAACGTAAAGCGAATACTTGCCTCCCGAAATTCCGAGAGAGAAAACATTTTTAATAACTAAGTAATCCACTTCACAATCGCTATGAACACTGCTGAAGATAACTGTTTTGAACCATTACGTCACGTTTAAAATGCATGGAATGCTTGTGTATTACAACAAAGACGCCGATCGCCGTAAACTTCACACGTCGCGTGCCGTTTTTATAAATCGATCAAAGAATTTTTCGGTCTACAGCTCGAAAACCATTAATCTTTTGAGAGGTTGTAGGATATCGCCGACGAGAAAATATGCCGGAAAAGAGAAATGGAGTGGGGGTCGGGAGAATGAAATACGCTGAACCGGGGACCGGAAGTCGCAGTTCGTGCGAACCGGAAGTCGGCGAAATGTCAATTTTGGCGCCAATGTCCGATTGGGATTTTGAAATTTTAGAATCCCTGGTCCAAAAGTAAATGTGGAGTTGATGCCATAAGATATTATTACTGAAAAAACAAAGGGCCATAACTCTGGTAAAAATAGTCGCAGGAAAAAATCCTTTCTTCACGATCATCTACACATCCTGCTTCATCATCTGTGCATGTTTGCAAGGAATCTGCCCTGTAGTTTAGGAGGAGTTGATGCCACAAGATTTAATTGCTGAAATTAACAAAGGGCCATAACTCTGGTAAAAATGGTCGCAGGAAAAAAATCCTTTCTTTATGATCATCTACACATCCTGCTTCATCATCTGTGCAAGTTCGCAAGAAATCTGCCTTATAGTTTTGGAGGAGTTGATGCCACAAGATTTAATTACTGAAATTAACAAAGGGCCATAACTCTGGTAAAAATGTTCGCAGGAAAAAATCCTTTCTTTACGATCATCTACATATCCTGCTTCATCATCTGTGCAAGTTCGCAAGAAATCCGCCTTATAGTTATGGAGGAGTTGACGCCACAAGATTTAATTAATGAATATAACAAAGGGCCATAACTGTGGTAAAAATGGTCGCAGGAAGAAATCCTTTCTTCAAGATTTTCTACACATCCTGCTTCATCATCTGTGCAAGTTTGCAAGAAATCTGCCTTGTAGTTTTGGAGGAGTTGATGCCACAAGATTTAATTACTGAAATTAACAAAGGGCCATAACTCTGGTAAAAATGGTCGCAGGAAAAAATCCTTTCTTTACGATCATCTACACATCCTGCTTCATCATCTGTGCAAGTTCGCAAGAAATCTGCCTTATAGTTATGGAGGAGTTGACGCCACAAGATTTAATTAATGAATATAACAAAGGGCCATAACTCTGGTAAAAATGGTCGCAGGAAGAAATCCTTTCTTCACGATTATCTACACATCCTGCTTCATCATCTGTGCAAGTTCGCAAGAAATCTGCCTTGTAGTTTAGGAGGAGTTGATGCCACAAGATTTTCTAACTGAAATTAACAAAGGGCCATAACTCTGGTAAAAATGGTCGCAGGAAAAAATCCTTTCTTTACGATCATCTACACATCCTGCTTGATCATCTGTGCAAGTTTGAAAGAAATCCGCCTTATAGTTTAGGAGGAGTTGATGCCACAAGATTCGGGGACGTACGGACGTACGGATGTACGGACAGACGAGTGCAACTCTATATGCCTCCCACTTTGTGGGGGCATAAAAATTCACTAGCAAGCCTAAACATACTAGCAATGTCCCAATCTCAAATTATTCTTCAAACACTTGGTCATTGATATGTAGTTCAACTGAAACACAGGTCTGCAAGGAGAAAAACAATGTACAATGTATCTAGGATCATAAATATACCATTGTTTTAACATAGAATTTTCTATAATGCACTTGGAATGTTTGAGTTCCTTACGGCGATGAAGCCATTTTCAATCATTGAATGATTGCACCAAGCCTGTGCGCTGAAGCTTTTCTTGCACTGTCAATCGTGTAGTACACCAGATCTTTTCATGAACTTGCTCCATATCAGTATTTTAAACACATAAATGTCTTTTCAGATCTGTTTCAGACAGATCAACAATTTCTTGGTACAAGTGTATAACTGTACATGTACACTCTGCCTCTATTTTGTGGTTACTTATTTCGGTGGTTTCTTTTCAGCATCAGTTCCAAGAACATCTCTTTCAATCTCCCACAATTCAATTTTCTTCTCTGTTATGGCTTTCTGAAATGATATATTAATGTATAAAATTTGTTCACATCAAGAACACCAGGGGTTCCACTTGGCTCTGAAAGCCAAGGGTCAATGACCCTTGGGCCAAAATTTTCAAGGGTCATTTTCAAATTTTCAGGGGTCATCATCAAATTTTCAGGGTCATGTATGTGTCAATGCCGTGCGAAACCGACTGCTGCAAAGCTTTCCCTATTCATATTTGTTTAAATCTCATACTAACAAAAATTCTGTTAAAATCAATTTTACACAATCTTTATTCATAGAATATTTACCAGCCTTCACATATATTGTTGAACAATATGACAGGTAGCAAAATGAACAATGAATAATAATAAATAACATGCCACATTACTGACTGACAACTGACAAAAATCACATCACTCTGGTACAACAAGCAAAAAAATGTTTGGTGTATGCTTTAGCATGCCCGTCAAGAGCACTGTGTTGAAAGTTTGAGTTGCCGCTAGTTGAAAACGCGTTTTTCTTTTTACCATTTCTACACAAAGTACAGAACATTGCCATGATTCCATCACTGTTTGGTTCATGCGCGAGCCAGTCAAATTATGTTAGCCAATTTGAGTTAAACTATCTCACAACTTTTTTAGAAGCACTCGAGAAAAAATTCAGTCGAATCAGCTGTTTTATTTCTTTTTACGCGAGTACCGGTCAAACTCTCGAAATCGAATTTTGCGTCAACATTCGAATCCTCAACGGGTCGCTTTAGACCGCCAGACATGAATTGAAATAAGCTGGTCTGAGCCTTTTTTCGTGATGCATAAATCGAGATTACCGAGGAATATTAAACTACTTTGAAATTCAGTTGCAACGTGACACATCTTCTATAAATTTATCCAATTACGATCTCAAAGACAAAAAATCCATTTACCCTTAACGCCGTTATCTGAAAACGTCTGATGATTTAACTCGCCGATAATCCTGTCTTCACTCGACAAATCTGATAAAACCAATTAACCTTTCATGTTTCTATAATTGTCCCATCATCAGTGATCATAATATACAGGCGCGCGTGAAGTATCGATAATTTGCTTACACATCAATTAACTTTCTAACCACAGGTGTGTTGAAACGTTTCAGTAAGCGAGACTGATTATTGGTAAATCGGCGTTTACGATTGGCAAGTTGTGATTGCGTTAGGCGGGATTTCTATGTTATTTTTGATTTGATTGATGCACAGGTCGAATTCGCCCCGGGTCATGATGACGCATGCTCCAGATTTACGACGCGTCAATTTAGCGTATTTTATAAATCTCCCGGGTCAAAACCCGAGCTTCCGGGTCAAATGGAACCCCTGAACACAAATCATAAATAAAACAAAATGATGAGCGAAACACAATAATTTCTTTCCTTCTATAAAGGTCGATCAGAATTGAACACCATAGCGGAAGGTGATAAGGTGTGAAAATAAAATCGTTTTTTTTTAACAATTTTTAAAAATACTGTTATTACATTGTTATAAACAGATGAATATTGATAATAACAGGAGACAATTGTTGAACAAAATGAATTTTATAATGCTTGATTTTGACACCCGGATTAGAAAACATAGCAGGTACCACATTTTATTACTTTTCTAACAAAATCCTTTTTTCTAACTTTTATCTCCTGTTATTATCAACATTCATATGTTTATAACAAATTATATTAGTAGCTTGTTAAGAAAATGTTTAAAAAATGATAATTTTATTTTCACAGCTCATCATCAGTGTTTTATGAAAATCACTGAGTCCAAACATTTGTTATTCGAAATGCACAAGGACTGAAATGTATTGGGGTTGAAATGTTTTGGATGGAGTGACTCTGTAGCCGAAATGTCCGGGGGTCAAAATGTCATTCATAATCAAAGAGCAAAATCGCTTACTTTCACACATTGTTGGTAGCTTTTGAACAGTTGTGGACATGGATCACTTCTATCTCCTTTAAGAAATTTGTTTGAAAACCAATCATTAAAACAGTCATCATAAGCTTTTTTCATTTCTTGGCATTCTTCTCCGACACTGTTCATGTTGTAAAATGTGCAGGTGTTTCAACAGCCGGAAGTGCCTAGCAACCCCCGGAAATAAATGAAATATTTAAGAATATAGTTCTTTATTTTTTTCTTAGTTTTGCGTTTTGTTTAAAAACTAACACATATTATGACAGTTCTTTCACTTCTATTTTATTTTGAATATAATGCTATTAATTTCTCCTGTGTATTCTTGTGTTTATTTAACGGCGTATGAATATATTCAGGTACGGCCTAAATACAATACCGAACCGTATTATCCACGGAAACAGCCGGAAAAGACCGACGGACCGTGGTTGTTGGGCATTATTTTAACTATGCTTTGTTTAATTAATAATCGCTTCACTTATTCCCTTTTATTCGGCAAAAAATGAATTTTGTTTATATTTCATCACTGCTGATAGGATGATTGTGATGATCATTAAAATGCAAGTAATAAAGAGGAAGCAATGAGAAAATATTGCAGATTATAAATGTGAATAACAGTAGATGAACTTAATGAGTTTTAGGCATTATTACAGCCGTTTGTTTTTTCTCATTATTATTAACAAAACAAAACCATCAGTATTTCAAAATCAATTTGTGAACTCTTGGAAAGAAATATCGGCTAACTTTGAACGCAGAATGAATTCTGCACATAATCCCTTCATTCCAGGAGTGGTCATGATTAGGGATAATAAACATTTCATCGCAATTTAAATACGGACAGTGTTGAAATCTTGAAGAGGTTCTAGCCGTGAAGCAACCGCCCCAGTAGTTGGGCGGTTCTTGTTCGGTGCCTTTTGTTTTTTCTACCCAGGGCAACCTCCCCAGTTTGGCGGCTCTCGTTCGGCGCCATAACAACTTCAACGACCACAACACCACCATCAACAACATCAACCACCACAAACACCAACGACAACATCGACTACGACAACAACAGTTGTTGGCAGGTTCTGCTTCGGTACCCTCGATTTTTATACCAGGGGTTCTAGTCTTGAGGCACCCGACACAGTGGTTGGTTCTGGTACAATGACTAGAACCCCTGGGAATACGAACCAAGGGTGCCGACCAAAATTACGTGCAAAAAAATCCTCCCATTTCACTGCATGAAAATTTACGTTATTCATACTATTTACTTTTATTCCAAATTTCACATAAACGTTGCGTTTTACTTACTTAAATTCTATCTTGCATAAAAACGTTGCAATTAAATTAGTATTAAATTTTGAAGTGAACTAAAAAATCTAAACTTGTATAAAATTCGATGTTAAGGTTCGTATAAATGCATATAAATAAACCGTAAATATAAGCTTGACTAAATTTGTTAGTTACTTTAATGATATATTATTTTTTAAACGTATAATTATTTATACTATTTACTTTTATTCTAATTTTCACGTAAACGTATCGTTTTATTTACTTATATTTTATCTTTCACACAAGTTGAAATTAAATTAGTATTTAATTTGAAGTTGAAGTGACCTAAAAAGAAAGATTCTTTTAGCCTACTAAAAACACTGCTTTGAAACAAAGATGGAAATGAGAGGACAATTATTTAGAAAAATATTATAGGCCTATTGGTCATGTTTTGTTTTGTAAATTTATTAATCAACAAATGTATAACACGTATGTTGTGTTTATAAAATCATTATTACATTGTAAATGAAAATGGTTTCTATAATAGTATTATATTGAAATAAGTCGCCTATGGTTTTATTTAATATATGTATTTCAGAGGGTATCAAGATATTTCACGTCACTGAGAGATAAACAGAGACGAGTATCCACTGGCGAGGCTAATCTTCACAAACAAAATATGTTCATGTATACGCCTTTCCAATAATTCGGTGAATTTTTCGGTTACCTGCCCTATTCAGTCACGTGACTACTATACAGGAAAAATTATTGCTCGCTGTATTAATGTAATAGGGAACATCTATCTACAACTTTCGTTTTTCATCATGAAATTTCTTTTTTAAAATATATTTTCTCGTTTATCGTTGAATTAGTAATAATACATCAGCGTAATGACATTTTTTTTATCAAGAATCGTTTATAAAACAACAAATCTAATTTGACTAAAAGTGTAAAGTCATTATTCCTCGCGCCAAGGTTTACTTTAAACGACTTAAACTAACAGCCTGTGTTCTATCCACGGATAAATTGAGTGTCGTTTCCGGCTTAGCGTGTCTTATCAACTACTGACATGCCGGCTGCGATTGATTTTGAAAGCGGCATGTCATAAAAATGTCAAATTGTCGCGCACAAGGGGTCCCCTGTCCATTACTAAGAATAAGATATCACTGACCAATAGAGATCGGTTTACTTTTTATGTACCTCCACCTCCCAATTAATAAGTATATCGAAATCCTTAATTACTAAATCGGGTAGCAAAAGTATTTGATATAGCAGTTATATGAATTATTAATCCTTAAAACGACAAGCAATCTGATTAAAATCATCTCCTGAAAACCGCTACGCTATCAGGATCTGACGACGAGTAACTTAAACGTGCTTTTATTACTAACCCATTGAACCAATCAGATTGTCGCCTACAAAATCGCAAAAGTGAAAGTAAACTTAGTATTTTAAACCATGGAAAGTGTTTACAGCCTGCTTAAGACGTATTTAACTGAAGATATATGTGTTTATGTAGTATTGCATTAATTGTAATGTAATGACATCTTCAGATCATTTTGCGAACGTTATAGATCATGCTTCCTGTGTTGACAATTTCTAAAAATAGTATAGGGGAAAACCGCTATAGCTTATGTACGGTGTCTGAGGGCCGTCATCAGATCTAACAGTTTTTTATATCTGACTTTAGTGAGATTGAACGACAAGTAGAACCATAAGACATCAATTAGAAACTCATCTTAGCAGAACATTTTATAAATATTCGATGAAGCGATTGAGCGTTTACGCCAAAATGACAGAATTTCAAACCTTAGCAGTCTTAATGTTAATATAAATGTTCCCATCATTATTTGAAGCCGGCATCTCCATCTTAAATAGAAGCCAGCATCAGAATCCTTGAATTTTATTCTATGAATGATACTCTTATGTAAACGAACAATCAGATAACCTTATTGATCCTTCTTAATTTCAAGACAGAATCAATCGTACCGTATTTTTGCTTGTGAAGTATACGTGACGTTTTCAAAAATTCAAAATTATTTGTTCGTTGAACATTAACGGTACGATGAATTCAAGTAATAGATGAGTACAAGTATAACGTACAGATACTGTAACCGAATGTTGACATGTCACGATTTCCGGAGTATACTACATTACCAGTCTTAGCAATTTGCGAATTTCATACCAGTTAAATATAATTTTTTAGTATAAAATACATAAAGATGAAAATGCTGTATAGAAATTCGTAACATTAATACTCACGTTTATCCGAATCGCGTTTCATACTGCCCACTATCAACAAGAATGGTACATGTTCTTACAATATTAAAAATGCAAATATCTAACTAATAGTGAAAATAAAAATGTCTGACTAGAATAACAGACCAGTAACTTATTTTCGACCGGCAGCGACGATTACACACCTGAAATTTAATGGATTATGTTAGGCCTTATGTGCTTAAGCCATAGTCAGCTTTCCTGTGAAGCCTCGTTTTGGGTCGATATCTGGTCACGGTAAGTAACTCGTATAGGACTGCGAAACTGTTTATTGGAAAGGCGTATAGGAAGAAGAAAATGGTAAAGTATTGCACTAAATCGTTGTAAAACAACTAACATAAGACTAAATTAACGGATGCACGGAAGTGATGCGTCAGCTATGTATCAACATTGAAAAAAAACAGCAGAGAAGTCTACCCCTTTTTAAACTAGTTTCTCGTAAGAAGTCTTTTTGATGAGTATATAATTATGTTCAATTACAAATTCAAATATCAGCGCTCACTTAAAAATTACTGAATATTTACATATTATTTACAGAAGCTGGACAACAGTAACAGTGCCCTTGAAATGAAAAAGTCTTAGGAAGAGGAAAAGAAACCGCCTTGGGGTGAGGAGAAAAAAATCGTACAGTGAAGTAGGTCTTGGTCCTGGAAATGATGTCATCTGAAGAGGAGGTTGAGAGCGAGAATTAAAGCCATTTATCTGGCGGAGCAAAGAACTCAACGCTATTTTTTTCCGACTTGGACAAAAAGTGTGATGAAAGCAAATTACAGAAGGCAAAACGGATAGAGCTGAAGAGAGTGCGAGGGGAATTAGTATGGTCAAGGCCTTTGCAAGAAGACATTAAGAACGATAATGAGTGAGCATTTTATTGAGAGCACCACTTGAGCAAGAATACAGAGCTTAGCCTAGTGTTTTGGGCGACTAAATACAATATTAACTATTCATTACTTTTGTTAATTAAAATATAGTCATTTAAACATAATCATTTTGTTTTATGTAGCAAGCAAATATATGATCTCATACATGTTCCGTTTGATCTAATAAAGGCTGGAATTGTTAATGATAGCACATTTATATATGAGGTGTACATAAATTCAATAAACATATAAGTGACCGTGTTTTTCTATTAAAAAGTTAAGTTTAGTTTGCAGTAAATTTGGAATTTAAGTATATGTCATTTCTCATTTTACTTGACGTTTAAGTTTATTTAATTTACATATAAGTTACCGTATATTTCTTAAAAAAAGTCAAGTTTACGTTTAATTATGTATGAATTTTAAAATAAAAATTATGTTGTCATTAAATTCGACGTAAATTTGGAAGAATAAGTTGTTGTAAATTTGAATTAAATTTCAAATAAGTCTAAATAAAACTTAATGAAATGCGATTGAACTCTGAAAAAAGATGCATTTAAGTTGCGTTTAATATGGACTTAAACTTAACTTTTCATGCAATGTTTACTGGGGCAGGGGCATCCCGACTAGAACCCCTGGGAATAAGAACCAAGGGTGCTAAACAAAATTAGGCGCAAAAGTTTGAACCGCCGGTTCCTCTCGCACTGTGCAGGATTACCATTGCAAAGTAGGGGTCAACAGTAGGGTAACTGTGGTAGTGAAACAAAGCAATCTTCTATGTAGATGGGTTAACCACAAGACATGCAGAGTGCTGTGCAAGTTAACTTTGTATTATTTTATATATTCAATGGTTCTTATTTACCAACAACGTGGAGAATTCGACATGACATTTTGTTTTCTGTAGTAGTTGTAATTATATTGTGTCCAGTGGAATGGCATTTATTTTCAAATTGTGGAGAAATTTATTTCTATAAATAAGTTCTTAGCATCATTAAATGATAGACACATTCATCTAATGATTAACCCATATTGCTAGCCTGAGCTTAAGATTTTAAAACTGAGATTTGCAACCAGTCTTAAGTCTCAAGCTCCTGATAGGCTTAAATGGCGAATTTCAACCGTAGACATATTAAAGCATATTTTGAATGTGGCATCACTTCAATTGGGGATTAGGTGAAAGCGCCATATCACAATAGTTTAATTTACGGTTATTTACAACTAATAAATTTTTCTGTATATTTAAAAGTATGATCTAGATCATCAGTATGTTTACATTACTGTTGTTGGCCTGGACAGTAATTATGGCAAATCCATGTCGTACATCAGTAAGTGGACAACTTTAACAAAACAAACAACAAATACAATCCATCTTTATTGTAGCCCTTTAACAAAATGAAAAACAAATATATTCAACAAAAACAACCTACTTTAATAGGTGTTCTTTATGGGTACATAATTATTATATTGTATGTCTTGATTTCATTGCTTTTAATTAAAGTTATTTTTAAAAGTACATTCAACTTTATGCCAAATCTACATGTAGTTGCTTAACTTTAACTACTGTTGTTCTGTTTTTAATGGTTCAATTGTCCATCCGTGTAATTTATCACAGCATAATTGTAGTACCACATAATTTTTTTATATGTATAAATCATTAGCCAGATAGACTTCAGGATTTTAACTCTAAAATACAAGGGTCAACTTGGAAGTTAGAAACCTTTAAATATGACTGATGGGTAATATTAGGATGACAACAAAATGATTCCCCGTTTGAACTGTATTAAATATTTAATAATTCTGAGAGCACATGATTTCACACACTTTTTCTTAATCAAACAAGGCGAATGCTGCCCCTTCCTTCTCCTGTTCCTCATCTATTGTTTCCATGGAAATGGGTTTTGTTGGTTTGGCAATACTGGTTGGTTTCCTCACTATGGGGTCATATGTCCAATGTGGAAACACACGCTTGTACAAGTTCATCAACACGGTGTCCTGTGATTTTAGCTGGCCATCAAAAACACACTTCATATGTCCATGAGTACCTGGTGATGAAAAGAACATTTAATGAGGCAACGATTTTCTTAAAATATCAGTTTCATATATTTATGTTTTTCTGTATTTCCATTTATCTCTTTTTTCTGTATTTCCATAAAATTGTTATCTGCCTTAGCAGCCACCTGTCTTAAACAACCAATTTGAGTATGTCCTAAACTTACATTTTGTTCTAGGTTTTAACTGCTTAAACAGCCACCTGTGTTAAGTAGACACTTTTTGTCACTCCCTTCGTTGGCTGCTTTATACAGGTTTGACTGTATATTTTCCTGTATTTATATATATCTATATTTTTATCTGAAAAAAGGATCTATTTCAAGATAACTGGTAAAATCAAGTGAATCATGGAACACAAACTACCCCGTAATTTTCAACAAAGCAGAATGGGACCAAATTTATTCCATCAGCATAACCACGCACCCATTAGCACTGCTTTTGTAGGAATTTTATTCATGAGCCAAAAAGTGTGGGTTTCATGATTTATATGTGACCAGTAATAATAACAAATTAAATATTATATGAGTCTACTTTAATAGCAGCAATCTATAAACTACAAAATTATAAAACATACCTAAAGGCTCTTTAATATGTCCACGTCTGCCCCATTTGGTTCTCAATTCTACTGGTTTAAACCAATTTATATCCTCTGAAAATAAAAGATGCAAAGATTTCAGCACCTGTGCCCTAATTTTTAAAATTTAGAATGGAAACCAGCCTCAAATCTCAAAGATCTGATTGGCCAAAATGGAGACTGTCTCCATTTCAGCTAATTCTGATTGATCTATTTTCAACTGTGCACACAAATGTAGGTCCACTAAGTTGGATAGAGTCTATTAAGATGTTTTTTTTTTATATAGAAAATAGAAGCCGAAACGAGCGCAGAGCTTGTTTGGGCTATTATTTTCTATAGAAATGTCTTAATAGACTCTATCCTATACTTAGTAACATTCCATAATTAGTTGAGTACAGTACCCAGTTAAAAGAATGGATTGGCCCCCAAGTAAGGAACAGGGATAGAACTCTGACTAATAAAAGGAATATGGTTTGAAAATCTTCACATTGAAATTCACCTTAGTCAGTAACATGTTCAGAGTCATGTAGCTAGGTGTAGGCATATTCATATGTGCATATCATTTGTAAAATATTGAGTATGGTATTTAAATAAAAGAAACTAACATTGGTAATTAAAAAAAGTTGTAACCAAAATTCTAATTATCCACTTGAAATCTTGTGCAAAAACAATTATTTTCCAGTATTTTTTTATAAAACCAAACATTTAACCGTTTCCTCATAAATACACATTTTTACGCATGAGCGACCAGTGTAGATCCAGATGAGGATCTGCACTGGTCGCATTTTGGTCAGAAATAACCTAACGAATCAAAAAGTGAACAGTGCAGATCCTGATCAGACAGTACAGATGTGCCGGCTGATCTGGATCTACACTGTTCGGCCATGTAATTAAGGTGTGTCTATGGAGGAAAAGGTTAAAAAGAGCAGATACAAACCTCTATTGAAGAACATGTATCTAACAACACATGATTTCTTGTTTATCTTTAGAGGGTGTCCACTCAGCACAGCTCGCTTTGCTATTATTCTATCTGGGTCAACAGACAACAGTGAACCTTTTGCTACTAGCTCTATTTCACCTGAAAGAAAAAATGGTTGGTGTCATTTCAGCAAGACAACTTGTACTTGTTTGTTTATATGAGAAAATGTTGGGGCAGGTGTGAGGTTTGTGAAGTGCAGCACCCTAGAACCTGGTTTAAAGTTAGTGGCAAATTGTTTTGCCACTGACCGTTCCAAGGCGGTTCTCCTTTTCGTTAATTGTTTGTGGTCTCTTATTTGCTATTCTTAATAAGTTATAAACACATGCTCTCTTTTCCTCTCAACTTATTCGCTGTGTGGGGAGGCTGTGTTTTCTGAGTATGGCATTTCCTGATGTGCATATTTCACTTTCCCCCCATAAAAACCAACTGCTAGAATACTTGTCTCATGCATCAGAAATATCAAAATGCACAAAACACTTTAATTTTCTTTTCCAACCACATTTCACATAGCTTGTCAACCTGAATTCTTCAGGGTCAGGTTTCTTTTTGTTGAGCATATTTTCTATCATCAAAATTATGTATACTCAACAAAAAAAGAAACCTGACACTGTAACTTTGAATAAGTATGAGGTGCATATTCAAAATCTATATATTTTTGCACCATCCAAAAGAAAATAACCACTGAATCACTTGTTTCATGCACCAAAAATATCAAAATGCATAATTAAGTTCAAAACATGCACAATTTTTATTACATACCACAATTCAATTAGCTTTAAATCTGATTCCAGGAAAATACACCAAATATAAAGTGTCAGGTTTCTATTTTTGTTGAGTATAATTTCAAGCAGAAGGCATAATGCGAAATTATGTTTAACATTGTTTGGTAATATTTTGTATCATCACTGAAGAAGTACAGACATTTGAATACAATAATTAAAGATTAATTGCATTCCAACCAAGTGAATATGAACCCTTTACTCCTTAAATATGTGTTTAAGCATATGGGACCTGCGTAAATCCATAACAGCCAGCACATCTGTGCCGTCTGATCTGAATCTGCATAGGTCGCATCTTGGTCAGAAATAATCTAATGAGTCTAAAAGTGAACTGTGTAGATCCTGATCAACACAGATGTAATGGCAGATCTAGATCTACACTGTTCACCCACACAATAAATGTGTATCTAGGAGTAAAGGGTTAATATAAAGACATTTTAATGGCATATTTACCAAATGGTCTATTCTGGAACACCAGTACTGGGGCTGGAGGAAAGGTAATCGGGGCAAATAATGTGGCTACCACTGCTGTATCCTGAGGCATAAATCTCTCAAACTGTAACACACAAATACTACATTTATGTAACAATAATAATCCTTGACTTCATAGATAAGGCTATTACTACGTGGGTGAAATGTTTAGATCCTGATCCATCTGATCAGGATCTAAACTGTTCACTTTATTATTCATTAGGTTATTTCTGATCATGAGAGAAACATTATAGATCCAGATCAGCTGGCACAGATGTGCTGGCAATATGGATCCACACTGTTTGCCCATGGATCACAGCCATATACCTTAGAGTAATGGGTTAATATTATCTAATGAACTGTCATTGTATAACTGACTTATTATTCTAACATAATTAGAGTGCAATTAAGAAGCCGAAGCTTACAACTTAGTATACCATGTTTTCATTTAATTTTTCTCCTGTTGTTTAAATTTCAAGTAATCTGCACCAAGGTATAACCCTATCCACCCCAGCCCATAGAGATTGTTTTGTCTGTTGGGGTGTGACACAGTAAATTATTGCTGTGACCTTGACATTTAAGACACAGGCATGGCTTTGTGTGACAAATAATCATGTTGTAGAGAATATTTGTCGCAAGTTTCATTAAGATACAATCTACAATTTTGACTTGTGCACAAAATTACCTTGTGTTTAGTTCCATTAGAGTGTTGAGAGAATACTGGACAGGCTGTAAACCTTCTACAACCAATATGGAAGATGAGCCTGTCCTTTGATTTGATTGGTCGAGACACATCATGTGACTTCTGCAGAACGAGGTTGATGACTGACATTTTCTGTTCATGTGGTAACAAACCAAACACAACTAGAGGACTGTCTTGCTGATAGTTTTCTGGAAAATGTTTAAAAAGCATCTAGTGTGGAATAATTTTATTTTGTGGGGATCAAATTTTACGGAAGGGGGCACAAATGACATTTTCATGCAGGCATAAATTTGTGCTATAGTAATAATCTGATAGGACAAGATATTAAGTGGCTTGATTTTGCCAGGGTTTGATTTTTCACACTTTCCCTAGTGCAAATACACAAAAATTAAACCACCACAGAATAATGATACCACTGTATTCAATGTATACTAGTAAGCTAAAACTCTCATTCACTCAGCAATATGGAGAGGTATTTTCTACATAAAATAGGGACTATTTCATTCAATTATGAAACCTTTTTAAATAGAGGGTAATTTATTACATAAATATAAACAAGAAATGGCCAATATACAAAGGTGATAGTAGTCTAGGACTCTTGCAGTTTCTTTCCAAATGTAGCCGGAAGCAACAAGTCATAATAGAAGTCAGCAGATGAAATGGTGCAAGTAAATAACATATCATACTTAGGTTGTTTACAGACGATCTGTTTGCCTACTTGCACAAAAAAATTATAGTCGAAATGAGCAAGTTATGTATCTGCAATCTTGCTGGGTGGCTTATTTACCTAATTAAAACAGGTTTCTGTATTGTTTAGATTTCAAAATCTGGTATCCTTAATAAATTATCTTTATAGCTATACAAATGTTACAAGTACTTCTATAAAATTTATATTTAACCTTGATATTATTGATTTATTAGCACAAGATCCAGTGTCCAATATAAAGCATATGATCGGTAGAATGGAGACTAGTGTCCAAGGTTATAAAACTGAGCATGGAAACCAGTCTCAAATCTCAAGCATCTGATTGGCTGAAATGGCGACCAGTCGCCATTTCAGCCAATCAGATGCTTGAGATTTCAGACTGGTTTCCAAACTCAGCTTTATAACCTTCAGCCCAGTATCCATTTCAACCAATCAGTTGCTTGAGATTTGAGACTGTTCTCCAGTTTTAGTTAATATATTATTGTGGCCTGGACTGTATTGATTTGAAGACTATAAAATTTTAGATCACTTTTAAAATAAACTTACCCATAAGTGCTTTCGGCACATTTGTAATAGTTAGTCTAACATATGACCATGCCTGAAAATAAGGGTTCAACAGTTTTAAGAAAAAAACACAGAAAAACATTTGTGTCTCATAATGTACATGTATTGTTAAAAAACCAAAATCTTACATGTAGTTGAAAAACGTTTCTAACTCTGTTCAATGTCACATTGATCCTTAGAATTCTGGTAATACTCAATGGTAAGTTTTTCCAACCGACCAACTAACCAACTAACAGAAAGTAATCACATTTTATTCAACACAATAATGAAGGTTATCTTCTAAAATACCAACAATTAAGCTGGTTGATCAGGGCAATTGTAAATATTTTTCTGTAACAATAACAAACTGTGGGAGGCAAGAGGGTGAAATTAAGGCAATGTGCCCTCATATTTACGTCTGATCTGTAACTATAACAAAACTATGCAGCTAATTATCAATTCAAAATCGTGTACAGGTGTTCCCTTGCTGTTGAATCTCAAGCATCATAGGGTAAAAACAAGGCTTTTTTTTAAATTTCCAATGTCATCTCCCAAATCAAATGGAACTGCTGAAGAACATTTGTTCGCATAAGGAACAGGGCCCAAGATCATAAAACTAATGATTGGAGACCAGTCTCAAATCTCAAGCATGTGATTGGCTAAAATGGTGACAGGGATTTGAGACTGGTCTCCAATCTTAGTTTATGATCTTGGGCACAATCTGCACGTACCAGAGCTCCGCTATCAAGGTCCTCTTCCTCTGTGTCATTATACAAGATTTTATGAGTCATGCGCCTAAAATTGCCAAACTGGAAAATTCTTGCATAATCTAACGGCAAGTTTTCCTTGGGATCCCATGGTGACGTTCTAAAACTTTTTAATCCTCGATACCTAAAACAAAAACATTAATAAAGATTATACTCCACCAAGAAATGCAAAATATAATGAATTATGAAGAAACTAACATCAGTGGATTTAAATTATCTTGTAACACATTTCAAATCTGTTTAATAGTATTTGTTGGATCCACAAATTTAAAACCCCAGCTAAATGTAGAATTTTATGGAAACATAAAAAGTGTAAGAACTTTTTGATCAATTACAGCCAAGAGTTATGAAACTTGTTCAAATATAATTGCTATTGTGACGTCAGACAACTGGTTACTGACAGAAAGTGAACTTAAACAAATGAAATATTGACTCACACTCACCAAACAACATACCCCAATCTAACAGTCTAATAACCAGAGCTTTCCAAAGAAAACCTGGTTAAAAAGATGTTTTAACAGAACATAAAATTTCATGCCCACAAATATGCATTCATTCATACTGGTACACTTAATTCTGATTTTCATTTCAAGGTACATATGAAACAAAAAAGCAGTTTTTTATACATAGTATGCAAATTCTCAAATTTTGTGTTAAAAAGTATAAAGTTGAGCTTAGTTTTATGATCTCGGGCCCTGAATTTTATTCCAAGGTACATATGAAATATAGGACATTGCATCATTTATGATATATTTTATCCGTATTTTCACAAATTTTATGCAAGATTTTATCAAGTTGAGATTAAGTGTTACATACTTCTGGAATCTTGTATGAGCAGCCATGTCCTGTGGTGTGTCGATTTCATCTGGGAACATCACATTCTGCTTCTCCTGTTTTAACTTCGCAAAACTAAAAAAGACGAAGACACTCTCATTGAAGTCCATTATTTCCTTGGTTAGTAAAATCTCAGGTTGTTCTCTTTACAAAGTAAGTTTTGGCAGGCCAGTATATTTTAGTATATTTTTGAGAATGAAAATAAATTATATAACACGAAATATTTAGCTGTTATATATGAAAAAACAACAGTTTTTGAACTAAAGTTTTATAGTGTAGTAAACTTGCTTGAGCCCTTGATAAATAAATTGCCATTCTAGCCGTTTCTTTTTCTCAAAAGCACATTTATAGACAGCATTCACCCAACATCATTTTCTCTATCTTACACTACATATTGACCGACTAATGTTAAAAGTGACAATTTTATTGTCACAATCGATGCATAACTGTTTTTAAAGCTTAACTCTTTACTCCATATATACATGTTTTTATGTGCCATCTAATCTGGATCTGCACTGGTTGCATATTGGTAAGAAATAATCTAATCTAAAAGCAAACAGTGTATATCCTGAT
The DNA here is from genome assembly GCA_038501625.1 of Corbicula japonica. Taxonomy (NCBI): domain Eukaryota; kingdom Metazoa; phylum Mollusca; class Bivalvia; order Venerida; family Cyrenidae; genus Corbicula; species Corbicula japonica. The sequence goes on along the minus strand of JAZAYU010000112.1, from coordinate 480,695 downwards.
CAGAAGATACAGATTTGCCGGTTTGCCCATGCAATAAAAATGTACATATGATTGTATCTATGGAGTGAAGGGTTCAATCAGCTTTTATATTTCAAGATATTTTCCCTCAGGTCCTCATGTAACAACTTGTACCTTAAAAATGTTGTTACAATGGGCCATACATATATATACATGTATATTCTACATTTTCCTTAAAACAAATAAAACCATGAATCATTGTATTTGACAACCATTCACCATATGCATGGCGATTTTGATCCTACCTATATAAATGTATTTAAATTGTTGCAAAACAACAAAAATGAGAACAACAACAAAAAAATCATACATAGACTGTTCCTCTGCCAAATCCATCTGTTCGTCATATTTAGCGTCCTTGTCTTCTCCCCCTACAGTCACCTGGTAACATAACAAGATTACAAACATTCTGTATCTCCTTTATTTAGCCCTTTCCTCCATAAATACGCATGTGCGACCAGTGTAGATCCAGATCAGCCAGCACATCCATGCTGTCTGATCAGGATCTGCACTGGTGGCATTTTGGTCAGATATGTGCCAGCTGATCTGGATCTAAGCTGTTCGCCCTCGCAATAAAGGTGTTTCTATGGAGGAAAGGGTTAATTGACATGAAATACAATGAAAATCTCTTTACTCCATATCACATGGGTGACCAGCATAGATCAGAATCTACACTGTTCACTTTTCAATCAATTTGGTTGTTTCTGACCAACAAGTGAACAATGTAGACCCCAATCTGATGGCACAGATTTTCTGGCTAATCTGAGTCTATAGTTTATACTGATTGCTCATGCAGTATATGTCATAATTATATAGTAAAGAGTATAGCAATGAATACATAAGAATATAGATTTAGCTGGTGGTGGCTTCTTTTACACTAAAAACATACTTAATATCTATTTTGCAACAGAAGATTAAATAAAAAGCGAAGGGAATCTGAGGTTTACCACAAATAGCTATGGTATTTTTTCTGTATTACCAACAGAAATCATCAGCCTTTCCCCCACACCACCACCAAGCCTATGAGATAACTGATTACAGATTAGCTGTCGACATACCTTCTGTTGCAAAATAGATATTAAGTATGTTTTTAATAAACAAGTTACAGACGCTGAGCCTCGGTCCTTCAGCAGAAAATTAAGATTCCCTTTGCTTTAATGAGAAATGATAACATGAATTTTTGGAAAATTTTTAAGTAATTCATAATTGAAACACAAATGGAGTTGCCTATTTTAGAGGAGCATTGCTGCCTGCCTTGTTAGTCTTAAAAATTACTTAATTTATGAAGTGTTTTCTTTCTTCATATTTCTCTTTTGTCCATGTTTCTATGATATACTAAGATTTAACACTATCACCTTATATAGTAAATGAACTGTACTGTTACCCACTATGTGATTCAATCATTAAACTTCTCTATACCTCCCCTACTCCTCCTTTGTCTTTGACAGCTGTTAATCACCACTCTTTAACTTCAATGTTACTGTCTCCCTCACAAAATATTTGCTGATCAACCTCCCTTAGACATTGATATTAACCTCCTATATACCTTCCCTACTCCTTTCCCTCCCACAGCTGTTATCATAACACTTAAATTGCAATATTACTGTCGTCCTTGCAAAATATTGATCTATCAACCTCACTGAGACACTGATATAAACCTCCTATATACCCCCCACTCCACCATTCTCTCCGACAGCTATTATCATGACGCTTAAATTGCTGTCAGCCTTGCAAAATATTGGACTATCAACCTCACTGAGACATTTATATCAACCTCCTAAATACCTTCCCTTTCTCTCTAAAAGCTGTTTATCACAACTCTTTCACTTCAAAATTGTTTATCATCAATCTATTCTTTAACAACAATGTTACTGCCACTGTTGCAAAATACATATCAACCTAACAGAGACATTGATATCAGCTTCTACTTTGCCCAAGGTTATAAAACTGAGTATGGAAACCAGTCTCAAATCTCAAGCATCTGATTGGCTGAAATGGTCGCCATTTCAGCCAATCAGATGCTTGAGATTTGAGACTGGTTTCCAATCTCAGCTTTGTAACCTTCTACTTACCTCCTCATATTCCTCCTCACTCTCGGAGAGCTGAAGGCTATCAGCATCGCTAGCATCTTCATCGTCATCAACAGCAGCCATTTCTGTGTCATCCATTGCATCTTCATAATTCTCATCATCATTGTCGGCCATTTTCTGGAAAAGACAGGTCCCATTGATAATTAGTGAGATTTGAGACAAGTCTTGAGACAAGTCTCGAATCACAAGCATCTGATAGGTTTAAATAGAGTCTTCATTTCAACTAATCAGATGCTTAAGATTTAAGACTGGTCTTATGTTTCTGTTTTATGATTTTTGGCCCTGGTACCATAAACTTTCTTAAATTTGGACTTTTTTGGTTGTTTTTTTTTTGTTTGTCTTGTAATTAAACTATGATACAAGTGTTTCTCAAAATTTTCTATTATCATGTAAATTAATAAGTTATTTTTGTTTTAGCTTTAAACAATTTTAAACTCAGCATCTTGTTAAAGAAGATGTCTATGAGACAAGCTCTAGGACTTACATTCCTAATGATGTAAGTAATGATGACAGAAAACCAAAAGCTTTAAATTAGATATTTTACCGTTTTCATGCTGAATGAATGGACTGTACTTTTGATAAAAATTTTTATCAAGTCCTTTCATTTTACATAGGAATGTTCTACAGAAATGTATCCCTATAGACTATACATGTAAAAAGATTAATACATTTCATATCCTCATATACCAACAACTGATTATATTACCTTACTCTCCATTCATCACGCGTGTGATAGCTGCTGGACATTTCATTGGTTTATTTGTTACAAATAAGTCAGAACATACACACTACATACCCCATTCTCCTCATCATCCAGTATCCAAAATGACTGATAATCTGATGTCCCTTTCGGTACACGGCGTTTTAACTTTTTCTGGCCCTCTGGAATACATAAAATCACTCTTGCATGAGCACCACTGGTAAGAAAAATGTATAACTCTGTATAAACTTGTTACATGTACATAAAACTAACTGTTCTGTCCATAACAAAATAGTGTAAATTATACTTTTAAAATCAAAAATCATAAATACAGAAATGTATTAAACAAGATCCTAGATCATAACATTGAACCTAAAGACTGGTCTTGAAACTCTAGCTTGTGATTGCAGGCTGTCAACCAGGTCATCTCCCAAATATAGGAAAAATATAGGAATATTTTTGCAACAAATATAGGAGTTTTTGAATGATTTTGAGGCAAAATATAGGAGTTTGGAACTGAAAATAGTTTTATTTACTAGCACTTATACAAATGATTTTCACCTGTGCATTTACTGTTTCTATAATAATCAATGTCCAAAATGTCTACTGTAAAAATGAAGGAAACCATTAACTATAACATCAGCACCATCAAGCACATCACCAGCATCTGAATGACCATTCAAACAAGGGGGAAATGCAGAAACCTCATTAAAGCCAGATTTTTCAGTTTTTTGTTTGTCTTCTGTGATATTTAGATAGTCTTCTATATATGCTTGTACAAAGCAAAGACCCATCCACTCATAGTCAAATTGCTTTGTCTGTAAATATCTGGGTAACAATGTCCAAAAAGGTTCAGTCAAAAGTGACCCCAAGACCTTCCTTTGGACAAACTCTATTGAGAACCTGTAGGCATTATATAATTATGTGCCCTTCACTATCCTAGAAGTTCAGAATAAATGATTTTTAACATGATTCCATTAATTTATTTAATCTGCATGGAACAGTTATACAGACAAATAAGTTAGTTAACCTTAATACAAAGAATATTGCTACAAGTTTCAAAAGAAATGATAAAAACTTATCAAGTTATAACTATGACTGAACTTTAATTCAAACTGCCATTAAATTTCTGTGATAAAAGCAAAAATTTCAAAAGCCAAAGCTTTCTTGGGAATAGATGGATATTATACCTTTTGATGATTTTGATATTTAACGTCCTGCCCCGCCTCCTACGAGTAGCATTTATGGGTGTGGACGTACCAGCTTTCCATGTTGGAGGAATACCCCAGGTACCCCTCCGGGCAATTTTCAGGCTCGAGCAGGCACCTGGGTAGAACCACCGACGTTCTGCAAGCTAGCAGGTTAGCTTCCTCACGTGAAAGATCTTGACCCTGGTAGGTCTCGAACTCACAGCGGTGAAGGGCAAGTGATTCTCAGTCGGAAACCTTAACCACTCGGCCACGGACGCCCCTATATTATACCTTTCAGGTTCATTGAAGTTTAACAGTAATTTAACTTTTATCCATTAAGTGATTCGATAAGAAAAACCCAATAATTTTAGAAAACTATGCAAATATTTTACAGATTATCCTAATAAAATTTTTTAAAGTTATCTCAATTTATTGAATAAACAGTTGTTGCAAATTATCAAACAATATTGTTTTTATTACCTCCCTTTATTTGACTGCCTTATTGTTTTTGTAAAGACACCTTCTTTTGCATACATTCTTTTCCAAAAGAGTTTTAAAACCCTCTTTTCAAACTGGAAAACTGACTACAAAAGTCAGCTGAAGAATTCTTGTTCACAGTCAAGCATGTTGTTCGTGGGAGGTCCATCTAAGATTCTTGACATTTTAGACATCCACATACACCATACCAAATATAAGCCCTCTAGTCCTTGCAGTTAGTGAATAAAATTCAATGATCTTTAACATTTTTTGCTTTGGTTGCAACTGCAACAAGAATTCTGCATGGAAGTGAAAATTTGTTTTTGTTAGGTAAGCCTTAATACAAAGAACACTGCTACAAAGTTGTTAGATAATGGGATAAAAACTTAGTTAAATGCCACCCGCCAAGATTTTACCAATCTATGAGTTGAGTTTTGTCCTTGAAAAATCCAGCCAAAACGAAGAAGTAAAAAGCAGTATCAAAGCAATATTTACTCCCTTAGTTAATCGGCAAAAATATTACTAAAAAATATAGGAATATACTTGAAAATATAGGAGAAATATAGGAATATAGGAGGTTTATCAGAATATAGGATTCTGATCCAAAATATAGGAGAAATATAGGAATATAGGAATCGGTTGACAGCCTGTGATTGGTCTAGGTTGAGATGGAGCTGAATTTCAGCCAATCAGCTCCTTGTGATTGTATACAGGTCTCATGTCACTTTAGGCTTTAGGTTCATGGCTCAAAGATCATTTATCTGAGAATGGGACCAGCAGCTGATTGGCTGAAATTGTTACCAGTCTGCAAACAGTCATATGATTCAAGGCTGGTCTACAGTAAGGTAATTTCTCTCTTGATGCCATAGTTTCTTGTGCAGATAAATGACAAATTCTTTGGGTTTTCTCAGGACACGAGTCTACTGAATTGCCATTGAACATTTCATTCTTGTTACAAGCAATTGTGTCAAAATGAAAAATGTTTGACAGGTTTCAGTTCTTGCATTTGATGAAAAAGAAACAACCAATATCATTCTTGTTCTCGATAAGTAACATCTAATCAAAAAGACTTTGTGTCCTCATATCAGGCATTTTGACTGGTAACCTTTTTAGCTAATCAGATGCTTGAGATTTGAGACTGGTCTCTGGATTTAATTTTGAGATCTTGGGCACAAGGTTTGCACAGTTTTATTTTGACCAGTCAGATGCTTCAGATTTGACTGGTCATCATTTCAGCTAATCAAATGCTTGAGATCTGAGACTGGTCTCCAGATTTAGTTTTATGATCTTGGGCACAGGGATTGCACATAGGTATTTTGTTTATGGGTTTGCTAGCTTGCAAAAGAAGTGGGGGACAGTATCAAATTATCACGGACAAAACAAAAAAGACCTATTTCCAGCTACCACTCCACACTAGCCATTTCTTTCAGATCTCATAAAAGAGCAATTATACATTAGAATAATCAATTGAGTAATTACACATCAGTTTTTAATTTTTTTTCAATTTGACTACAAACTGGCAACCAGAGAGATTTTATAAAAGTTAACATGATTAAATATGTTAATTGTAGAGCCTGAAGTAGAAATGATAAATAAACAGACCTTCAGCATCCTTAAGTTCTTTCTCTGTCGGCCATGTTTGTTCTCCCTCCATTGGGTCAGGTATAACCTCTCTATCTAGACTCTCCTGTTTCTTTGGATCAGGAAGTAACACTGACTGGGCCTCCATGTTTGACATGTCTTCCTTCATCTCACAATCCTTAAAAATATCACATTCTGTTGATGATTTCATGAAAAGATATGATATGCAATTTCTAGAACAGATAGAGATATACCAGTATGTTTTTGCAAATAATTGGGGATATCAATCTATTATCACTAGATGTAAACTGAAAAAATCTGCAAATATTTCAGAAGCTCAATATACGAGTAATAATGTTTATTTGTGAAAATTAGAAATCATGCTAGTACTTTGGCAACTTAACCCTTTTCTCCATAGACACACCTTTATTGCCTGTGCAAACAGTGTAGATCCAGATCAGCCAGCACATCCATGCCGTCTGATCATGACGTGTACTGTTCGCTTTTTGATTTGTTAGGTTATTTCTGACCAAAAGGCGACCAGTGCATATCCTGATCAGATGGCATGGATGTGCCGGATGATCTGGATCTACACTGGTCGCACATGCATTAAAAATGTGTATATATGCAGGAAAGAGTTAATATATCTCTTCTAAAAGAAATGCTATAGAATTTTTTCCTTAATATATCCAATCAGCTTAAAACTACTTGTTACTACGTAACAACAATACTAAAACATTTACTGTTTTACCCATGTGAATGTTACAATAATATAATTACCTGAACTGTTTAAGAATATTCTTAATGTGGACAGTATCAAACTAATTCCAAAAGACTTATATACACTATATAATTAACAACACTTTATTTCCATCGTGCATGTATTTTCAACATAGTGGAAAAATTAGTATCTCCTTCTTATTTCAATGTTATGTATAAAGTTAAATAGTTGTTGCATGAAGTGACAATATATAATTGCTGATGCATGGTACAATACTGGCTGATAATACCTGCGAGACTTTAGATTTCTGCCTTTGCTGTAGAGTGAAGGGGTCATCTAGTACATCAATCTGGGAGAGCTGAAAATCCCCAAGACCTGATATATGTACCAGTCTGTTCACGTTGAGAGTCTGGCCACGTACATAACCAGTCAACTTCAAAGTACCATTTGACTCCTACATGAAAAACATTATCTTTTCTAAAGATATAACAAAACACTGGAAAACCATGATTCTATTCAAAGAAAATTCCTGAAATATTCCAGCTTCATGAGGAAATTAGTGATCACTCTTTTATGAAAAATAGATAAAGTGTTAAAGAAGTACTTTGTACGTGATCAAGAAATGAGTCTAATCATAAAAATTAACTTTAATCATTTCATATTGACTAAAAGATTTGGCAAAAATAATGTCTTGACCCAATAAAGATGTGGAATAAAAAGGTAAAACATGTGACTTTTATATAAAAAATATACTACCTAATGTCAATTAATTGCTTTTTCTAATAGTATGTTTTTAAATTAAAAGCAATAGTTTTGGTGCTAAACAGAACCTTTCCTTATGTAATGGCTAAATAAAGATGTTTCTTAAGAACTTTGCTATTAAACTTAACAAAAACACCTCAGTAATTATACAAACAACATTTTTCCTTCATACAGAAACAAACAACATTATTCTTTCATACAGAAGACCTCTAAAAATGACTTACACATAACCATGTTTGGGACAACAAATTTGCCAATAACCCAGTCTGTAAGTACTTACATCTTGTGAGTCTGTTAGGTATTGAACCTGCTCAGCCAGGAGGTGTGGCCTGTGCTCTCTATAGTGGAGCTCTCGTAGCTTCTGAGACGTGACATGTCGTAAAACCAGCATACATTCCTGCTCTGTGTCCATAGTGTAGAGCTTGTCATCAGGAAACCTGGATTAAAGGTTGTAAAACTGGTGCTAAGGTTATAAAGCTGAGATTGGAAACCAGTCTCAAATCTCAAGCATCTGATTGGCTGAAATGGCGACTGGTCGCCATTTCAGCCAATCAGATGCTTGAGATTTGAGACTGGTTTCCATGCTCAGTTTTATAACCTTGGACACTGAGTTTGGAAACCAGTCTCAAATCTCAAGCATCTTATTGGCTGAAATGGGGACCAGTCTTGGTCACTTGCAAAATCTCTGTATCCAAAATTTAATTGGTTTAATGAGGCAAAGTCTCCAAACTGACCAATGGTAAATGATGGAGTCAGATTTACAAATGTATCAACAATTGTAAGCCTAATGTGCCCATTGAAAGATTTACATCTTAGCTTTCAGTATTTTGACAGGTGATTTTATGGCCTATTATCATTTGTTTCTGTAATACATTGGTTCCTTAGTCTTTTCAGATAATATCAGAAGTGTCAAACACTGTGTAAACTTACCATTTCTCAAACATTCTTTGCAAGTTCTTTCTCACCTCCTTCTGTCTTTTCTGAGCAATGGTCTTTAGGCCCTGAAATTAGTACTCGGTAAATATGTGCTTATGTACAATGGTTCCGTTTCTCATAGGCAGACATTCTAGTTAAAACAATCCAAGTTAACAAGTAAATCGGTGAGCTAATGCTGACTAGTGATACCCCCGTTTTGAGAAATATGACTTTTAAAATGTAATTTGCATTTGTCAATAAAGATGCCCTTTGATTTATGAAATGCACCTATAGCATGATTATCTGTGCAAGTTTGAAAGAAATCCACCTGATAGTTTACGAGGAGTTCATGCCACAAGATTTGGAGAATGTACGTATGTATGGACGGATGAGTGCTACTCTATATTCCTCCCATTTGTGGGGCATAAAAATATAACTTTGAAAGAAACATTTAACACAGTTACCTGGACTACCAATGTAACACTTGGCATTCCCTGTCCCATCAGGCAAGACAGACAACTCTCGCTAGCACTGTCCAGATCCTCGTCTTCTACAGATATGACCAGCATCAGAGAGTCCGTGACTTTAGCACCGTCCAGTATACCATACAAGTTTCCATACTTGGCAGGTAGAAATTCTACTCTTTGCTTGAACCTTGGTATGCTGAAAATGGGATATTCATTAAATATGAAGTAGAAGTAGGTATAAAATGTACTAGACTCTTTTAATCCTTTCTTTACATATAATTTTTAAATTTTACGCATGTGCAAATAGTGTAGGTCCTGATCAGCCGACACATTGATCTGGGCTGAAGGTTATAAAGCTGAGATTGGAAACCAGTCTCAAATCTCAAGCATCTGATTGGCTGAAATGGCGACCAGCAGCCATTTCAGCCAATCAGATGCTTGAGATTTGAGATTGGTTTCCATGCTCAGCTTTATAACCTTGGGCACTGGTCTGCACTAGTTTTATCTTTATCAGAAATAACCTAATGAATCTAAAAGCAAACTGGCTGATCAAGATCTAAACTGGTCGCCCATGATAAAAGCCTTATCTATGGAGTAAAGAGTTAATGTTGTATTTCAATATACGCTAATAACATAATATTATAGTATGTTCTATTTTGAAAAGTAAAGACACTTCGTCTTATTGGTAAAAAATAACCAAATGAATCTACCAGGTAAATATGAACAGTGTAGAAACTGTTTTTCCATGTGATAAAAATATTATTTATTGAGACTAATTGAGTAGAGTTAAAACATGCAACAATTTCTGACACTCTAAAGCAAATATCAAATCAGATGCTTTCGTGATAAAAATCACAAACTGCAACAGGACTACACCTCATTTTTTCACATCTACATATACATAAATTTTCACTTAAAATCACAGAATGTTTTCATATAGATTCTTGATTAACATGTGACCAGCAGCTCGATCAGTTTATATCGCGGTTGAATGGTATGGACCCCACAATATAAATTGGAGCTCTTCTTGCATTATGATGCAAGCAAATTTGAATTTTTCCACTTTTGACCCCACATGATTCTGAGATTGGGGTCATTTTGATGCAGGAGAAAGTTGATAAAGTGGTCAAATTTTGCAAAAAACAGATAAGGCCAGAGAAAAAATTGTTAGATTCTCATCCAGATTTTGGAAAAAATGGGGCAGGTGGACACTTTTTATTTTTAATTTACAAAATACCTGATAGTAGAAGTAACTATATGGGTGTTCAGTTGAACACTTGTGTCGCCTTCTGGTACAATGTCGGAAAAAAATGCAAGTTCAAAAAGGGGCATAACTCCATCTTGACCGAAACAACATCTCATCATCACGAGTGTGTTGTCTTGAGCAATATAATTTGGAAGTTTCATGAAGAAATACTAGTATTGAGAAATGGCAAAGTTATAGCCAACATTAAGTTTTCGTGTAAAAATCCAAGTACAAAAAAGGGGCATAACTCCAACAAATATGACCTTGACCTAAAGAATCTGGCATCATAATGAGCATGTTGTCATAAGCAATATAATTTGAAAGTTTCATGAAGAAGTATAGTGAAATGGCAAAGTTATAGCCAATGTTAAGTTTTCATGTCAAAATCCAAGTACAAAGAGGGGCATAACTGCAACAAATATGACCTTGACCTAAAGATGTTGGCATCATCATGAGTGTGTTGTCATAAGCAATATAATTTGAAAGTTTCGTGAAGAAATATTGAGAAATGGCAGTTATAGCCAAGATTAAGTTTTCATGACAAAATAAAAGTATGAAAAGGGGCATCACTTTGTGGCATGTGACCTTGACCTAAAGATTTTGGTATCATGTCGACCGTGTTGTTGTAAGCAATATATTTTGAAAGTTTGATGAAGAAATGTTAAGAAATGACAAAGTTATAGCCAACGTTAAGTTTTCGTGACAAACAAGGGCCATAACTCCATCAAATGTGACCTGACCTAAAGAATTTGGCATCATCATGACCGTGTTGTCATAAGCAGTATAATTGGAAAGTTTGATGAAGAAATATTAAGAAATGGCAAAGTTATAGCCAACGTTAAGTGTTCGTGCCGGACGGACGGACAAAGCCATCCCTATGTATCGCAATTTTTTCAAAAGGGCGACACAAAAACTAACAAAAGTAGCAGGTTGGTGCCGATCCTTGCTTAAAAAGCCATACCAGTCTTTAATATTGACACGATCACCTTTCTGTAAGTTTTAAAATGATGAATATTTTGTTTTATTCTTGCAATCTAAGTGTCATTTTTTACCTTATTTATAATCAAGGCATCCATATTAGGGATGGTCAAAACCCCATTCTATCCAAAACAGAATAAAATTTGTTGATTTTTCGGGTAATAAATTTTCTGGGGGCAGGTGGTTTTGGACAGGGGCGGGTGGGGATGAGAATCTAAAATATTTTTTTCTATTGCCTAACTATTGGTTAATTACATTTAAATATGATGTTAACACTTATTTGACCCATAAAAAAATTAAATGAATTAAAAGCTATTTTCACATGATATGACACATGATGATCTGATTATGACCCCATGAAAATTCTTCATGAAAATGAAGCTACTGAAATCCCTGTCTACTGTACATACCTAACATGAGTGATTCCAATTTCTGTCTTCTCAGCTGTAATGGTCTCGTCACATGTTGACAGTTTCCTGATCACCTCCTCTGCTGATACACGAGCACCCAGTGGTACAACCAACTGCAAGGTACATGTATGATATCGGACTTCCCGAAAGTTGCTGGGCCGGTCTGACATGATTTCTTATGTTATCAGACCGAGTTTCGGACAAAATTTGAACTGCTGATTCCTTTTAAACATGTTTCGATCAGACAGAATTTGTTTCGGTCTGGCAGATTTTCAAATCTTGTCAGACCAAATGTCTGACACTTTTTTGTTGGGAAGTCCTTAGTTACATAGATCCTTGTCTGTCTATCAAAATTTTATCATTTAGGGCTTTTATGTGGCCATTCTCAAGAGCAAAGGGTTTAAACTGCAAGTTGAAAACAGTGCAAGTATTATCAATTGACATTTATATCACATTTAGTTTCCAACCAATAAAGCTAATGCAGATCTAAGAAAAACTGCTTGTAAATCATACATGATCCAAATGTCAACTAAAATATGTAAGTATGAAAAAGAACAAAATGAAGGTAAAATGCCAAAAGATCACAGTCTTTGCATTTGAAATTTACATCACACTCACTTAAGTAACCCTTTAATCCATTATATATGCCTTTTATAACCTTGATAAATAGTGTAAATCTGGATCAGCTGGCACATCAATCTGAACAGGATCTGCACTGTTCACTTTTAGATTCCTAGATTAAGGTTATTTTTGACCAAGAAGTGAACAGTGTAGATCCTGATCAGATGGCATGGATGTGCAGGCTGATCTGAATATAAACTGTTTACCCATGTGATAAAAGGCATATATATGGAGTAAAGGGTTAAAGATGTTTTTGCTGAGATATATCAGAAGTGAGCATAACTCACTGACCACACAATGTGGAGGTGTTCCTGATGCACCAACACTTCGCTTCTTGGCCATAACTTCTTCTCTTTTTCGCTTCCGTAGTTGCAATGCCTGAAAAAAGGAAGTACATGTAATCCAATTGTAACAGACTATTAAAAATTCCAAACAAGTATAAATACATCCTATCTTCTGAATGTTAATGGTCAGCTTCAACCAATCAGCTGCTCAAAATTGAAGGCTTGTGTCTAAGTCTAATCTCAGTTTTATGACCTTTTTGTCAGTAAAAAAACTAGGCTGCTTTTCAGTTGGTCAGCTACCGGTATTTAACAGTAAGATAGCCTTAGATAGGAGGCTTGTTAAAACATTGGCCCAAAACCACAAAACCAAGGTTTCCATAAATGGCCAAGAATGGGATATAACACAATAACTAAGCTGCTTAAGAATGAAACCTCTGCTTGAGATCATAAAACTAACATCCGTGCTGTCTGATCAGGAACTGCACTGGTCGCATTTTGGTCAGAAATAACCTAATGAATAACAAGAGGGTCCATAGGACCCTGGGTCGCTCACCTGTCAACAACTGCTCAATGGTTGCAAGAGTTGTGAGCAAGTTTGGTAAAATCAAGTCAAAAATTTAAATAAAATTAAGCTGCTATTGTGGAGAAAATATAACTAGATGTTCTATACCAAATATCTAAGCTCTAGGCCTTTCGGTTTCAAAGAAGAAGATTTTTAAAGATTTACTATATAACACTATGTAATAAAACTAGTGACCCCCGGGGCGGAGCCATTTTCGACCCCAGGAGAATAATTTGAACAACTTTTGTAGGGGACCACTACATGAAATGATTGATGACACATACCAAACACCAAGGTTCTAGGCCTTGTGGTTTTAGAGAAGAAGATATTTTAAAGTTTTCCCTTTATATGTCTATGTAAAACAATTGACCCCTGGGGCGGGGCCATTTTTGACCCCAGGGGGATAGTTTGAACAATTTTGGTAGAGGACCACTAGATGATGCTGTATATCAAATATTAAGGCTCTAGGCCTTGTGGTTTTAAAGAAGAAGATTTTCATGTTTTTCTTTATAACTATATATAAACCATGAAGACCCTAGGGCGTGGCAGATTTTGGCCCAGGGGACATAATTTGAACAAATTTAGTAGACATCCATTAGACAATGCTTCTTACCAAATATCTAAGCTGTACGCATTGTGGTTTGTGAGAAGAAGATTTTTAAAGATTTCCTATATAAGTCTATGTAAAATGAAGTGACCCCTGGGGCGGGGCCAATTTTGACCCCAGGAAAATAATTTGAACATTCTTTGTAGAGTTCCACAAGAGGGTGCTAAATGCCAAATATCTAAGCTCTAGGCCTTGTGGTTTCAGAGAAGAAGATTTTTAAAGTTTTTCCTTTAGGTTGCCATGGCAACCAGAGTTCTGCATGGAATTGATTTCTTTGAACAAATTTGGAAGAGCTTCCTGCAAGGAACATCCGTGGCAAGTTTCATCAACTTTGGCCCAGGGGTTTAAGAGGAGATGTCGTTTAAAGTAAAAGTTTACGGACGGACGACGGACGGACGCCAGACGGACGCCGGACAAATTGCGATCACAAAAGCTCACCTTGTCACTACGTGACAGGTGAGCTAAAAAAGCAAACAGTTTAGATCCTGATCAGATGGCACAGATTTTAATTGTTTGCCCTCGCAATAAAGGTGTGTCTATAAAGAAAAGGGTTAAGACTGTAAACAATTTTAACCGATCAGATATAAGGGAATTGAGAGTTATCTCCAGTATCAATTTGAACATATAAACATGTCACAAGAAGTGTGACCAACTGATCATAACAAAACAGGTCCAAAATAAATAGCATTTACTTTTTCAAGGATGTAAGAAAAACTAACCTCTTTGAAACACATGTAATTTGGTAAAAAAAATGCTTAAACTTATTTATCTATCTATTTCGGCAGAGAAAAACATGTAGAAATTCAGCAGATCCAGAATGGTTCATCCCTTTCCTCCATAGACACACCTTTATTGCGTGGGGGAACAGTGTAGATCCAGATCAGCTGGCACATCTGTGCAATCTGATCAGGATCTGCACTGTTTGCTTTTTGATTTGTTAGGTTATTTCTGACCAAAATTCGACCAGTGCAGATCCTGATCAGACGACACAGATGCTCCGGCTGATCTAGATCTACACTGGTGGTGTATCATGTGGTCGCACATGCGTAAAACACGTGTTTATGGAGGAAAGGGTTAAATGGAAACATAATTTGTATTTTGATGTAACACCATGACCTTATGTTACATGTCTAGTAATAAAATTACCTGATGTCTCCTGTCATTTTTTCTTTGCACAGACACAGACTTCTTTGAAATGACTTTAATATTTACACGGCCTGCAAAGAAATGGAGCATTTAGTTTCAATGTGTTTTTTTTCCTGAAATAAAAACAAACGAGGAGCAAAAATTCTGTGGAAATGTTATAATGTGTATTTGATTTGTAGTAGCTCAAGTGGTAAAGCGTTGGCACGGTAAGCCCGAGGTCTGAGGTTCGAGTCCTGGTCAAGGCTACTCTTTCCAACCCCAA
Source organism: Corbicula japonica (assembly GCA_038501625.1). Classification (NCBI taxonomy): domain Eukaryota; kingdom Metazoa; phylum Mollusca; class Bivalvia; order Venerida; family Cyrenidae; genus Corbicula; species Corbicula japonica. The sequence goes on along the minus strand of JAZAYU010000112.1, from coordinate 465,658 downwards.
TCTGCCTCATTGATGTTGTTGGCAGGGCAATTGCCCTTGGAGCTCTTTAAAGCCAAGCGTTTGGCTGGGGTATTGGACCCGAATCTAGGCAGAGCCTTGCGGACATTTCCAAGTTAGTTGGAAATGTCTTGAAAAGTGGGTAGGAAATGTAGTAGATTTTGAACCAGCAGCCTCGGTAGCTCAATTGGTAGAGCGTTGGCACGGTTATAATGTGTATTTGATATGTAGTAGCTCAAGTGGTAAAGCGTTGGCACGGTAAGCCCGAGGTCTGAGGTTCAAGTCCTGGTCCAGGCTACTCTTTTCAATCCAAAAATGCCACAGATTAAAAAAACTACAGTTGTGGCAGATTATCAAAGAACGTTGAAAAAAGTGAGACATTTGGTCAGACAAGATGTTAAAATCTTTCTGACCAAAACAAATTCTGTCTTACCGAAGCATGTTTAAATGGAATTAGCAAATTAAATTTTGTCTGACCCTAAGGCTGGTTTTCCATGTATCCGACTGCGACTGCGCTGTGCGACTGCGATTGTGTCATCCGTGCATCGCAGACGGAACCCCTTTTCCATGTATCCGATCCGACTTCGCGATTTTATTCTTTTCATGTGAATATTTGACAAGGCAACGTGTTCGTGATGTTAGACGAATTTAATCTTAACCTATTTTTAATGGCCGGTATTTGTTTGGCCAAACGTTTTAAACGAAAACATACTCATAGATGGTGGGTCAGACGTATATATCATCCAGAATCGGATTAATTACGGCACCTATTATCACTTAGTGCATCTTTGTATTCTTTCCTAGAACAGTCATATAATACAGGGTTCTCCCTGATTAGTTCAATCAATTTTTCGCAATTATTCTGATCGTTTCATTTAGATTTCATGGTGACTTTTGGAAAGATGTTGTCCGTCTATCCGATTGCGCTGAAAAGAACGCTACAGCATCTGTTCTTTTTCTGGCGACGGATAGACAGACAGCGCAGACGGATACATGGAAAACAACTCATTGATAATATAGGCATCCGATCTTGTGTCCGTTTCTTTTCCAATCGCAGTCGGACAGCGCAGACGCAAAACGGACACATGGAAAACCAGCCTTAGTCTGATAACATAAATATAATCTCAGACCGTCCCATATTTTACCGGACAGTTATCCCCAAATTGAAGAATTGTGTGTGATGTTGAATTCATCTAATTTCTTTGTAATATAATCTAAATTTAAAGGGAGATGTGCAGGGTCGAGAAGGTGTACTCGGTAAAATCGTAAACAGATCGATCTATGTAACACTTACGTGTACTTTTCACTAAACTCTACATTTCAAACCCTCCAGGAGGAAGTTTTCGGTTAATTTTACCATATTACCGGACCTGAAAACAATCCGCTAAAGAAATCCCTATACAAAAATACATTCTATATTTAGCGATCATGGGAATGTCACGCTTACTATTTGTGGTGGCCCAGGCATTTTGAAACAAATGGCGACGTCGATAGTCGGCAAGGTACACCGAATGCGTATTTTGGTTGAAGTGATCATGTGACAATCCAAAAAACCACCGCAGCTTTACCCAGGAAATAAAAAATAGCTAACCTATGAGCGTCGCATAGGATAGGAAACACCATTTATATATCTTTTTTATAAAATATTGGTTTGAAATATTTCAGGTGTAAATAAATATTTGAGCTTCAAATAATGATATTCAACTGATTAATAACCCTTTTCCCAAATCTGTTCCATTCATCAATCCTGCACATCTCCCTTTAAAGATAACTTTTTTGAAAATGACATCTTTAAAAATGTAGAAATTATATCCGCAGTCATATCCTTGATGCTTGCTATCAAAGTAGGATATTATGTCCTGAAGGGTCTACTGCTGTGAAAAGGCTCATTTGTGCAAATAATAAGTTCTTGTGATTTTGTCGTTGGTTATATCCAATTGGCAGCATAATAAGAGTGACATATGACATACAGATTAAGGAGGTACCGTAATAACCTATGGGCACGATAAGGCTCAAGAGTAAATTGAAATGCACCTACATTTTGATATGTCAATCGTATATATTTATACGTCCATCGCATAAATTACCGATGCACCTACATTTCGATTTTGACCCTTTCAATATTTATACCTATATTAATTATAGCCAAATTTACCTAACGCTCGCCATTTTAAATTCTTGCAGTGTTGAAGATATGTTGAAAGTTGCAGTGAATGTTTACTCGGTTTAAAAATGTTTATTATTTAATTTTGATAAAGGTTAAAAATATATTAATAATTTTAAGAGCACAAAAATAAAAATAAAATAAAAAGTTACATATCGTAATTTTAAATATAATATTTTCAGCAAAAAACAACTGTTTGAACCAAGGTTTGTGATTGGTTGATCTTTTTCATGTTGCGGGTGCACTTGTAAATTAGCGGTGCATCGGTAATTAATAGTTATCAATAAGATGCGTGCATAAAATTTATACGACAGACATATATTTTTGTAGGTCCATCCCTTTTTTACAGGTTCACCTTCAATTTTTAAAAAATGGTGCACTGCTAATCACAATGTCTAAGCGTACAGTTAACCGAAACGGAAGTTGCTGATTTGTACGCCGATGATCACATAGTTGCTTATAGAAAAACCTGCGACATCGAATTATTTATTGGTAAATAAACCAAATTTAATGTGCATTTGGAAAAAAAATATTTCTGTGGTAAGTACAACGTTAATTGTTAGTCCTGCTGTGATCATATAGACTTAAAGGAAGGGTTAGTATTGTTATAATCCATCATCGTTCCCAACTCGATCAGTAAAAATATGAGCAAAACATTGAACAAAACGGGACGTTTTGGGTTCAAATTGCTTTGCGTAAATAGATTTTGGACCATATTTGTGTTGGTATGGGAGAAAATTCATTTTTCAACTTTTGTACGTCGTTGACCTGAGTTTGAACGACTAAGCAACGAGAAAATGATACTTTCTTTATGTCATTGTAAATGATAAGACTGTACGCATAGTTGCAACTGTACGCGATCGTTAGTTGTTAACAGATGCCTAACATCTGTACGCATAGTTGTCAAACAGATCATTAACAATTTATTGGTCCAGTTCATGCTTTCTGATTATATCGACAGGTTATCATTTTAGCTTCAGTTAACCTCAATAATTCTTGCTAGAGAACCTGAAAAATGTATTTTTTTTTCAACAAATTTGCTCATTCTTTTAAATATACAATTGTATAAACAAATAACTGATCTTAGCTTCTGTTTTAAAGTCAGATTTGTTTTTAAATCTCTTGTTAGCTCTTCATGAAAGGAGGCGTGAAAAAACGACTATAGTCCAACCGAGCTATATCATTGGTAAGACCGTGTAAGATATGTAGAGGCCCGCTGTAATGTTTTCATTTCTTCTCTGAAGTGCGAACAGAAGAAGCCATAATATATCTGGACAAATACGCGTTAGTACTTCAACCATAGTTTCTACAGATTTCATAGAATGCTCCAATCAGATTAACATAATCCCTGAAATCTACCAATGAAAGTCGGCCAAAATGAAATTCAACTTTATATTTAACGACCTTAAACATGAAATTCTTAGCAGTTGCAGACGTAATTGTAGACTAACTTAACTCAGTCACAAAGTGGTGGATTTCAAAATCTAAAACCACTTAATGGCATTGTCCTGTCAAAGACCAGATTGTTAAAGTCTTCATGATATTGGATTATATTTGTGCATAATGTATATTTTTGCCAACACCAGAAGGGATTTCAGCAGGTTTATACTAGGTTTTATTTAATGCCACAATCAGGGAATTAAGGATTTCTAGCAATTATCGGTGTCTTATTTGCAAAGTGTACCAATTCGTTCATATGGCTCAACAGTAGATCAGAGTAAAAAAACTATCAATTTATAGCTCAAAAATTGCTTGTCAGTTCTAAAATGTGATCATATAAGGTTTTATTTTTTATAAATAATACATTAAATTTGGTTGATTACTTTGATTGATTCCTTTAACAAGTTCTTGCTTCATTGATGCTTTTCAGTTGATCAGTATATGATACACTTATGATCGCAACTGTTCGTACAGTCTGACATTGAAGTACTGCAACATTGCGTACAGTCTTGTTAATTTCAGTTGATGCACAGAAAGACCATTTTCTCGGTGCTAATTCGTTCAAGCACCGCTCAACGCATTTTGCGAGCGTTGGAAATGATTTTTCTTTCACGGGAAGTCAAATATATACCTTTCCAATATATACATTATAAAATATGAGGTCACAAATGCAGATTTTCTCCACTCTTTTTCCTCATTTTGTACTGATCAAGTGAGAAAAGATTACAGATTGCAACTTAACTAGCCGTTATTTCAAGACTTCAAGATCATAGTAAGACTATTAATCAATGATGTACTAATTATAAAAATAATTTCTGCAAAAAGCACGTTTAATTTGAATATATTTTACAAATAAAAAGCTGATGTCGCGTGTTTTTCTCATAGGCGCTCGGTTGTCATGATCGTCAGACAGCTTGCAACTTTTTTTCAATATTAATTTTTAGGTCGCTCATCCCATCAAAATCATGTTAGTTTTTCACTATGATAACAATATATTTTATTCCTAAACAAAAATTTCCTCAAATAACTTTCTTAATTTTTTACCTACTGATATTAAATAAACACAAGGCAGCTCACTCGCCATTTTAAGCCGCAACGGAAGTAGGCGGAGCTAGTAGTAAAAGGCTATATACGGTATTAGTCCGTACTTTTTTACTACTACGCAAGAACTAGACACCCGCGAAAATTCAAAAATGGTTACGGTTAAGAATGCGCGCGCGTTATTTACAAAAATAAGTCTGCGCATGACGTACATTAAAAGGAGCATAAACATGCATGTGTATACTAACAACATTTACCTAATGTCTCATCTTATCAGGGAATCTATTTTTAGAACATTTTATACCTGTGAATTCTTCCTATAAAGAAGTGTTAGGTTTAAAAGACTTTTCATGTCTGTAAAAATATAACTAGAAATATATCCATAATTGGGCCCTAGAATTTTATAGATCTTCCCTTAATTGTGCAAAATAAGCTTAAATTTAACTTTAAAGATTCGCTGGTCAGGGCACCTGTTTGACAATTATACAAGTGTCAGATCTCCCACACTTTTTTCGTTAAACGTAACAATCGATCCTTATATTATTTCATATATTGCAATATAAGTTCTATTATTTACCTGAGTCATCTGGATTTTACATCTTAAAAGTTCAACAAATTGCACAATATATCCTGCATGGCATGGCGTTGGTAAACGATTGATACCGTATATAGCCTTTTACTACTAGCTCCGCCTACTTCCGTTGCGGCTTAAAATGGCGAGTGAGCTGCCTTGTGTTTATTTAATATCAGTAGGTAAAAAATTAAGAAAGTTATTTGAGGAAATTTTTGTTTAGGAATAAAATATATTGTTATCATAGTGAAAAACTAACATGATTTTGATGGGATGAGCGACCTAAAAATTAATATTGAAAAAAAGTTGCAAGCTGTCGGACGATCATGACAACCGAGCGCCTATGGTTTTTCTGTAAGCAACTACGTGATCATCGGCGTACAGATCAGCAACTTCCGTTTCGGTTAACTGTACGCTTAGACATTGTGCTAATTTACAGGTGCACCAGTAAATTTATACGTTGGACAGATAAAGTTATAGGTGCACCAGCACTTGTTACCGTTTGAGCCTTTTCGTACGCCATACTCCGAAACAAGTCGAAATTGCGACTAACTAACTCTGGAATTTAATCTTATGCAAAACAAACCTCCTTCATCTCTTTGTCCTTTGCTTCTATGTTTCCCATGTTTATGGGATTTGTTTTGTTGTTTTAGAGGACCAGATCTGTGTATTTGCTGCATTGTTTATTATTTTGACATCAAGACACGTGCTCGTAAAAAACAAAGGTGATCCGGTTGTGGGTAAAACCCTGACCAGACCCAGACCCAGACCAGACCCCGGAAAGTTACGATTAGGTACGGAAATCTTCGCTCGTTTCCGACAATCGTCTAAAATAATAACGGTGACTAGGAAATGCAGTTATTGAAATTATTGAAATTTGTTCAGGATTAAGCATTCTATAAGATATAGGCGCATTTGATTTTTCCAAATTCTAATTGAGATTTGCCTTAAAGGATGTGAAAGCAGAATTACATAAAAGGCATGATAAGGTCATTCACTTTTGGGATTGTATTAATATTATAATCGATTGGGTACGCAATTAAATTCTATGAAATTCTTTTAGTCATAAATGCAAATTATAGAAAACAAGTTTATTGATGTTTCGATTGTGTTTTTACTTATCTAAGCTAGCTGTGCGACAAAAGATCTTATTATGTGTTATTTGGTATAAATCCGTACCGCTCAGCAATTTTAAAAAGCGTAATATGAAAATTTATGCCGACTAGTTATTTTAAAATGGTATGAAACATATTGTCTGGTGTAATAAATTTTTCAAAATCATTTTTTCACAACTAGTGATGAACGTATTTGGCGAAAATTGCGAAAAACAGAAGATAAACCAATACTTTTTCTCTGACTTTTGTCGGGCACAGTATGATTATGGAGATTGTAAAGAAATCTTTGTTATTTCTACAATTTATTATTTCATATTTCTATATTGAAAAGAATAAGGATAAAAATGATTTAAACCTTCAAAAAGTACGAACCGCTAATAAGCACACAAGACGTATTTGTTTTGTATCGTATTGTCGGAAACGAACGAAGATTTCCGTACCCAATCGCTAGTTTCCGAAGTCTGGTCTGGGTCTGGGTCTGGTCAGGGTTTTACCCACAACCGGTGATCCAAATGTATCGGGTTAAAACAGCACCAGACCAATCTAACTGACTTGGTCAAACTTTTACTTTATGATTGACTCTCGCACAGTCATCATCGATTAATAGAAGCGTGATGGAAAATTATATTTTCTAGCACTCATTGATCTAGCAGAGGAACTGTCTGGGTTTTTTACGTTTAATTTTAAATACGTCTTTATTAAAAATTAATAAGTTTCTTCATTATACTGCAAAGAAATTTGCTTGAATTTGATTGGATAATTTGCCGTTGATGTATATCCGTATTTACGGATCGGCCGTAGATATGAACGCACGTGCCTTAATTTCCCTCTCTGGCCTCCCACCTTTTGTTGTCGTCCGCCATTTTGTTTTGAATTCCCGTAAAAATGCATAAATGCGGCTCGGGTAATAATTTATGACACCCAGACCGGCAATATATCCTCACATTCCCTGTCAAGAAACCAAATAACTATATAATATCTCCTGTCATTATGGAAAGTTATTGCCTACTTTCCATGAGGTGCTCCAGAATGAATACTTCCCATATTGCTTGACAATGTCATTGACTCATAACCTACTGTTATTCGAATTCATTAATATATTTGCATGTAGCCCAACTATTTGTGCGCAATAGAAGAGCTTTTCTATATATATGATTGTCGCTCTTCGCGCACAACCCAGTTACTATTCAAATCAATGCGGAAAATTTTCCTTCTATGTTTATATGCTAGCGATCAGAATTTGAATCGCAACTTTGGCGACTTTGACGGCTCCATAAAGCATCTTAAACCATATGTATCGTTAAAAAATTTACATACCTGAAAAGCAACATTCAAGTAGAATCATTATATGTAATCCTTCATAAATAACGGTTTCGTTTTTTATGCAAAACTCATTTAAACCTACACCCAGGTCAACAGATTTCGATTACATCGCTTGAAGTTTACCTGACTCACGTTTATCAATAAACTTCGCCTTACCAGCTTGAAATAGGTACTGCGGAAATTCTTGCTACGGTAAATACAAAGCAACTTATAAAATAAAGGTTTGATGAATAAAAGAAAGTAATCTGCAAATAATTAACAAGGTAATATACACAACATTATTAAAGGTGCGATTGAAACTTAATATAGCGGGGCGGGTATCTAAATAGATGAAAAAATAACTTTGACAACCATCGAACATGTCAAATAAGAAAATAAGAGTACGTTATGAGTTTTTCGAAGCGTACAGCCTCCCGCATTGTAAAAATATGTTTGAATAAAAAGAAACGTTTTCATTGGTTATCTGGATTTCGTATCAACATGTAAACTGCATATAACGTGGTAGGTTTAACAAGTTATTTTGTGGAATATTCGTCATTTTATTGTTACTTTCATCATAATTTATTGTTATAACCACACTTGAACATACCAGTGTTAGAATTTTCATGTGGGAGTGAAAAATAACAGAATTTAAATCGGGTCGATTTCCACCACAGTTTTGATCGTAACTGCTTGAGACGTAAAGAACAGGCAACGAAAATGTCCGTATGATAATGGGTCTGTTCTTGCAGTCGAATTATTGAGACTAATTTGCATGCAACATCGTATTGGTTGAGCTGAAATTAATTTACCAAGTAAAACCACCTCTGTCCATTGGTATTTAAGCTATTGTCTACCAATATTGAGGGTGTGAGTTTGAGTCCCGAAGGGGGCACTAAAAATTTCGGGAATACGATTACATGTGACTTTTACCAACCCAACTAGTATTGGCTATCTATAAGGAAGAAGAACATCAGTATGTGAATCGGTACAATATATACAGTGGGAATTTTTAAGAACCCGAGGTTTTTTTTTAAATAAGAGCATGAGTATCATAGTTATCCGCTAACGGTATCGGGACATTACGGACCATGACAATTACGGACCAGATTTTAGGACACGACGGACCACCAAAAAGACATAACGGACCATATTTATCTATAGAATATAAAATTTATATCTATTAAAACATAAAAGACAGAATTTTAGACATTATTGACCATTTTAAAATGATATATAATATGAACCATATATGTATAAAAACATAACGGACCAGATTTATAGATATAGAATATACGGAAATTACGGACCATCTATGAAAACATACAGTAGTTCCAGTTTTAGTCTCTTTTATATTTTTCGGTTGGTTCCTACACAGAACACATAAATCTGGTCCGTTATGTCTTATAGATGGTCCATTATGTCCATAAATATGGCCCGTCATGTCCTTTTTGATGGCCTGTGATGTCCGAAAATCTGGTCCGTAATTGTCACTGTCCGTAATGTCCCTATTTCGTCTGGTCAGGGTTTGCTCACAACCCAAAAATGAACGGTGCAGCGATAAAACTAGTATATGTGAAAAATAATCCGCACGAAATATTTCATCAGAATTTAGAAAAATAATTCTCATTATCGTAGATATAGCGTGGCTGCTTACATGGTTTGTTATTCGTTTTAATTTCTTTTGAAAGCCAGTATACAGAAAACCATCCTTTTAATTGTGTCGTTTAAGTGTACTAATTGGCGGATACTATTGAATTTGGACAACATAAGTTTTGTAAAGTAGGCCTACATCATGTATAGTATGCTCACTGGCGCTTGACCAGCCGCCCCACCCTCTGCCAACCCTTACTAATATGCCCTTTTTTGTAAAAATGGTGTCAAGTCGCTAATATTACTGACCTTGATTTTGACAATACAACTTCCGGTGAAGGAAATAAACACAGGGAGACATGCTTACAGGTTTGTTTTGTTCGTTCTTGCTTCTGGCAAGCATTATTACCATTAGTGGTATAACAAAGAGGCAAAGTAACGCCAAAATAATGCAGTGCCCACGACCTAGCGTATACCCAAATAAGTTTTCGCCCACCAATGCACATTCGTGCGGAACAATTGCTTTAGTATTGAGAGCACGATTTAGACTATTCAAACAACCAATTTTTCCAAGCAAAAATAAGACCCTCTCATTTTGGCTATTCTATTACTGTCAATTTCATGTGACGTTGAATCAAACCCAGGCCCAGACTTCCCCTGTGGTAGCTGTGGACTCGAGGTGCTTGACTCGGACCCGGCAGTGGAGTGTGATGGCTGCGAAGTGTGGTTCCATCTCCAATGCCAGGGTCTCGATTCGGCATGGTACCAACAACTAGTAGACCATAACCAATCATTTGCCTGGACTTGTACACATTGTGACAATCTGAACCACTCAACTTTGTCAAGCATACTTTCAGTATCATCTCACAACAGTTACTCCTCCTTGCCAGAAGACAACACACAAGTAAACAATGAAAGTAGCAGAGTCAGACCACCAAATGACTGCTCAAACACATTTGTACCAAATTTAAAAATATGCCTTAACTGCCAATCAATTATAAATAAAAAACATGAATTTCAAATCTTGATTAAAAACCATAACCCTGACATAATCACAGCAACAGAGACTTGGCTAAAAAATGAACATTTTACCAGCGAAATTTTCCCACCATCCCTTGGATACACAACCTTTCGGCGGCGGGGTTCTTATTTTGGTAAAAAACAACTTACTCCCTTCCGAACAACCTAAACTTAACACAGAATGTGAAATTATTTGGATTAAAATAGAAATTAAAGGCACTAAACCCTTCTACATAGCATCATATTATAAACCAAATGAAACAGACATCAAAAGTACACTTGAATTTGAAAAATCTCTGGAACTAGCACGCAACCTTAAAGGTACAAAACTTATTTTTGGCGATTTCAATTTTCCTAAATTATCTTGGGATCAAGATCATAATCCCTCTCTGAAACCAGGATGCTGTTCCAATACCGCCTATGACAAGTTCCTGGAAGTATTAGATAACCATAATTTGACCCAAATGGTAGCTGACAACACAAGAAACAATAACATTCTTGACCTTTTCTTAATCTCAAATCCCACCCTTGTTAAAACGGTAGAAATAACTGCAGGCATATCTGACCATGATGCAATATCTGCAACAGTTAATGCTAGGCCAATTATCTTAAAACAAAAACCAAGAACATGCCATCTTTACAAAAAAGCAAACTGGCCAGATTTTAAAAAATATATGCAGTCTACCAGTGAAAACATTTTACAAAACTCAAGCTCATTAACAGTAGAGGACCTTTGGAATACATTTAAAAACTCACTGGAGACCGGAATTTCAAAATACATACCAACAAAAAGAATCGGTTCAAAAAAGTCTCTGCCCTGGATAAATAAAGAAATAAAAAAGCTAATACATAAAAGAGACCGCCTCTATAAAAAAGCTAAGAAAAATAATCACAACCATGAAATGATGATGAAATTCAAAAAACTAAAGCTTACCATTAAAAATAAAATTAAAAGTTCCTATAACTCCTACCTAGAAAATATTCTTGATATCTCAGACAAAGATAACACACAAAGCAAATTTTCTACCAAAAAACTATATTCACTTATTAAAAACTCAAAACAGGACTCACAAAATGTGTCCCCCCTTAAAGATCAAATAACAGGATCCTTTAAAACAAAGAACTCTGATAAAGCCAATATTCTTAACCGACAATTCCAATCAGTTTTCTCTGGAAATTCTCCACTATCCTTGAAACAAACATGCCTAGAAAGGCTCAGATTCCTTAATCCATCCCAACACTGTAATTATCCACAGATGCCAAAAATCATTATCAGCAAGGCAGGTGTAATAAAGTTACTGGCCAACCTGAAGGCAGATAAAGCTGCTGGCCCAGATCTGATCAAACCAATTGTTCTGAAAGAGCTGAGGCATGAAATTGCCGACATAATAACCATTCTTTTCCAGAAATCCCTTGAATCCGGAACTATTCCCAGGGATTGGACCAAGGCCAACGTGTGCCCAATATATAAAAAGGGTGACACCAGTGACCCCGCAAACTACCGTCCTATTTCTCTCACCTGCATTCTCTGTAAAACTCTTGAACACATTGTAGCATCCCACCTATCCTCTCACTTGACTACCCATAATATACTCTATGATCTCCAGCACGGCTTTCGTGAAAGACGCTCTTGTGAAACACAACTCATTGAACTAACTGACTATCTAACCAATAACATCGCTTCAGGCAAACAAACTGACCTAATCTTACTTGACTTTAGTAAAGCTTTCGATAAGGTAAACCATCTAAAACTTCTCTATATCCTTCAAGAATATGGTGTGTCTACTCAAATACTCAAATGGACTCGCTCTTTCCTCATAGGCAGAAGCCAAAAAGTCATACTAGACGGTGAATGCTCAACAGAAGTACCGGTAACCTCTGGAGTAACCCAGGGCTCTGTCCTTGGTCCTCTATGCTTTCTCGTCTATATAAACCAACTTCCGTCTTCTGTTTCTAAATCCCAAGTCCGACTATTTGCTGATGACACTGCCATCTACCTCACCATCAACTCCTTGGCAGACTCACTAACGCTACAACAAGATCTTGACAAGATGCAGGCATGGGAGAAGGCGTGGGACATGGAATTTAACCCCTCAAAATGTCAAGTCTTACACATTACTAAAAATAAACATGTCATTAAAAACAAATACTATCTCCACGGTCAAGCACTTGAATCTGTTACACATGCAAAATACCTAGGGTTAGATCTTTCTTCTGAGCTTAACTTCAACACACACATAGCAAGAATTACAGCTAATGCTTATAAATCCCTAGGCTTTATCAAAAGAAACATAACAACCAACAACCAAAAAGTCAAAGAACTGGCATACAAGACCTTGGTCCGACCCCAGGTAGAGTACGCATCTACTGTCTGGAACCCATACACCAAGACAAACATCCACAAAGTGGAAATGGTCCAGAGGCGAGCAATAAGATGGGTCAAACAAGACTACTTTCCTCTTTCCAGTGTCACGGCTATGCAGGGGGAGCTGGGCTGGAGGTCCTTAGAACATCGAAGGCTTGATGCTAGACTTATAATGTTTTATAAAATATACCATAACATCGTAGCAATAAACCTCCCTTCTTACATACAAAGACCGAACAGACAAACCAGGCATATGCACCCCCTCTGTTTTAGACAGATTCAGGTCACGTCAGATTATCACAAGTTCTCATTTTTTCCTCATAGTATCACTCTTTGGAATAGACTTCCCATTAATATTGTAACCCTGCCTGATCTTGAGCATTTCAAGCAGGCAGTGGCTGGGATCCAATACTAGTCGGGTATTCTTTGTTTTTATCTCTTTTACTTTTAATCTCCATTAAATCTAGCACTCACTAACATTTTAACACTTGTCTTGGCACCCAAGATCACAAATCTTGACTTTATTCTCTCACAACCTTACTAACACTTCCGACGTGCACCAAGTCCTGCCATTAACACTCGAAAGAGGAGTCGGCAGTATTCAGAGATAGATAGATAGATAGATTATTCGATTCTATCAAAATATGCGAAAATACACCGTCAAAATCATATTCTAAAAAAAATATTTCTATACCCTGCTTACTCCATGATCCGTGACTCTTATTTACAAAAACAGCACATGGGCAGTGAAACATGTCTTCGTCTTATTTAGTTTTACCTAAAACTGTAGGTAAATGTCATAAATATACATTACTAACTGAAATAGCTCAGAAAAAAGTATGATATAATTAAATATTATAACCTTTGACATACAAGGGTTATGTTCTAGATCGTCTGGAAGCTTGCTCATCGATCCGTAACATTTTATTGCCTGACTGATGACGTCATCAAATTTGCATTTTGTTAACTTGATACACTGCTTAAACATAAAGTTTGGGTCACAACTGTTAGACTCCATGCAAGTGTCATGATTTAGATTGATCTTGTATTAAAAAAGCAAAGAAAAAATAACATGGCATCAGGGTTATACCTCCTGTACTGTTTTACTAGTTTTGATGGTTTGGAACTACAAAAACTTGACCTTTATGCTAATATAAAATTGTAAGAAGAGTAATTTCAGATTCCAATTTTTTATTTTTAAGTAATTAAAAATGGATCAATCTTAACAATTCACAAATCCATCTCTAGGCAGTAAAATTTATTTATTACAGGTAGTTTTCCATTTCATAATTCATAACAAAAACAAAAATGGTTGACAGTTTAATTGGTCTTTACTCAAGTTTCAAACTTGGGAAACTTTTGTTTGGCAGTATACTTAGTCCATTACCAAGCATCCGATCGATATAGATTGTGTTGCAACACAGCTTTCAGTGACGTGTCAAAATGGGAGAGGAAATGATGAAATTTGGAGAAAATGATGGATTTTTTGGATATATTTTTTAATAATAAGATAAAATCAATTAAATTAAATGTTTTTAATCTATTTTTTACGCTCTTTGTAGCCTTTTCATTCTACATACTGCTGAAAAATATTGTTTCAAATAAATATCTACAGTATCTGATTAAAGTTTTGGCCGGACCAGCGTGTAGTTCGTCTATGAAATTACGTCATGGATCGATGGGTGATCACGGATCGATGAGTAAGGAGGATATAATTGAATAATGGTCAGGAACGGCTCCAGACCCCACCCCCTTTCGAAAGGCTGTTTTTCCTACAATTTGTTCAGCGCAAAAGTGTCTGATCTAACAGTAAATGGCAAAAAGTCTCACCAAAAGCTCAAAATATGCGTAATATTCAACAGAAAACAGCCTCCGAAATGCAGGTTATTTTTTCATAGATTCTTCACCCCAGTGAGACTTCCGGAAATCCCCGACGCTTCTGTTCGGAGCGTTCTGATTGGTAGAACTATTGATGTAGTCCAGGAAATACTCGGCACACAAATCGTTTGACCAATCAGAACGCTTCTAACAAAAGCTTCGGGGATTTCCGGAAGTCGTACAGCGGAGAAGAATCTATGAAAAAATAACCTGCATTTCGGAGGCTGTTTTCTGTTTAATATTACGCGTATTTCGAGCTTTTGGTGAGACTTTTTGCCATTTACTGTTAGATCAGACACTGATGCGTTGAACCAAACAGCTGTCAGGCTGGAACCCGTCGTATTGTAGGAAAAACAGCCTCTCGAACGGGGGTGGGGTCTGGAGCCGTTCCTGGACATTATTCAATTATATACTTAGAAATAATGTTTTTTTAGAATATGATTTTGACGCTGTATTTTCGCTTATTTTGATAGAATGGAATAATATTAGTGACTTGACACCATTTTTACAAAAAAGGGCGTATTAGTAAAGGTTGGCAGGGGGTGGACCAGCTGGTCAAGCGCCAGTGAGTATGCTTTATAATATTGGGTCATAAAATAATTTTTTTTCTATTTTCTTTGTGTGGTATCTGCAGATTAAAGAAAATCATAGACAATTTCTTGAATTACAACTTGTAATCTTGAACAGGCATCGGTTTTGGTTTAGGGTCATATCCTTGCCTGTTACGGCAATAAAGATACATAGGATAAAAAGAATATAACATAAAACATGTGGCTGCTTGTGGCGTAATACATATATTGTTTATGTATTTGCCCATGTTTTATTTCAGTTGTCTTTAGTTAAATTTCGGGTCTTATTTACCTTTTTTAGCCGGGGCCGTCCGCAAGAGGTCAGTATTGTTATACATGTCAGACTAGATTTACCTGGAAAATACAGAATAAATTTTTCTTATACTTAAAATATATTGTTGTTGAGAATAATCCAAGAGCTGTCATCTGGCCCTGTTCGACTTTTGAAATTATAAAGTTTAACATAACTATTTATTATTTCCATATTACCCAATTTAGGTGCTGTAACTATTCAACTGGAAACCTGAACCTGAAATTCACTGAACAATATAGGCAGGGACTGGAACCAACCACACTGGTGTGATGCGGATCTCTGAGGTTTTAAACTGCAGTTTTTCTGCCTGGTACCCGATCTTCAAGGACTATACAATTAAAAGGTTGGTGTTATATTTTCTACTATAAAGTAGTTATTACTAGTAGAAGTTGATAATGTTAAACAAAATACTGTTTTATTTTGCATCAACATAGTCTTTGCATTTTGTGTCACTTGTTATCACCAATAAACAGACAAGAAGGCTGTCAAACTTTTACTTGAATCCTACCACTTTGTTGTTACTTGTCTACTGTCATGTGCTTTAACCCTTTCCTCCATAAATACACATTTTTATGCATGTGCAACAAGTGTAGATCCAGATCATCCAGCACATCAGTCTGATCAGGATCTGCACAGGTCGCATTTGGGTCAGAAGTAACCTAATGAATAAAATAGCAAACAGTTTAGATCCTGTTCAGATGGCACGGATCTAAACTGTTTGCCCTCACAATAAAGATGTGTCTTTGTAGGAAAGGGTTAATAAATGCTAAAGTATGTCAATTATGATTTCAGCCAGATTATACCACTACCACAAGAGTTTGTAGACTATTTACTGGCTGATCAAGTTGTCCTACCACAGGGGTTAGTCATTCATTGTTGATAGTAATAAAAGCTGGTTGAGTTTCTTTTGAGTTAAAAAAACCTTTATTTCATATCTCAGTTTGGATTTAAATATTATGTGCAAGTTATTCTTTTCCCCATAGTGTTTTATTAATCACATGTGACCAGTGTAGATCTGATCAGTTTGCCACCTGATCAGGATCATCTATATTAGTCTGTTCATGGTCAGAAATATCCTAATTGATCAAAAACCCAACAGTGTAAATCCTGATCAGACGGCACAGATGTACCAGCTGATCTGGATCAACAATGATTGTTCATAAATAACTATATGTATCTTGCATGAGTGTGAGGTGAAGATGGAAAAATCTGTCACCGAGGGGAAACTGTTTAGCGGGAACGAGGCTCTGCCTTGTTCCCGCCAAAACAGTTCACCCGAGTTGACAGATTTTTCTATCTTTACTGAATGTCACATGCAAGGTACTTTTTCTTGCATACCTTGTTCTGTTCATTACATTTGTGTTTTTTTTTGATATAAACTTAATTTAGTTTTCTTACACTCACCGAGTCACAGACATTTACGCAAACCTTATTTTGTTAATGACTCATGTAGCACGCGAATGTATCTTTTCCATAGGGAAAAGATAAGATTTTCTTTCCTGGTAAATCACACGGAAATACTTATCCGGTATGCAAGAAAGCCATATCCCATGAAGTAAAGGGTTAACACAGTGTCTGTTACTAATAAATCTGATTTGTTGTTGCAGGACAGGAACATTACTAGCAAGTGATTCTGATTCTGAAGACAACAGAAATACTGAGGTAAAACAATTTCATTTGATTAGATACATGTTGTCTGTGCTGTGTGTATAGCTTGTCTGTTTCAGACGGATAAGCTAAGTTCACACTAATATAATGTGATGTAGCCCAAAATATTTCTAATTATATGTTAATAATTTGTTTAGGTCCCGTTTTTGAGTAACTGTTAAAGATGCAGCTCTGAAACTTCATTGTGATTGTGTAAAATCATAATTATAGCATCCTCGGGGACAAAGCTATGACCTTTGACTGCATTTTGTGATAGGTCAGATCCACCTTTGAAATGTTCAACATCATATTATGACAAATCAGCAACCACACTGGAAAGTTTCAGTACTCCTCACTGGATGTTGATACTGTTCGGCACATTTTGAAATAGAATTTTAGTATACTTATGTTGTTAAAAACCACTTTTCTCAATAAAATTTGAGTGAAAGCTTTGAAAATGGCTAATGATTGTTTTACATTGTAATAACAACTCTGACAGGTGCAAGTTGTGTCTTGGCTGTGCTTGATTATAGGAATTCCACTTTTTAACTTTGAACTTGGCTTTTTTGTTCCACTCTTTAAGAGCACTTTACCAAGTAACTTTTCAGGTTTCAGCTTTTAAACCTCACTTGATTGTTTCTAATTGCATAGACCACCACAGATGCAGATTCTGTGTATATTGACTGCAGTTTGCCATTGTTATTTCCCATTACTTACTAAACTGAAGTGTCGGGCATTGCTCTTTTATTTAAGATAATTGAAAATGTTAAATTTAGTTGCCATATTTGTATGGAAATTACATTCAATGATTTGAAGCTGTTTTCTTGGATAAACCAAGAAGTAAAAAATATAATTATTCCTTCAAAAGACTGTACTGTTTTTTAAAGATTTACACATCAGTTGTTTTGTTTTACAAATTGAAGAATAAGCATGAAGCTTTGTAGATGAGTGCGACATAAGCTTGCATATTTAAAAAAACAACTAATCATATTGTGTTGTAAAAATGAATGCCTTATTTCACCTCAGCTAGTAAGCCCCACTTTAATTTTTAATTAGATGTACACTCTTAGACCACTAGATAATATTAATTTTATTAACCCCTCACTCCATATTTATGCATTTTATTGCACGTGTGGTCAGTGTAGATCCAGATCAGCCGGCACATCGGTGCCATCTAATCAGGATGTGCTCTGTCCGCTTCTTGGTCAGAAATAACATGATAAAAAGCAAACAGTGCAGATCCTGATCAGATGGCACAGATGTGCTGGTTATCTGGATCTACAATCTTTGTCCATGCCATAAAGGCATAATAATGAGGAAAGGGTTAAATTATTAACCTGTTTTCCAGACTGTGATAGACTGGGCTACAGAAGACACAACAACACCAGTGGCAGAGGTAAGTTTATTATTCAATTTCTGTACTGTAGAAATATTTACTTTCAAACACAGGGATTATTTCATTCTTTAAAAAAACTACTTTGTTGGGACACCATTAATAGAACTGTTTTAAACAGTTAAATAAATGAGCAGTGTTATTTGAATTCTTAGATAATCATATTCTACAAAAATTAATTCCCACAAATTAAGATGATTTTACGTCACTCAAATGAGCAGGTGTTGTTTGTGAATATGTTCGACTTGCCAAAACACAAGAATTTTAATACATGACTATTGGTTTACAGTATATTTATTGCAAGAACATAATAATTTATAGGATATACAATGTTATTTCACCGATTGACCTTGGATTAGAATGATGCAGCTACCCATAAATCGGCTCACTTAAACAAAGCAGCCAATAAAATGACACTTTTGTTGTTCTTTTTCTGTCATTTCAATAGTTCTCTTTTCATAATTACATTTCTTTGAATGTTTAATGATATTTTATTTTCAGTGCATTCCATTTACTTGTTTCAGCCGCCAAATTTCCCAGAGTTTGAACTTGTGTTGAAAAATACTATACTGCATTTGGGTGGGAAGGTATTTCCCAAGCTGAATTGGTCAGCACCTAAAGTAAGTGTTCAGACTTATTGTTGCTGAGTTCTTTGCCAAATTGGTAAATGACTTTCTTGTCCACTTAATTACTGTAAACCAAGATATATTCACAACCAATTTATTTTTGCTATATTCACGGAAGGCACTGAAGTGCGAAAAGTTATTTGCAAGAATATGTGAAATTATGAAATTATTTTGCATAAATTAGAACACAAATATAAATATTTGCAAATATGTTTGACCTTCCAAATTGCAAAAATTTGTATGTGCTAACATTTAATTGATATATTGGTTTACGGTACTCTATCAGTCTTTAGCTCTGCTGTTAAAGAACACCGATGTGCAACTCTGTCATTACACTAAAAGTTAAACATGCAAATGTCCTTGAACTATTTACTCTTGTATCCTGGCTTATATCCCATGTCTGACTAGTGTAGGTTCAGGTCCCAAGGTTATAAAGCTGAGATTGGAAACCAGTCTCAAATCTCAAGCATCTGATTGGCTGAAATGGCGACTGGTCAAGGTCACATTTGATGGAGTTATGCCCCTTTTTTGTCACGAAAACTTAACGTTAGCTATAACTTTGCCATTTCTTAATATTTCTTCATCAAACTTTCAAATTATACTGCTTATGACAACACAGTCATGATGATGCCAAATTCTTTAGGTCAAGGTCGTATTTGATGGAGTTACGCCCCTTTTTCGTCACGAAAACTTAACGTTGGCTATAACTTTGCCATTTCTTAATATTTCTTCATCAAACTTTCAAATTATACTGCTTATGACAACACAGTCATGATGATGCCAAATTCTTTAGGTCAAGGTCACATTTGATGGAGTTATGCCCCTTTTTTGTCACGAAAACTTAGCGTTAGCTATAACTTTGCCATTTCTTAATATTTCTTCATCAAACTTTCAAATTATACTGCTTATGACAACATGGTCATGATGATGCCAAATTCTTTAGGTCAAGGTCGTATTTGATGGAGTTACGCCCCTTTTTCATCACGAAAACTTAACGTTGGCTATAACAGGGTCCGTACAGACCTGGAAAAGTCCTTGAATTTAACATCTGTCCTGGAAATGTCCTGAAAAACGAAATTTCCGTATTTTGTCCTGGAATTGTACTGAAAAAATGTGAAAACCCCTTGAAAAATGAAAAAAATGTCCTTGAATTTTCAACCGCAAAATCAAGACGTGTAAAATGTCGAATGCATACATCGTAGATCGCCAGAATTGTGGTACAAACGACAACTCGTCAGTAAGCTGCGAAATGCCGGGGTTAAATTAATACTGGATACCTGACACCGGGTTTTAGTTAAGTCCGATCGCGTGACGTCACTCTGAAAAGCGTGCACGGTAGAAACAATTCATCTGCATTTTCACTGACGAGTGATTATGAGTTCTAGAAGGAAATTAATACCGGATACCTGACACTGGGTTTTAGTTAAGTCCGATCGCGTGACGTCACTCTGAAAAGCGTGCACGGTAGAAACAATTCATCTGCATTTTCACTGACGAGTGATTATGAGTTCTAGAAGGAAATGTGTGTACAACCCTGAGTGGGAGAGCAATGCCGTTTATCAGACGTGAACCGACCATTTAAGGCCGACAAAACAAAAGCAATTTGTAGCGTGTGTGATAAAATTATCGACATTTCAAACATGGGAGAAGCGGCGCTGAAGTAGCACACAAAAGCGGAAAAACAAGTACAGTTAGAAGGGCTTGAGACAGAAATTTCGGATAAATTATCTTCTTTGAAACATTTGTAAAGAGTATGTATCAGATAATTATAATTGTAACTGCGTAATTACATGATGAATTTGTCCTTGAAAATTACTTTTTTGTCCTGGAAAAGTCCTAGAAAAAGCCTGGAACTTTATTTTACCAAATCTGTACGGACCCTGTATAACTTTGCCATTTCTTAATATTTCTTCATCAAACTTTCAAATCATACTGCTTATGACAACACTGTCATGATGATGCCAAATGTTTTAGGTCAAGGTCACATTTGATGGAGTTATGCCCCATTTTCATCATGAAAACTTAACGTTGGCTATCATTTTGCCATTTCTTAAAATTTGTTCATCAAACTTTCAAAATATATTGCTTACAACAACAAAGTCTTCATGATACCAAAATCTTTAGGTCAAGGTCACATGCCACAAAGTTATGCCCCTTTTTGTACTTGGATTTTGACATGAAAACTTAACATTGGCTATAACTTTGTCATTTCTGTATACTTCTTCATGAAACTTTCAAATTATAATGCTTATGACAACATGCTCATTATGATGCCAAATTCTTTAGGTCAAGGTCATATTTGTTTGAGTTATGCCCCTTTTTTGTACTTGGATTTTTACACGAAAACTTAATGTAGGCTATAACTTTGCCATTTCTCAATATTTCTTCATGAAACTTCAAAATTATATTGCTCAAGACAACACACTCGTGATGATGAGATGTTGTTTGGGTCAAGATGGAGTTATGCCCCTTTTTGAACTTGCATTTTTTTCCGACATTTACCAGAGGGCGACACAAGTGTTCAACTGAACACCCATCTAGTTTATGCAATTGGTGCGACTTACCTTAACTTACAGGTTTAAATTAAATTTGCAGTGTTCTTGTTTACCAAAATAAGTTTGTTTGCCAAATGTCCTTCTCCCTCCCTTAAATTAAGTTAATAGCTGCTCAACTTGTACTCTGTTTTCTCTGACCACATTTTTCCATCTTTTATGTAGTCATATTTGACCAGCTCATGTTTTGTACGTTCATTTAAAATGGATATTCAGTTGTGATAAAAGTGATGAAAGAACAGTAAAACCACAATTTCTGTTGTGGTCAGTATGCCCAAAACAAATATTGGAAATGATGTAAAAAACAACAAAGGCTGTATAAAACCAGTAAAACCACAATTTCTGTAGTTGCTATGGTCAGGATATCCAAAACAAATATGGGAAATGATGAAAAAACACAGGCTGTATAAAACCAGTAAAAGTTTTGCAGTTGCTATGGTCAGGATGCCCCAAACAAATAGTTTGAGTTAACATACATACCAACAAAATAATAAACTTGACCTATGTTAACCCTTTCCTCCATATAAACACCTTTTATTGCATGTGCAACCAGTGTAGATCCAGATCAGCTGGCACATCTGTGCTATCTGGTCACTTTTTTGCCTCAACCTAATAAATCAAAAAGTGAACAGTGCAGATCCTGATCAGATGGCACAGATGTACTGGCTGATCTGGAGCTATACTACTAGCCCATGCCATAAAAGCGTATGTATGGAGGTAGGGGCTAGTAATCAAACTGACAAACTTCAACAGGTAGTTTAATAATAGTTAATAATGGATTTTACAGGATGCTTCATGGATCTCGTTTGACAGAACATTGAAGTGTACTTGTACCAGTGATGTTTACCTACTGCTCAAGAGTTCTGACTTTATATCACATGATCTTACTCAACCGTAAGTAGCATTTTTTTCTGGCTTTCATGTGATAGGCTGATTTAAAAAAAAAAATTTCATTGGTTTGGGAAAGATCAGCCAGCAGTCCAATGGATGGCAGATCTTTGGTGATTGGACCTTTTGTAGAAAGAAATAAGGCTGATTCAGGAGTTAGAAAGACATGTACAAATAATTTTATCTGTTTGTAGCGTTATTTTGAACATAACAGTAATGTCACAGCAGAGTCATAGCTGAGCACAGTTCAGATACATGAAAGATTCAGCTAAGAGAGTAATCCTCAACATTGTGAGAGGATGAGACCTGAAAGGGGTGCAGAAAATCCCCAAATTTTAACTTTAACCCTTTACTCTATGGGTTCCTGTTTATGTATATTGCAATGACCCTGCCCCCCATGCCCAGCATGATCCGTCCCTGCCCCAGCCTACAATGACCCTTTCCCAGCATGATCCATCCCTGCCCCAACCTGCAATGATCTTTCCCCAGCGTGATCAGCCCCTGCCCAAGCTTTTGTATCCCCTCTATATTTATTTGTCCCTCCTGAGACCCTAATCCCATCCGTCCCTTTGAATTCTGTGTATAATTATGCATAGCATTATTGTTGTTAATATCTACCGTGATGATGCTTTATTTCTTGGGTAATATAACTTTTATTCGAGGAAACTCACCTCAGTTTACTCATAAATGATGTTCTACATTATTTCCATGACATTATTATTTATTGCTTCATTTAATAATGCTGTAATCTGTAAAATAAATATATTTATTGTTTAAAGTCGCCGCCATTATTGATTTATATGGGTGCTGCCATATTGAATTGCATTAACCAATCACGTTACAGGGATTCTGGACAATTGTGGTTATCCAATCAGAGAACGATATTCCGGACAATTGTCCAGAATCGTCCGTCAAGTTCCTTAAAAGTCCAAATTTGAATTTTAACACTGTGACAGTTCTCAGAGGCTAGCTTCCCTGCTGTTAAGCCATGCCACTTTGTTTCAGGTATATTCCCATTTTCCGTTAGGATCTGTCACCAAAAATCGGTTATTTTATCATTATTTAAGCAGATTATATTGCGGCATTATTTAAAGTGTATCTTAAGAGTGAGGGGTTGGACCGTCAGTGTGTGTTAAGGCGCTTATCTTTTATTTGCGCTGTGAAGGCACATGCGGGGTTGGACCGCTAGTGCGGTGAAGGCGCCACCTTTTAGTTAATTAGAATTCTTATTTGTGCTGTGAAGGCAGAGTGCGGGGTTAAACCGCTAGTGTGTGTGAAGGCACACCTTCATTTACAATCCTTATTTGCGCTGTGAAGGCACTTGGAAGCGATTAAGGCACACTTTTGATATCCATTTCAGCGACTTGTGGGCGCATTGTAGAGATCGCCTCTACCCGACCACCGTATAACTATACCGTTGTTTACCCTCATTGTTTAACCCCCTTCCCCCTTTTCCCTGGTGACAGATCCCTGTGCCCCTCTCCCTTCCCTAAACTCCTCCTCCTTTAGTTCGTCCTCGTGTTATTTTGCTTAATTGTGCATTTGTCTTCTGTGCAGTTTATATTTTGTGCATTTATCGTGAACTTGCATTGCATATTCACTCTTATGAATAAATGTTTTTATCGTGTGGAATCAATGAATAATTAAAATTATAGTATATTGAAACCTATACATGGTGTTCGTTTTCTAGTTAATAGGTTATAGCTACCAAATCGCTACCAAAAATTATCTATTGTCTGAGATCTAGATTTGTCCGCCGGCATATTAACTTTCTTAAAGCTTTCGTGTGACTTTAATATAGTTGGGATGCCACAATATGTTCCTGTTTTTGGGTTTTATGGCATGTGCAACCATTGTAGATCCACATCAGTTGGCACATCTTTTCCATGTCATCAGGATCTACACTTGGTCAGAAATAACCTTATGAATCATAATTGAACAGTGCAGAGCCTGATCAGACAGCATGGATGTGCTGGCTGATCTGAATCAGAACTGTTTGCTGATGGGGAATAGCCATATCCCATGTTGTAGTGGGTTTACCCATTCCTCCATATACATACCTTTATTGCATGGCCGTACAGTTTAGATCTAGATCAGCCGGCACATCCGTGCTGTCTGATAAGTGTCTTAACTGTTCGCTTTTTGATTCCTTAGGTAATTTCTAACAAAAATGCGACCAGTGCAGATCCTGATCAGGCGGCATGGATGTGCCAGCTGCTGATCTGGATCTTCACTCGTTGCACATGCGTAGAAATACGTATTTATGGAGAAAAAGGTTTAATGGTACATTGTGTTAATCTTGGCTATATACAACTGAAAGAAATAAGCCAGTATCTTTACTTCTATGATGTTGTTTATTACAGGTTTAAGCATTGTTGTGATGATGAGAATCTAAAAAATGAAACAAAAGTAAAATATGAACTCGTTCTTCGGAAATGGCAAGAACTTAATCCAGCCTATGAGTTCAGATGCTTTGTTAAGGACAATCGGCTTATAGGTAAGAGCAAAAAATACCACAATGAATTCAGGTACAAACAATTTATTAATTGATTGTGTGGATCAGAATTTTTACCGGTTTGATAATCCCTTACTTAGTAATGAAATTCAAATGTCCAAAATGAGTTGTTCTCTTAAGAATATTAATCATTATCCAACATTTATTATACCCCCGCTTTGAAGAAGAGGGGTATACTGTTTTACCCTTGTCCATCTGTCCATCCTTCCATCCATCCCTCCGTAACAAATTTTCTGTTTTGTTTTTGTTTTAATGAATTAGACTAAAAATATGAAAATAAATAGGGGGAAACCAAAACATTGTTAATTATATAAAAGTATCTTGGTAAAGTGTCTGTTTTAGACAGGTAATTTACCTATATCTTGGATTTCTTCTTTTAAACAGACATTGTGGCCATTCATACTAGGTTTATACTAACATTCTCTAAAATATGTATTTTATACATTTTGTATTTCGGGATATGTTTGCTTTGATATAAATAGTATATGTTTGCAGGTATATCCCAGCGTCACAGTGATATGTACTACAAGTTTATACCAGAACACAGAAAAGACATTGTTGCAGATATTCAGGCTTTCTTCTATCATATTGTTAAAGATAACTTCCCAGATAAACAATGTAAGTTGCTTTAAGGGTTGTCTTTAAGACAAAGTATATACATGTACTTTTGTGTGTTGTTTATAAGACAAATGATTATATTTTATAGAAAGAAATAGTAAAAAGTCACTTCCCATGACCTATAATATTTCAAGGTTATGCCTCTGTTTCTCTTTAAATAGAGTTTGTGTTAATTTTTTAATCAGTTTGTCAGTCACTTAAACATTATGAAAGTGATAAATATGAAAATAATATTAATTCTCTTTGTCATAGTTTTTATAATCTTCATATTAAATTACTAAATTAAAATAAATTACATCAAACATTAATAATTTTCAAAATTGTAGTTTATAAAATGACTGTGATATTTCAGCCAAGTTCAAAAACCAGTCATATTGCTTTGGTGACTGGAGTTATTGCCCTTTATTTACTAATTTTTGACCAAATACTGTATAAGGCTTAATATTGGGGGTGTCAAATTTTGGCGTATTTTAAAGTGTTTCATATTGGCGGGGGTCATATTTTGGCGCTTACAAGCCAGACAGCCAAAATAAAACCCTTCATGAAAAATGACGGAAATTGGACAATGGAAGAGAAAAGTAAACGTTGCAGTTATTCTATTGTTAAATTTTAAGTGTGAAAACATTATCGCAGCTACCTAATACAGTACTCGATTGCTTTGTTTGATACATGTATTCCAATTATATTTTGTTTGTTTACAGATTATAAGTTTACCTACTTGTTTTATTTAATATTATTTTAATTTTTTAAAGCGGGTTTCTATTAGATATTTAAAAATGAAAAAACTCAATTTAATTTACTACATGTACAAAAGCTTTAACTCTATAAAGCGCCAAATAACTCCTTCTGGCTTTGTCTAAAGAAAAAGAAAATAAAACATTCATGTCTATTGTTTCGTGTTGTTTAAGTTTTTATTCAGGTTTCAAAGAATATACATTATTAGGAAACATGCAACAATATTTCTTCATCAAGGGGAAAACTGCGACAAAATATGTACTAGTGTATCATAGTTATCTACCTTCCAGATATTAAATTGGCGGTGTTTTAAATTGACGGGGATTTTTATTAGTGGTGTTTTATATTGGCGCAACTGACCCTGACCGCCAATATCGCCAAAATTAAACTCCTGCCAATATTAGTACTTATACAGTAAGCATGGTCAGCTCTCTAACTTGAGATTTCTTCTCCAATGTTCACCAAACTCAAGTCACAATGTTTATGGTCATCATATCTTAGCTGGGTGTGGGTGGGGTTGATGTTGGTGTGGAGTACCTTCTTTTATAAACATTTCATTAATTCTATTTTAATACTTTGTTATATTTCTTAATTAAACCGATGAATGTCTTGAAGTTCAGTGACCAGCCAAATTGCCTCAGTTACATTGAAGTTTACCCTTTTATCTATATATAAATCTTTTTGGCATGGGCAAGCAGTGTAGATCCAGATCAGCCAGCACATTTCACGCCCGGTAAACATTCGCTCCACAACCAAAAGGAGAACATAACAAAATGAGCGAAAGCCACTTCCGGGATTGAGCGAAAGCACTGATTTGTCGACAAAAAGTGAGTATGACCAACATTTTATCTCTTTATAAAGACAGAAAGAAAAACTTTTTATAAAATTCGGGGAATGTAGTGCCGTGAAAGGATGATGAAGCTTCACGGAAAACACGGTTACATATTTTAAACATGTAAATTGCTTCGGCTAGAACTTTTTCCCAGCGGTGCATGCCTTTTACAAACTTGTCATTTCGACTTAATTTTGTTCTTTGATTGCTTTTAGAAACGAAAAGCACCAGTACATGACAATTTTAGTATTCGCGCATTTTTTTGGGATACATAAATACTGCTATTCCGTTCGTCTTTGCCTCATAAGTACATATTGTTTTGCCATTATCTATTTCTGTCATTTTACACCCGTTAAATTAATATCATCATCGTATCAAAAGCTAGTAAATGCTGTAAAAGTAAAGATGCAGGTAAGTTTGATAAATATTCTGAATTGTGTGGGGTTGACAGTGACAGTGTGATTTAAAACGCCTGTGGTGTACTAGTCCTGTTTTCTTCATAACACAGTATTTTTATCTATTTAGTTTTATGATTTTCGATATATTTGTATAAATGTGTTGGGAAATATTATATCTGATCACAACATGGTCATGAAAGTTTATCTATAAATTAAATATTTACACTTCATATAAGGTGTAAATATATATAAACGATGCAATGACATCAATTATGAAGTTATATTTTCGCTCTACCTCCTATGATTTCGCTCCACAACTAGTTCTTTCGCTCCTACAACTCTTGAAAAATGAGCATAAATTGTTTAGAGACGTTACACCATCCAAAATCTGTACAGCACTCACAAGTGACTGGTATTTGATTTACACGCAACACAGAAATAATGTCTAAAAGCAATATGAAGAACAAAATTAAGTTGAAATGACAAGTTTGTAAAGAAACCTGCATCATTGTTTGCTTGGAAAAAAGTTCTAGCCTCAACAATTTACATGTTTAAAGTATGAAACTGTGTTTTCCGTGAAGCTTTATCACTCGTACACGGCACTACATTTCCCAATTTTTGAAAAGTTCGCCTTTCTGTCTTATAAAGAGAAAAAGATGTTGGTCATACTCACTTTTTGTAAACAAATCAGCGCTTTCGCTCAATCCCGGAAGTGGCTTTCGCTCATTTTGTTATGTTCTCTTTTTTGGTTGTGGAGCGAATGTTTACTGGGCGTGCATTTGTACTGTTGATCTGCACTGTTCGCTTTTTGATTTATAAAGTTATTTCTGGCCAAAAAGCAAACATTATAGATCCTGATCAGACAACATAGATGTTCCAGCTGATCTGGATCTACACATGCGATAAAATGCACATGTATGGAATAAAGGTTTAAAGGTACTTTAAGATGCCACCAAACTTTTATCATCAATGCCTGCTCTTAGGGCATATTTTGTAAGTTTGGCTTTCTCGTTTCAGATTGTTTTGATGTGTACAGAAGAAGTCAGGTATTTTATATTATTTCTCCTCTCTTTAAGTTCAGGTGAGCCCTTCAGGGTGTTCTCGACTTTCATATATTACACAAATTCTCTCAGGGTTTTTATCAAATTCAGTAAAATTTACAAGATATATCTGTTTAGGTTTTACAGATATCCTGGTTTAAGTTTGAGGTTCCTCTGAACTTCTAAATTCAAGTGTGTGTAATGTCATGAAATTTTAAACTATTATATTTAAACATAATGAATAAAGCAACATTTTCATCAAATGATGTAAAAAAGAAATTAGCATTGCTTGGTTATTACATCAATTTTTCTTCAGAGATTATGTATTTGTTTCACGCTGTTTGTTGCAATTCTTTAAATCATATATTCAAAGTATGATACTAAATGAATACATGTACATGTATAAACGTTTATTATGTTCAGAATTTATGCAATTATATGGAAGAATAAATGATGAATAAAATAATTTGTTGTCTTTATTTTGCTGTCAGCTTAAACTATTTAACCCTTTCCTTGATATATTCGCATTTTTACGCATGTGCGACCAGTGTAGATCCACATCAGCCGGCACATCCGTGCTGTCTGATAAGGATCTGCACTGGTTGCATTTTGGTCAGAAATAACCTAATGAATCAAAAAGCGAACAGTTTAGATCCTGATCAGACGTCACGGATGTGCCGGCTGATCTGGTTCTAAACTGTTCGCCCTAGCAATAAAGGTGTATCTATACAGGAAAGGGTTAAATAATAACCTAAAGTATAAGGAGAAAGACATACATTTGTATTTGAAAACGACACAGTAACTTAGTAGATTGGCCCATCACTGAATTAACAGTGTAATTTGAATACAATTACAGTCACTATAATAATGACTGTCATTTTGTACCAAACATGAGCATTACGTATGAAAAGTTACAACTGTACGTGTATGTTTAACGTTGTGTGTTTAACATCAGTGTTACGCTTTGTATGTATTTCTTACATTAGCTAACATACATGTACATTTTATGTACTGGGATATTTTTTGCTGTGTATACTAAACCATCCTATCAGCCAAAGGCTGAATGTGATGTATTGTGAAAAGATTTCCTGTTGTTAATGTCCATTAACATTATAATGAAAATAATACAAATAGCAAGAGATTTCAATAGCTTTTGAAAACTAGGGGTCATTCGACCCCTGTTGAGAATTGTCAAGGGGTCATAATGAGATCATCACGAGTCATATTTTGATTTCCATGAACATTACTACTAATTAAATTGATTTAACTTTACTTTAATATATTTTCAAGAGTCCTTGATGCTTGCAAAATTTGACCACTTATCATAAATTCTCCTGCAAAATGACCCCAAGCTTTAAATTAGGTGGTGTCAAATAAAAAACATTTCAAATTGGCATGTATCAAAATGCAAGAATCTTCATCTTTTTGAAATCCTTAAATAATAGTGATCCTTATAATAATTAATAATATTGATAATAATCATGTAACTAAATAAAAAAAATGTGTGTTGATGTTCATTTCAGGGTAAACTTTTGCTGCTGGATTTTAATCCATTTGGTCAGGTGACAGACAGTTTGTTGTTTACATGGGAAGAATTAGAAGGGGACGAGCTGTTATGTTCTGAGGACAATGATCATCATGTAAGTAGAGAACGGTTGATTCCTAACATTTCCTTTACAATGCTTCCAAATTTAATTATTGTTAGGTTGAAACACAAACAGGTTATTGCCAGAGAAGCAAAGAAAGAAACTAAAGTCTAACCCTTGTACAGTTACTTTATTTGGCTTATTAACTCTACACTCCATATATAAACATTTTATCACATGTGCTAACAGTGTAGATCCAGATTAGCAAGCACATCAGTGCCATGTGATCAGGATCAGCACTGTTCACATTTTGGTCACATAAAACCTAATAAATAAAAAAGTGAACAGTGTAAATACTGACCAGACTGCATGGATGTGCCAGCTGATCTAGATCAACACTTCACCCAAGCCATGAAGGAGTATATATTTTATATGGAGGAAAGGGTTAAAATTATGGGCTGACAGATTGTTGTGCATTTAGTAGAAGAAATTATTATGCCTCTGTATCGTTTAGGAAATTGCTTCTCTGACATGTCAGTTACCCAAGGAAACAGCCTAAACCTGGTTGGTAACCAATATAAACTATTGTCATACATAATAGAGGAAATAAACTGTGGAACATGATGGCACAAATGATGAGACAAACAATTATCTGTTACAGTAAAACCCCTTGTTAAAACCATCTTGAAATGAAGAACACATGATTTTAAAAAGACAACTATTTTAGTGTCTTTAATAGGTTAATTATATTCCTCATAAAAATAAAGCCCAACCTACTGTTTTTATTAAAACCACTTTTTCCCTGTCAAAACTCTGGTTTCTTGTTTTAGTTATGCCCCTTTCAAATGCAACTTTAACCTGAAACTTAATGTTGCCTATAACTTTGAAAGTACTTGTCCTATTCACTTCGTACTTGGAATATATAATCAGCATGAACAATGCCATCTGTGACGACAAGAATGATAACTCCAGTTTCAAATTTTTTTTAGTTATGCCCCTTTCAAATGCAACTTTAACATGAAACTTAGTGTTGCCTGTAAAATAGAAAGTACTTGTTCAATTTGCTTAATACTTTGAATAACTCATCTGCATTTACAAACCAATTTTTGAAGATGATAACTCAGGTTTCACCGTTATTTTAGTTATTCCACTTTTAAATGCAAATTAGATGACACATGTGTTCTGTGGTGTCGTGAAATCAACTTAAATAAAATATTTTTATTATATAATGATTAAAAATAGGCCCACATTTCAACTTTTCCATGCAGGCGACACATGTGTTCCGCAGAACACAACATTCTAGTCTTTTTTATATTTCCCACAATGGAAGATTTGACTTAAGATGTTATTATCTGGTGACAAGTTTTAGTGGTTATGTTGACAGATTATGTTGAGCCCCATGTATGATCACATATTTACAACACCAACACCTTTTCATTTTGGGTTATAAACTCAATAATTCCCATTTACAGGTCCCAGAGCTACGTTGTGTAGAGTCACCATCAGGAGTTCAGACCAATCCATATGGAGCTTATGCCTTTCCGAAAGATTTTCATGACATCGCAAGTGGTGAAGATCCCTCTAAATTACTGGAGCTGCTACAGCTGGTGAATTGCTCATTATATATCTCAACAAGATCCAGGGTCATAAAACTGAAATTGAAGACTTATCACCATTTTCAAGCATCTGATTGGTCGACATGAAGAGTTGTTAGATTAGACACAAATCCAAAATCTCATGCATCTGATTAGTTGAAATAGAGACAGGTCTCCTTTTCAACCAATTAGATGCTTTAGATTGGAGACTGGTGGCAGTTTCAGTTTTACTACCTTGCATGTCTTGGGCACAGTTTTTTCAACTCAGATATAAATCTAAATTTTTTTTTTTAAATAGAGCCAACCTTTGTTTGAAATATTTGAAAATGGATAATGGTATACCTTCAGGAGAGAGCCTTGCAATAATTCAATATGTAACTGTAAAGTAAACTACTTGAAGTCTTTGTATTACTGACTGTCAGGTTTTCAACAAGATTTATTTATGTATCAAAATCAATGGTATTTGTCAGCTTAATGCAATAACAGGCTTACTCCATTTAAAGTTTAAAATGAACAGATGATCTGTTTTCTCTCATTTTGTGACTTGTTCACGTAATGACTCTTTGTAAAATTAAATGAACCATCTGTTTGACAGAACTATTGCGATTGTATTTAAGTTGTTTACATCGTGTTTCAGAAAGTCCAGGAACAAAATCGAGAGGATCACAGAAGTGATGGAGAAACCTGATTCTGGACAAAGTACCACATGACCATATTAATCCTAAGAAATGTGAAGCAAACACACTATTTTTAAGGATTGAATTTAATTTTCAATATGATCATTCATGAGGTCCGGAACAGTCAGATCAGCAGGACTACTTGAAAACATGTGCCACCTATAGCACCTGAAATTTATTTTGAATGAATAAACATCTGTAATTGGTTATTTTTATATACTTTTTTCTTTATAATGTGGTTCAGCTTCATTGACAATAAATTGAACTTTATCTTCTTAATTCTTGGAAATTGGAACAGCTATATCAATTTGCATACATTAACTGTTGATGATGACTATTAATTCACAGAAGGCGATTGATACAAATAGAAGGACTCTTCCTAAATTGAGAAAGTAACACCATCTCATATATACTGATTTATTTGTAATATCTTAAATGATAAATAAATTTATCTGTGATACAAACAGGTATTCTGTGAATATTAAATTTTAGATATTAAAGCTGAAAACGCCTAGCTTGTTCTTTCAGATGAACATTATGCATATGTGTTCTTATGTACCCCTGTATTGTACATGTGAATTAGTTCTCTGTTTTCGATCCTTTTTTGTTAAATGCAATGGTGTTTGATTAAACAATAAGCAAGTCAAGGTGGTGTGACTACCAAAAATATTTACAATAGTCAGACATATGACGAAATAACAAACTTTTACTAAAGAGAGACCTGTAACTGTAGACCAACATTAGTTATCCTTTACTAAAGTAAGACCTGTGACAGAAGAACATCTTATTGATCATTTTACTAAAGTCAGACCTGTGACAAAAGATCATCTTAGTAATATTTTTACTAAAGTCAGACCTGTGTCAAAGGAACATCTTACTAGGAATACTTTTACTAAAGTAAGACCTTTGACAAAAGAGCGTCTTGGGAAAACCTTTACTAAAGTCAGACCAGTGATAAAGGACCACCTTAGTTTTTAGTATCAGAGCAGTGTTTAAACACCTCTTGCGATTCTTTGATTATTATTAGACCTATCAAAATACTTAACTTATTTAACTTGAGAATGAAAAATACTATACAAAATAACACTTAAGTCTGTAAATAAAAGTCTCGTCATGGAACACTTAGCTTTATCTTTTCACATGATGGAATTAGAGTAAAGGTTAGGGATGATCAAACTTGTTAGTACTATACAAACAGATGGACATCATTTTAACGTCAATACAGCAATATTTCTCGAATATTTTTAAATAATTGACAACATCAAATAAACAAACAAAATTAAGTTAGTTGTGCATGGATGTTTAATTCTTTTCGCAGATATAAGTCTGGCAGTAAGAGAATACATCTAATCACTCCCCACCAATGATATCTAACTGTAAATATTTGTTATGAACACTGTATATTATGTAGAAATAATGGCTTGACATTGCATTTAAGCTTATTGTATCATGTGGAAGTGCAAAACACGGAAGCACAAGACATTAAACAGATAGTTTATACATTGCTGAAATGGATTAAGCCATAAGAATATGTAAAAATGGATTCTATGATTTTAAGGGCCAGAAATGTCCGAAACGACTTGGCTATTAAAACAAATAAATGAAATTCTATTAATCTAAAAAAATGTGGATATGAGAAGATTTATCTTGTCAGACAATCATATACAGTTAAACCTGTCTCTAAATACCACTCAGGGGAAAATCCAGAAGTGGTCTTTAAAAGCAGGTGGTATTTGTTCAAAGGTGAATTTTTTCATTAAATCTGTTAATGGGACAAAATTAGGTCTTTGTCCACAGGTGGTCTTTGATTACAGTTGGTCTTTAGCACAGGTTTGACTGTAAATCAAGTTAAAGTTAAATGAATGGTAATGTTTATACTACAACTATTCTTACTAAAACTTTAGTGGATTTTTTAAATTAATGACACAACAATATTATATGCATGTATAACAACATAACATAATTTTAAACAACATGCATTTACCAAGCTGAAAATTGTCGAATGTATGATAATCAACAAGTGAATACATTTAAAAGTTTGATGAGTTTCAGTTAACTTATGTTTTAGATTCCATTCACTTTTTACTATATTTTTATATAATTTACTTCTATTTCATCTTCAAGGTTAAATCCCACAGTTATGTGTGTGTTGTTGCTACTACAGCAAACAGCCTGGCAGTTTCCATTAGTTTTAAGAACTTCACCCAGCAGTTTACCGTCACTATTGAACTGTAACACATTCATTGATTTGAATCCACAAACCAGTACACTGTCGTTGTACAGACACACGCCATAAGCTTCTCGAAGTTCTGGGCCATTAAACTGTCCTACATGATGTCCAGTTCTGTCTAGAACAATCAGACCTTTATGCTCGTCAGCAACAAAAATCTTAGTGTTGTCACTGCTAACTGCAACACTTCTGATACCAAAGAACATTTGTTGTCCATACTGATCCATTCTGAATTGCTGCTGTTTCTCTCCTGCTAAAGTGAATACATACACTGATGTGGTCCAGTCGGACACAAAGAGATTCCCATCGGCATGGGCTAATCCATAGCAGCAAAACCCAGTACTTATCTGTCTGGTCCTCTGCATTGTCTGTCCAACAGAAACAAACTGTATTAGTTTGCTGATATCACAGGATACAGCAATTTCCTTGTTACTAACTGAGCATACTTGCCATGGACACGCAGGAACATCGCAGTAGTCAGTGACAGTGTACGAGAAACACTTCAGTCGTTTCAACTTATTGTTGTTACGTTCAGCAATGACTACTGTCCCATATTCTAATGAACAAGCACTAAGAATGTTGGAGATCTGTTTGTCAGATTTAACTTCAACGTTTTATTTCTTACTGCCTTTGATTTTCAGGAGGGTCGCACATGATGGACTGTCGTGTGATTTACTGCTTTTTGATGTCTTGGTTGATATAATAAAGGTAAGCTTAGGACGTTGAAACTTAGATTTGGGCTTTTGACTGGGATAAATTGTACCTAGGGTTTGTATCTCTTTCATCAGATAATCAAGCTTCTGATTAGCTTCAAAATAAATTTCTGTTGAAGAAACTTGGCTTTCGGTTGAATGGACTTTTCCTGTAGCATATGCAACAACAGTGTTTGCTTTCTTGATGCTGACAAACATCTGTGCCATGTTTCTACCAGCGGAACACAAGCTATCTTGGTTGGACTTAATTTCTGTTGTTAACGATTGAACGTTTTTGAAAGCTTCTTCTATCTTGTAATTTAGAGCCTGGAACCTCTTTTCAAGCTCTTGGACAGTATTCTTTTCAAGTTCGTCTAGTAGCGTATTTATTTCCTTTCTGAATGTTCGGATCTGCTTTAGTGATTTCTCTTTGCTTCCTTTGAGCTTTTCCTTTTCTTGGATGAGGGCTTTCTGCAGCTCTTTCAACGTATCGGATATTCTATCTAGCTCCAATGCAATATCCGTTGAATCGGTGGCCTCGATGTTGTTTTGTAAGTAGTCAGGCACATAGAACTTATCATCGCAGGCACTGTAAATCAAAATATAAGAACAATTTGAATATGGGATGTCTTTGTATTGGTCCAGTTTTAGAAAATCATTATTTTTGTATTTTTATATCTGATATTACCTTAAATGATAAATGATAGTCTTGTTCAGTACCCTTTTATATTGGTTTAGTTTCACAATTTTTTTTTGGTATAAACATGTAAAATTAACCACTTTAATTGTGTACACTTCTAAACAAATGAATATTACTGATATGTTATGTTGAGACTACTCAAACACTCAGAGCTTTACCTACCTGTGCTGTACCACCATACAGCCGGAGCATCCTACCGCATCATGTTGCTGGCAGTACATGTCTACGAGTTTGTGGCCATGTTCTGTACACCTCTCGGTTGGAACTGCAGGAAACCTAACGCTTGAACTCGTCTTCAGCTGTGACTTGTCCAGAATCTTGTGGGTCTTCAGAGCAGGAATTTCATCATGGCACTTGACACAGATAGAACAGTAATAATCGTGACATTCCACACAAAATTTGTCTGCCTCGGTGTTCTTATTTTTTCCTTTGCACACTGAACACAGAAAGTCAAACGTTTCATCTGTTCCTCTTTCTATATCACTAACACTACCTGTCGCCATTTTGTAAACTTTACGATTGTTAATGAATTACATTCTGTTTCGGTAGTCCATACACGATTATAATCGAATTTAATTTACTTTCCTTGAATATTTGTTCCTGATTTGAAACAGTTGAAGTTTTGGACTATAGCCTCGTTGGTAATTCTTAATCAATATTCGTCTTTGTCAACTTATGTCGAATACAGATAGTGTTACAGGTACACTCTACTATTTCAAATCAATCTATTGTTGAGGGTAAGCTTTTTGGCACGCGTTAAAAATTTGAAACTTGCGTTTAAACTTAACATGTACACAATTTAGAGACTAAATCTAAAATTTTGGGTATTTCTTTTTTTCCTCTGGAAATAATTAAAAAAATTTGGACATAATATTTTAAAGATACATGTAATTTTAAAAAAGTCAAACAGTACAGCAGCCCCTTGATGAAAAGTGCCCTCCCGAGGCATTAATAACGACTGTACACCTCATGGAGTAAAATTACGGTGAACTGTTTCCCTGTGGCATGACACCCCATGTACACACAAAAGAATTTGCTAGTTCCTGTTGACAACTGACATTTCGCCCAGGTTTTCAATAGGATTCATTTAAGGAGACTTTGAACACTATTATAGCAGAAGATTAAATGTCTCAGCAGCGTTTTACGTGTATTAGCTGATGTTTGGCAAATATTGCCATCTTGGATCAATTGCTTTTCCTCTGTTTTAAAGAAAATGGCGACCCAATCTCACTCATCAGATGTAACAAAATGTTAGCGTAGCGGTTTTCAGATGGTTTTAGTAAGATTGATGACGTCTAGTATTTCAGATGCCGGGTTTTGTTTAATCATTCACTACCAGAGCTCAAATTTTATTGTTTACTGACATGCCCGCCCAGATCATTGCCGACCCTCGTCGAAAGTGGTCTTCCTTAATCACGTAAGCGTCTTTGAAACGTTCTCTTCGCCGCCGATAACACCGTGGTACTTGAGTGAAATCCGGCTATCCTTGGTGAACAAGACATTATTAGTCAGACCGAGTTTACCAACGATGACGCCGTGCCAAGGCTTACCTTGCCTAACGATACTTTGCCAATCAAACAAGGATTTTGTTCGTCTACCTGCCCACAAGCCATGTTCGAGTAAGCGGTTGCCAACAGTTTTACACAAATGTTGCGAATGTGAGTTCAAATTATAATACGAGTTGTAACATTTGCAGACCAGAAAAGGTTCTAAAGATGCTAGCACAGCATCGCACCATCATGACGACGTGGCGTTATTCGTCACCGACCTCGTCGTGGTCCGCCTGACACTTCGATTAAGAGCGTTGCAACTATTTTATAATAATTATTTCAAAGTCTCTATGGTGCCGCCTGACGACTTGTTTGAAATCTGTTTCATCCATAACAAGTACAAAACAAATTGCACATACGCAAATTGCATAAACCATAAATTGTCTTACTTAAATTTGACTTCTTTCTTCGCGAACACCTCAAAATGAAGAATTGCGCACTGGTTTTCTCAAAGTGACAACATATTACAATAGACGTATTTTTGTCTTAAATTAATTTTCGAAAGTCATTAAATTGTAAACGGGTCAACGGTGTTTCATACTCTTACTGATAAAAAAGTATAATCATCAAAATAGATTTAAAATATAGCGTAACCTTCCAATGGAATTAATTGTATATTCCCGCGTCAATTTTAAATGTAAAGAACGTTCGCGTTTCATGTGCGGTAAATCAGCTTAATTGCTGGTGTTACGAAATTGTTCAGTCATTTGGGCAAGTTTTTTCCTTTTTTGATAGTTATGCGACAACAAACGGAGCTAGAATGAGGCACAGAACACATGGTTTTCGACGTTTAGATAATGTTAATTTTATATTTTATTAGAAAAATGTGGTTTTATTTTGAGTGAATTGCCTCAGTCAGTCATTGAAACTGTTCTTTTTTTAACAAGAATAGTTATTAATCTCTCTTTAAGTTATTTATTCAGGATGTTGCATTTTTTGTTTTATGATAAATAGGTTTTTTAGTCATTAACAAACCTGTTGACAGAACGATTTAGAAACAAACACTTTTCATATGCATCTTTCCTACAGATGTATTGGTTTCTTTAAAAATATACAACAAAGAAAAGATAACAAAGTGACAAATTCTTCTGTGTTTTTATTCAAACTATTTTGACTGTGAAAATCAATAGCTCATTGATAGTTTACAGCAAAAAAATAAAATTTAGTTAAACTGGAATGATTTGGAGACTGGTCTCCAATCTCAGTTTTATTGTCTTGGGCACAGTTTTGGCAACTCGGGACGAATCTAGATAGTAAATTGCATAACTTTGTTTGACATGTTTGACAATGGGAGCCATGCAATATTTTAATTTGCACCTGCAAAGAAAATAACTAATGAAATATTTTCAATAGCTGTTATTTAATAAATAGCAAAATCAATCCAGTTGAAATGAAGAGACATTTTGTCATTGCCTAGTTTACATAATGATCCTTTGTAGAATTTAGAACCATCTGTTAACAGACCCATTGCTTTAGTAATTCTATTGCTCATATCTTGTTTCAGAAAGTCGAAGAGCAAAACCGAGAGTATCACAGGAAGGATGGAGAAACATGATTCTGGACAAAGCACCCCATCACCAGGTTAATCCTCGACAGAACTGTGGCGCATGCATACTATCTTAATGATTGAATTTTATTTTGAATTTAATTTGATCATTTTCATGCGGTCAGGTGACAGTCTTTATCTGCAGGTCAAAATAATCAAATACGCCGTCAATGGCACCTCAAATTCATTATTTAAAGAATATACATTCTGAAATTCCGTATATATATGCACTTTCTTTTTGTTTGAGAATGTGTTTAAGTTGTATTGACAATAAACTTTAAACTTTATTTTCTCACATAAATGAAAGTGAAAGAAGTGTATTTTTATCTCTTGGAACTTGAAACTATTATGTCAGTTTGCATACATTGATGATTGATGATAACTATACATAAAATCAAAGAAGTTGTAAAAACAGAGAAGTACTTTCAAAATGTATACTTTTCCTAAAAGGAGAAAATAAACACCAAATCATATATACTGATTTATTTTGTTAAAACAATTTAACTGTGATACTAATAGGTAACCTATGCAAACTAAATATGAGATATTTAAGCTGAAACCTTCAACTTTTAGTTTGTTTTTTCATATCAAAATAATGCATGATTGTCTTTACTTTCCCCAAGATGTGTAGATGTGAATTATATCACTGTTTCAATTATTTTCTGTTTAATGCGATTGTGTTTGAGTAAACAATAAGATAATCAACATGTTGTCTCTACCTTAGTGATTATTTTACTTAAGTCAGACCTTTGGCTTAAGACCACCTTTAACTTAAGAGAGACTTGAAACTGATTATTGTTAAACCATGCTCTATTTTCCTCTCTACCTTTTGGCTGTGTGGGGAGGCTGTGTCTGCTGGATGTGGCCCATTCCTGATATATATTTAACTATTGTACCTAGAAACCAAAAATATTTATCTGTAACTATTATAATCAGAGTGGTGACTATTGAAACTTTAAAAGTCTTAATAATAGTTTTTTTAAAGAAAATCCTGTAGCTTAACCCTTTCCTCCATAGGCAAGCATTTATTGCGAGGGCGAACAATTTAGATCCAGATCAGCCGGCACATCCGTGCCATCTGATCATGATCTTAACTGTTCGCTTTTTGATTTATTACCAAAATGCGACCAGTGCAGATCCTTATCAGACGGCACTGATGTGCTAGCTGATCTGGATCTGCACTGGTAGCACATGCGTTAAAATGCATATATATGGAGGAAAGAGGAAAGGGTTAAGACCACCTTTAATTCAGTGATCCTTTTACTGAAGCAGTCTTGGGGTAACTGAATTTGCAATTGTAATTTAACTGAATACATTTGGGAAAAGGGGTGTAATTGTAGTTGTAATGGAAGAATACACCATGCATGTATAAATTAATTACTTTTAAAGTTATTGATCACAATTCTGTAATTTAAGAACTGTGATAAAAAGAACTTCTAATGATTTTTATTATTATTAGCCATGTAATGAACAGGAGAGTTGATAACAGTTGATTCGGTAAATAAAGATCTCATTTTGAATAATAAAGAGATTTTTTGTTGAGCTTTATCTTTTTAGAAGCTCTATTTGAAAGTGACGTTTGGGGGATGATAAAAACAATTAGACTTCTTCATAAATGTCAATAAAGCAATATTTCTGGAATATTGATTAAATCATTGACAACATAAAGTAATAAAAAAAGTTTTCAGATAGATGAGCATGTGTTTTCAAATTTTCGTTTTTCAAATATATATACCAAGTTTGGCTATTGGAGCACAAAATAAATACATCCCGACACCGATACCCAACTTCAGATATTTGTTATGAACTCTGTATATTATGTAGTTAAAATAGCTTGACGCTGCATATCACCCACGTTTTATGATCATGTGGAAGTGTATTATATACAAGTGTTAAAGGTATCACCAAGATTAGATCATTGATAAATCATGATAGCATGCGTTGGCTTAAACATAATAATAAATGCATTTAAAGATGTAAGAAAGGATTTTACGATTTTTAGGACAAAGAGGTCCAAAAGAACTGATCATAAAATAACATTGAATGAGATTTACATTGTGTAATTCGAGAAACAATGAACTAGAGAATTTTTATCTTGTAAACACGTCTTATGAATGAAGTTCCATTTAAAAGGAATGATGATGGTGATAACAAAATTATTATAATAAACATTGAGTAGAATTTGCAGTTATGACAAATGATCAGTATATGTAGGAGTATGTATAACACAATGTTATACAACCTGCATGTACTAATCTGAAAATTGTCAAATTTGTTATAATCGACATAATTATGCTGATTGAATATATTTCACTGAATGAAGTGTTTTAGTTTATGTTTAAAGATCATATTCACTCCACATTTATATCATTTACTAAAATTTCATCTCTATCATGAAATCCAACAATCATATGTGTGTTGTTGCTACCACAGCATACTGTCTGGCAACATTCATCGGTTTTAAGAACTTCACCCAGGAATTTACCGTCACTATTGAACTGTAGCACATTCATAGAGCTGTATCCACAAACAAGAACACTGTTATTGCTGTACATACACACACCATAGGCTCTTTGGAGTTCTGGTCCATTAAACTGTCCTACAAGCTGTCCAGTTCTGTTTATAATAATCAAACCTTTATCAAAGTCGGCAGCATAAATCTTAGTGTTGTCAGTGCTAACTGCAAGACTTTTGATACCAGAGAACATCTGATTTCCAGAATGATCATTGCTTAACTGCTGCTGTCTCTTTCCTGCTACAGTGTACACATAGACTGATGCGGTCCAGTTAGACACAAACAGATTCCCTTCAGCATGGGCTAATCCGTAGCATTCAAACCCAGTGCTTATCTGTCTTGTCTTCTGCATTCTCTGTGTAACAGAAACAAACTGTATTAGTTTGCTGCTGCAACAGGATACCGCAACTTCCTGGTTACTAATGGCACATACCTGCCATGGACACGCAGGAACATCACAGTAATCTGTGACATTGTACGAGAAACCTTTCAGTCGTTTCAGCTTGTTGTTAGCAAGGTCAGCAAGGACTATTGTCCCATCTTCTAATGAACAAGCACTGAGAATATTAGAAACGCGTTTGTCAGATTGAACATTAACATTATATTTCTTATTGCCTTTGATCTCCAGTAGGGATGAACTTGATCGACTGTCGGGTAATTTACTGCTACTTGATGCTTTGGTTGATTGTAGCAAGGATCGCTCAGAACGCTGAAGCTTAGTTTGGAGCTTTTCTGTTAGGTTTATGGTTCCCAGAGTTGTTATCTCTTTCATCAGAGAATCAAGCTTCTGATTAGCTTCAAAATAAATTTCTGTTGAAGAAACTTGGCTTTCGGTTGAATGGACTTTTCCTGTAGCATATGCAACAACAGTGTTTGCTTTCTTGATGCTGACAAACATCTGTGCCATGTTACTACCCGCGGAACACAAGCTATCTTGCTTGGACTTAACTTTGGTTGTTAACGATTGAACTTCTTTGAGAGCTTCTTCTGTCTTGTAATTTAGAGTCTGGAACCTCTTTTCAAGCTCTTGGACAGTATTCTTCTCAAGTTCGTCTAGTAGTTTATTTACTTGCTTTCTGAATGTTCGGATCTGCTTTAGTGATTGCTCTTTGCTTCCTTTGAGCTTTTCCTTTTCTTGGATGAAGGCTTTCTGCAGCTCTTTCAACGTATCGGATATGCCATCTAGCTCTAGTGAAATATTCTTTGAATCGGTGGCCTCGATGTTGTTTTGTAAGTAGTCAGGCACATAGAACTTATCATTGCAGGAACTGTAAATCAAAATATAAGAGCAATTTAAATATGGAATGTCTTTGTACTAGTCAAGTTTTAGAAAATCATTTTTTGTATTTTTTTTACCGATATTGCCTTAACTGATAAATGATAGTCTTGTTCAGTACCCTTTCATATCGGTTTGGTATCACATTTTTTTCTGGTACGTACCGTATAAACATGCAAAATAACCAACTTAATTGCGTACACTGCTCCACAATTGTGTAAACAAACGAATATTACTGATATGTTATGTTGAGGCTACTCAAATACACAGAACTTTACCTACCTGTGCTTTACCACCATACAGCCGGAGCATCCTACCGCATCATGTTGCTTGCAGTACATGTCCACTAGTTTATGGCCATGCACTGTGCACCTTT
The DNA here is from genome assembly GCA_038501625.1 of Corbicula japonica. NCBI lineage: Eukaryota > Metazoa > Mollusca > Bivalvia > Venerida > Cyrenidae > Corbicula > Corbicula japonica. The sequence continues at coordinate 422,303 of JAZAYU010000112.1, read as the reverse complement.
CGGTTGGAACTGCAGGAAACCTAACGTTTGATCCCGTCTTCAGCTGAGACTTGTCCAGAATCTTGTGGGTTTTCAGAGCAGGGATATCATCATGACACTTGACACAGATAGCGCAGTAATAATCGTGACATTCCAGACAAAATTTGTCTGCCTCGGTGTTCTTGTTTCTTCCTTTGCATACGGAGCACAGAAAGTCAAACGTTTCATCTGTTTCTCTTTCTAAATCACTTGCTCTACCTGTCGCCATTTTGTAAAGATTTTGTAATAAGTTACATTCAGATCCTAAAGTCGATAAATGAATTTAATTAATACTACTTTTTCTTCCTTAAATACATTTTGTTGATTTAAATCAGCTGAATATCTTGACTTTAGCCTCGTTGTTTGCATTGTCTTTATAAATACTCGTCTTTATCAAAGTAGGTTGAATAGAGATAGTGTTACAGGTAACATCGATTTTGTCATAAAAAGGTATAATGGTTGTTAAGAGAAGCGGGTGAGCGAGTATTTGGAACATGCGATTTAATATAACATGCACAATCGGAAATTGCAGTTGTAAATCTTCATCTACAATTTTGGGTATACCTCGCTAACACTGCTTTTAATATCCTTAAATATATTTTCCTGATTTAAATCCGTTGATTGTTTGGACTTGAGCCTAGTTGCTTGTGAAGCCTTGATCAAAGTATGTCAAATACAGATAGTGTTACCTGCAAAATCTCCTATTTCGAGTCGATCAGTTCATTGACAGATATAATGGAGTGTCAGAGTTGCGGCTGAGCGAGTAACCGCTTTTTGCACCCATGTAAGCTTTGAGAGCTTTGGAAAATGCGCTTTAACATAACATGTGCACACAGAAACAGCTTTAAGTCAACATCTACAATTTTGGGTATATCTCCCTTATCTCTTGAAAAACATGTACGCATCATAGCACATAGAACGCCAAATGCAAAAAACTAAAATGCAGCATGTATATCATAGGGTGATTGAACATTATTCAAAGCTACATGTATGGTTGCTGGGATATTGGAACCAATCATAAAGTTAAAATACCATCATATCATACAACAGCTTTGTGTTTAAAGTCAGCACTATAAGCATTATTGCATTGTTTGATAATTCTGTTCATTGCAATAATTCAGATTTAAAGTACATATCAACCTTGGTGCTTAGCGCCGTCCCAAATCAAATATGATAATCGAAATTTCTCCGTCTTTGCTAGCAGTGTCTTCTCCAAACTTAAATTTACCTTTATTTGCATTTTTCTAAATAAAAACGTTCAAATTTCTATGACCTGTATAAATAAAAACTTTTAAAATAAGAGATATTTTTTGCAATTATTTTAGTCTTCATTTGAACACACAGTACAGATTCGTATTGCTAGTCCAATCTACCAGAAGAAGCTACTAGTAAAAAAAGTATATATTTTCAGACAAAAACCCCCACTATATTTATTAGCATATCAATTTCATACTTGTTTTCTTAATATAGTCCACTATCATATCAATGGAAAGGTTAATTGAAATTTAATGCTTTAGGCAAACAATTCTCATTTGAGATTATATACACTTTCCATGATTTCTATATGCAACTTTACATATACTTCTAACAATACATCTAGCTATCATACAATATACATATTTTTTTGAGGCCCGTCTTTATAAATAATTATTCTTTAATTTATTTGGCGAATTAATTGTCTTTTAATATGATATAACATTAATAACTTCACTAGTTAGACACAATAACATTTAATTTTTCTATACATTTCCAGAAATTTACGTTTTTGATAATTTACGTTACTATAGTTGATGTCATAAGTAATTAGGACAATCAAGAATTTCGAGCTGGTTGAAGCACAACATTTATATACAATTGTACATGCTAAACATAAGTTCTAAATTATCTCATGTGTTATTCTCTATTATATCATGACTTTATGTTTTCAGGTTTGATCCAATTAAAAAAACAAAAAAGAAAAACAAACAAAACAAAATCGTTTAATAAATTTATGTTAACCTATGTTAACCTATTTCATCAGATAAAGCTAATGGGACATTGTACTAAAGTTTGCATTAAAGTTGATCTTTTTCGACATTTTTACAATAAAACTCTCAAAATTGTTATTGTTACAGAATGAACGGGCATGGTCATACTTTAGTTAAGAAGCGTACAATAGTACCTCTACTGTCAAAACGTTTCATTACGTATCATGTAGAAAATCGGCAAATACTGTGAATGCATGTATACACGTTGGCATAGAGAAATCGTGGTTTTTCATCAAAATGGCGTTTTGTGGATCGATAAATTAATGGTTTTTTTTCAATTTTTGAAATTCATTTTTACAGCGTATTTTACAAACACATTGCATATTTTAATGGAAGCTTTAATTTCTTGAATCTTCCTGCTATCAAAATACACGGCATTACCCAAGGAGAATTTTCATTTTTACACTTAAAAGTCATGCCTGTAGTGAAGTGCAGGAGAACCCCGCTTAAAAACTACCACAATGATTAGATCCCGCCCACACACTAACAAACGCATGCTTTTAAAGAACCAGCTAGTGTAAATAAGTGGTTTCAAACGTCATTATAGAGACTTTACCCTAAGAAACCACTTTTTGCCAGTTCTATTAGTGATCTTAATAGCGAGGTTTTACATATTGTTATAATTATGATGAACAGAACACGACATCGCATCTTAAGGTTCAGAACATTATGCTTTTTGATGAAGTTTACATAAATTTTATTTTCAATGTGAAAATGAGTGTGATTTTCATTTCAAACGTCAAAGTGAGATTACGACAAACATAGATCCATGTTGAACAGGAAATGTTTTGTTGAAAACGAAAGAAAAATAGAAATACATCGTCCAAGACTCGAACCCAGACCGCATGCGGGACAGGAGAGCATTCTATCACGGAACCAATCATGCATGCGCTTGTCTTGAAATGATGTCTATAAAATAAATAATCACTCTGATTATTTGAAATAATCAACAGTATCAAGAATATTCTGATTTTTAACGTATGGGCGTCAGTGTGATTGCTATGATGTTCATCAGCCACATATATCTTTTCAAAGAGTGCAACTTAGACTGGTCTATAATTGTTCGATTAAATTAAGCAAAATATATTTGTAGATTGCTATTTTTAGAATTTGGGGTTTCCCGATACTTTTCAGGGTATTTTCTATATTTTGTAAATATCAGTGCATATTTAAAAAAAATGGAATGTCAACTTTAGATGCTCACATATGAGTGCATAGGCAGCATAGCCTCAGATCGCGCTGTTTTTTCCGACAAATCGGCGAACCTTTTTTATTTATAGTATATATATATCACGGCAGATGTATAGATAACCTCAAAGTCATACGGCGGCAGCCCACTTAAAAGGATAGTTCAAGTATGCCTATATACTACCACCCACAATGACTGACATTTTGCATATGCATTAGCATATTACCATCAAGGGAAGTAATCTAAACTGACAACTACACTTAAGTGAAGTACGGGTAGACTTTATTACAGTCGCCACACAGCACTTAACACCTGCTGTATTAAACTACAGACCACTATTACAATGTCCTATTTTATAGTTTAGCACTATTTTCTACCTCAAAATAAAGACCTCTGTACAATTAAGACCACTTTTTCCCAGTCCCACATGTGGACAAAATAAGGTGTTTCACTGTGGAACCTACCTTTATAGTTCAGTAATGAAACTGTCTGCCCGTTGATCAAAAAATAAAGAGAGCGTTGTTTATACATATATTCAAACATAACTGAGATTTGTATATGTATTCGGTGTGGTATGTTAAATGAAACATTCGTTAACAAATTCATTTTAGAGTAAAAATTCCATATATGTTAAAACTGAAAAAGATTAAAGTTTTCTAAACGTTCACAATGAGTAAAATGTATACTACCCAAATCAGAATTTTCAATATCTTTTATTGACAGACTTCCTGTGATTCAATAAGTTAATTCTGTTGTACTGAACTATTTGATTCGCGTTCAGTGCATTTTGTTCTGAAGATGGTCCATGTTGACAAGTGAAAACGTTTTATTATTTCTTTAATTTAACATGTTATGCATTTTGTTTGGAACCTTGACTAACCTTTCATACTTGTCTAGACACTCAACTTTCTCTTCGAACATTCCAGAAAAGAGCAAACATAATTTTCAAAGCATGAAGCTTTTGTAAATATTCCCCAAACATTTTTCAATAGATACTGGAATAACAGTCAATATGTGGTTGATTAGTTGAGCGTCTCAATAGATCTCGTAGGCACGATAACTTCCGTTAATTTGTTATGTATTGTCTGAATGTTGATAACCAGTTTAAGAATGAATATCAAACATTAAGAAATAACGAACACAAATGTCACGTTTGTTTACATGTATTTGCTTAGGTGTTTCTTTAAAGTCAGTAAAGTTTACATTTTTAAATGCGAGTTTAAGCTATTGCGCGACATTTAGTTTGACGTTATCTTAACTTCAGACCACTTCCCAGAATGAATTTGTGACTGGGATTGTTATATAAATACCCATCGATTTTCAGCGAGGTGTACTCCCTTAATCGTTATAGTTCTTGGTATACAGTACTTTTTAGGAAGTACTCTCAACATACATAAGAATCCTGTTCAAGGGCCTTCAAAGGACGTGACTGAAAACATCACTGATTGAATGTACGGGTAAACGTTTTATAACCGCCGTACGATGCAAGAAACGCTTACAAACAATATCCCAATCAGTTCCATATACATGTACATGGATTTTATGATGGGTGGGTTTGAGTTATTTCAACAGGACAACTTGTACTTGTTCTGTGATTCGAGAACCTGTTCGGGGTAAGTGTGAGGTTGATGCACCCTAGAACCTGGTTTAAACCCCCAGTGGCAAATTATTTTGACACTGACCGTTCCAAGGCGGTAAACCCTCGGGTTCTCCCTTTCGTTAATTGTTTGTGGCGTACATTAGAAACTGATAATTCTAAAACCATGCTCTATTTTCCTCTACCTTTTAGCTGCGTGGTGAGGCTGTGTCTGCTGGATGTTGCCATTCCTGATATGCATATTTCACTTTTTTATGTATGTTGTTCCCTAAAAGAAATTATTTGCATGAGCGTTAATACGCATTTCCATACTGCCCTAGACTGGCTTCCTTCCCCATGTTCTGTTATATGTTCCCCTGCCATCCAAAAATTTTACCAAGAAAATTAACTGACAGATACTTCATCTTTCTGTTTTTACCTTCCCTTAGCTCTCAGAACATAGGTTCGGCAAAAATCGGAAAAAGAAAGCAAGAACTGAAATAGAAATAAACCAAAATATTTGTAAAAAAAATTATTAAAAGTATTTAAAACAGAACCATCTAGTCGGTGCAAGGATATTGCTGCCAATGAACAGGCTCAATCAAACCGAGCCTGCTTTTTTCATATTTGCCGTGTTCGGTTGCTCTTAATGTTCCCTTACAATGTAAGTAAGTTGATAACTGTTTTTTTCCTGTTTATTATGAAACTACGTTTCCAAACGGACTGTAATGCATCAGCGAAACAATTTAGTTTTTCACTTTCGATTGACAGTGATCAATAATTTAATTTGGCGAGTATCTCAGTGCTACGTGGACAGCTGAAATCGAAGAACGAATATATGTGTTGTGTAATTTACGTAAAATGTAAAAACATGTGTTTCACGAACACTGATCTTCTTGAAGGCATTATTATTTGCAGATCGTGTCTCTTTGCTGTGTAATTTATGCACGAGGTATATCCTGATAATCATATTCTACCCGAGAAGAGAACATACGTACTAAGGGAACGCAAACGGTCCTTGTAAATGACATAAATACGTTGATTTACAAGCTTTATGGTGAATACAACGCACCGATTGGAGAGTAAGAGGGGATTATGATTGCATTAAACAAACAGCCCATTATTCCTCCGTTGTCTATTCAAATCGGGTTTAATATATGATATTTCTTCGCTTCATCAGGGAACAACAAACATTAGAAATTGGTCTGTTTGTGGCTTGTTTGCAACGAGAACGTGTCAGGAAAAGAAAGCGATGTATGTTTATATCTTGATAAATAGAGGCGGTCTAATACCAAAAGGCTCATTTGTGGCACTGTAATTGCAATACCGCGTTCTAAATAAAGTCTTTTCTGTCAGAGAGCAGTAATTTACTAACAAATGATATTTTCAATACTGGTAAGGGGAGGTAGATCAGATAACCCTGATAAACGTAAACATCACTGCATGACATCAGAAACCGACTACACTGAAACCCCTTTAAACCGGAACCCCTTTAATCCGGAAACCCCTTTAAACCGGAACCCCTTTAATCCGGAACCCCTTTAATCCGGAAACCCCTTTAAACTGGACAAATTGTCCGGTCCGAAACTTTTTACTATATAAATCACCACTTTAATCCGGAAACCCCTTTGTTCAGGAAACCGGAAAAGAATTATGGCCCATATTGGATTTGTCCATTATAAAACACCCCTTTAAACCGGACAAGATTAAAGTCTTAATACAATTTTTCATGTTAACATGGAAATGTATGATTTATTTAAGAATGAAAAAATTGTAATTTCATTTAAAAATACATGTACACAGTGAATAAAGATGATCAATATATTTGCCATAGAAAGTTGATTTATTCACACCTATGAATTTGTGTACGGCTAGGGCATGTCATGATTGGTCATAATCGCTATGACAACAAAGTTAATTTTATTGAATGTGTTTTGACAACTTTTTGTTTAAATTATGACACCCGAGATATTTGGTATTAGGCTATTGCATTTGTTCCAAGGGGTTCTCCTTCAACACTCAATTAATATAAATCAGTTGTGTAAAATAACATATGAATTGGTTTGTTGTTATTAATTATTACCGATCAATGCAATTCTGTATAAAAAAATATAAACCCAAATGTCCACATTTGGAAAAAAGGTTGGAATCTTGTCCAGTTGTCAAAACCCCTTTAGTCCGGAAACCCCTTAAAACCGGAAATTTTGTTCGGTCCCGACCTCGTCCGGTTTAAAGGGGTTTCAGTGTATTTACTGATGACAGTATTGACTATTTGTACGGGGAAAATTTTCACAGCCGCCACACTGTACATATAGCGCTACAGAACTGCGAATTTCAAATGATATTGGCCCTACTGGGAAGCGAACAAGTAAGTTTACCCCATATTTTCCGTGTCTTATTGTTTAGACGAAAAGTAAATATTTAATCTCTTAACTGTTAAGGTATCGCAAACATTGCAAATGGCGAAAACAGACTAAAATGTCAAAAAATGAATTTTTGGGGAAAATACTTATTGCCACCTAGATTTTAGTAAATTAATGTATTTAGCTATGGATGTAGTAAATGTTTACAAGCTCAGTTTAGTCAAATTCATGTTCTAAATCTATAGAAATCTACTTTCAATTTGAACCAGGAAGTAGGATTTCCTTGAATTTCTTGAAAACCCTAACATTATTTTCACGAATTGGCACTAAATTTTGTAGACCAGCATATACTTATTTCAGGTATGAGTTGCTTTGGTATATTGTTCATGAATTTCAGAGTTCTCATGCAACGGTTTTTCTTTTGTTTGAGTATGTGCTTGGTAATTAGAACATGAATTAGACTAAATTGAGCATGCAAACATTTACTACATCCATAGCTAAATACATTTCTTTACTAAAATCTAGGTGGCAATAAGTATTTCCCCCAAAATTCATTTTTGAAATTTTAGCTAGTTTTCGCCATTTGCAATGTTTGCGACCTCTTAAAATTGACACAACTCGCATTCAGTGACTTTAATAAGCTCAGGTTTAGTAGATTTTATATTTTAAAGTACTATTTGGTAGGCATTAGGTTTGAGACAACATAATCATAATATTGGGCATTATATTCTATTCGTTTCTAACTGTTTGACAATGCTTTGGGCTTACGCCTAAACATAAAAAGACGAGTTTTTCTGATCCACATGTACAATTTTGAGACATTGACATTTTAAATATATGGACATACCTTTATAAATCCCCGAAAATGAAATGCCCCGGTAAATGTTAGTGTCAAACTTCTTCAGCTTATTAAAAACTGATTTTTTTTCTTATAAAATGTGTTGTTATTTTTTATTCGAAAAACTGAAAGCAGCATCTATTACTGTGTGTCTACTTTAAAGTTCCCATTTTTGTAAGTATCTTCAAACTTGAATCCGACCATTGATATCGACCTCACTCAGCGATTTGGAGATTAAACCATATACAGCAATATTAATTGCGGATTTGCAATATATTTGTAAAATCTTTCTAATCGGTAGGCATAGGAGATGCACCTTCTCACACTGGCTTTAATGAGATTTGAAATCGGATTCCAAATTAACACTTATCATATGAGAAGCTATTGGGGCAAGTGTGAGGTTGGTGCATTGTACAAGCTGCTTTTAACTCCCAGCTGCAAACTGTTTTGCCACTGACCGTTCTTAGGCGATAACCTGAAAGGTTCTCTTTATCGTTAATTGTTTGTGGTGTTTTATTTCAATTTGATTCTATTATAAACTCATGCTATCTTATCCTCTCTACTTTTTGGCTACCTTGGGAAACGTTTTTTTTCTGCTTTTTGGAATTCCTGATATGCACATAACATTATTTTTTGTTATAATCAGGGTTTCAAGAAGAAGAAAGTGGTTCTAAATTATTTTCACATGTGTTAAATCAATTTCTCCCCTTCATATGATCAATAAATTCATCAAACATTAATTTATATATCAATTATTCCGAAAAAAACCTAGAAATGCCAAACATTTCCAATTACCAACTTTAAATTGAAAATGAAGTGTTTTGGAATCCTTGCTCGGATCTTATTGCGAAAGAGTATGTTCATGAGAAATTTAGTTTAAACAACTGAGATTATGTAATAAAAATCGTTCGAAGCGGTTCTTATTAAAAAATAGTTTTTATCTGATTAGAATATTAGCATAAAAGTGGATACATTTTATTATTGTTCAGTATTTATACTCAACTTTACCGACGAAATGTTCAAAATAATTCGTGATATTAAAGTATGTTTGAATGGCTATTTTAACAGCACGCTAACAACAAATCGAATAACGACAAGATGTTTTACCATTTCCAGTCACCTCCCTTTCAATTGAAAATGTAGTGTTTTAAAATCATTTATTAAGTATAAATCGAGGGGCAGTTGCTCAGGTCTAATTTTGAAAGAGTATGTTCATGAGAAATAAACTCTACAACAACTGGGATTAATTAACTAATAAAACATTATTCTAACCGTTTGTCATTAAAAAACATATCTAAATGAGAATATTAGCATATAAGTGGATACATTTTTTTGTTCAGTACATTTACTCAGTTTTACCGACGAATTGATCAAAGAATTTGTGATATCAAGGCTTTTTAAAATTTCTGTTGGAACGGACAAAGCTAATGACGGCCAATTTTTCACAGCAACTCCTAGGAAATCATACTTGCTCATCGACGTCGCAAGTAAACACATCTTGCAGAGTTCAATAAATTGTTAGCGACTTTTTTTGAAACCACGCTCTTCAAAGTAATACGTCACAGTACAGTTGATCATCATAATAAAAATAACACGAAACACAATGTTAATTGTCAGAGCGGATCATTAGGTCCGTGGTTAGCGCGTATGCCTCTGAGTCCAGGTGTCGCTGGTTCGATCCCCCGCTAATCCATCTAAAATTACTTTTACAGTCTTTCGGATGAGAATTCAAACTGAGGTCCAGTTTATTGGTGCAATGCAACAGGCACTTGGAGTAGCAGAGTCCTTTGTTTCTTGCACTATCCTCTAAACCCTAAAGCTAGCACTCTTCTGGAGGCGAAGATCATAAGGGCTTCTGGTAGCTGAGACGAAAAATAAATCTAGATACACACACAAATGTTAATCGTCATTGAGAAATCACGTTTTAACTGGTTTCGTAAATCTGGGATTCAACTTCAATGATACTCAGGACATCGGATGACCTCATTACGTTATCGTGTTTGCCATTGATTTTCAATTTAATCTCAATTAAATAGACCGATTTGTGACATTTTCACAATCAGTAAAACAAGTAAATTGATAAATAATTAATTGCCTCTACGTTTACATTACGAATAAAAAATAAATTGGAATGCAACTTGATAAGTTATCAAGAAATTTGATGACCTAGAAACATTATCGCGTTTGCCAGAGAAGTAATTGATTTTGATTTCATTGTTAATTAAATAGATCGTTTATGTCACTCTTACGATCAGTACAGCCGAAACAAATGATATATTGTAAATTGCTATCAAGGTGAGTTTTTGTAGTTGCAAGTATAGCACTCAAATAATAGATTGATAAGTTTTTTATTGCAATGATACTGTTAAAAATTAATTAATTTTGATATCGATAGAAGGAAATGTCAAGAACCGAAGAAAACTATAAATAGGTTGCAGATAAATTGAAAGTTTTATACATTTAAACAGCCTTATACCCACGCTTTAATATGTCTCAAAAAATGACCAGTTAACCAGTAGAACGTTGTATTTACCTGTTGAAAAATATATTGTTTAAGACAATATTGTATTTCCTTCAGTTTCAAAAAACATCTTTTAATTGGACATGTCTTCGATTTACAACCATGTTACTTTTCTTAACAGCAAACATTAAGAAAAGGCAAAGATTCTATGTGGTGCAAAACTTCATTTGATTCTGTTTGAAATAACACTTGAAATGATTATGTTCTGAATTGGATTGAATCAACAAAAACACTGAATTATCTTTCAAATCTTAATTAAAAGTATTAATCATATAGAAGTTAGCTCCCTTGTCGGAGTTTGGCAATCAATCAATTCTATTTTCTTGTCTAGACAATTGGTCGTTATACGCAACATCTCACGGGGTTAATATTTCACAGCTTGTTCGCTTTTCTAGAGATTGAAACAATCTTATGATTACAATGAAAGCAATCAGAAAAAAAATGAAACCACAAATACAGTAAAACGCTTTTTACGTTTTATCCGTATTTAGTTTAAACAGAACTACAACGGAGGCAGGGGTTTTAGACTTTATCTGATCGAGATAAATCGACGATTTATTTAAACGTGCAAACGGGTTTCCGTCCTTTTGTCAATTGATAATATATGTACAAATTAAAACATATTGTTGATTTAGTATTATTTCTTGAATTTTCAATTTAAAACGAGCATCACCTATTCAATACAGTATAGTCTATTTTGCAAAACCAGCAACACCATTAATGCATAAATGCATTTACACCTCGTTTTGTCGGAACATCTTCCTATATGACAAGTCAGTACAATAAAGGCGATTTTCTCTTACTGTTCAATATTCCACATTGTAGACATAAATCTCTCATTATTAACTCAAAAGATTTTTATGATGCAAGGATACAACATTTGATTAGGTTTATGTGATGGGAGAAACAATTCGGCGTCTCATATCTGAGAAATGTAAATTCTTTGCAAATCTAGTAAGCATTTTATGTGATACTTTGTACATACTATAAATTAATTAATAAATATTCTGCCTTTTCTGATTCCTTTACAAAGAGTTATATGAATATATCAGTTGTTGTTGTGTTCTATTTAACAGATGGGATTTTATTATTCGCGTAGTGTTCGAAACTTTGCATATTACCTGTTTGCTCACTAACGCGGTTACTTTTAAAAGATTATCTATTTAACTTGAACTCACCGTTTCAATCATGAAACCCACTTTTAGAAATATTATACATACTCCTTTTGGGTGCACTTATCAAAACCCAAACTACATGTTATCACATTTCAGCGCATTTTAATTTCGGAAAGAGGAAAATTACACGGAGCCAAGTCTGTCCCTTGTTGTGTGTGTGGTAATTCATTGACCTTTTTTGACTGTAAAATCTAGAAAACATTTAATGTTTTGTGGGCTAGAGCAATGTCATATAACATTTATAGAATAAGTAACTGTGCAGTGTGGCGGCCGTAAAAACACCTTCCTTGCAAAACACAGCATTGCCAATAATATAAACTGTCAAATATGGCACAAAATAATGATACAGTTTAATTCGGTTACCTTTGCTTCTAATTATGTGCAAACTGTGGTGGCGCAGTTACTAAGCACGCTCTAATTTTTTTACTAGCCGTTGTAGCCAAACCGGTCTGGTTAGATTCCCGGCCTGTGTTAGTGTCATCTATTTACGAATTTTCATTTAAATGTAATTTGAGACAGTTTTACGTATTAAAGGGTCTATCGTTCTCTTTAACAAAAAAGTGAGATATGCATTTCAATAATGAACATCTCCCCACACACCCAAAGAGCGAAAATGTAGACAGAAAGTAGAGAGGAAAAGACAGCACTGTACTTTGAATAGTTAAAAACAAACGACAGCACAAAAATACGCTGATTCACTAAACATTTATTGAAATTGAGCATACTAAAATGACTGATTCTTGTACCAGATAGTAAACAAGATTAACTCCATTTAGACAAAACAGAAAGTCCGTGAACATGCTACCGCAAAGCTGGTATATGAGAATGTAAGGTTATGAAAAGGGAATGTTAAATAAAATTTTCCTGCACCACAAAGTTAAAAATTTAAACGCCATGCTTAAATTAACAAAAGCTTTTAAATTAACTGCTCGCTGAGGTTCAAAGAGGTTGTTCAGTTTTGTGCCGTCTTAACTCTACCTTCAAATTGGTACTTCCTCTTATACAATGTGTTGAATACAGCCCAAACATGTTCTCACTATCGTTGTATTTCTTCTAGATTCCATGTTATATTGACCAAACTTTTAATTAACTTTATATACTTCAGAAATTTGTTAAACCACTTTTTCTCCATCTTACTTTCTTGATACGACTACTTTTTATGACCCCGTTAAACAAGAAATAATCCACTTAATTTATATAATACTCCATGTGGTTTCTTGTTAATGTTCGAGTGGATTCGGTATCGTATAGTATGATCCAGACAGATAAGAAAACAAATATAAATAAATTGAAGCTCTGGTTCATGACAAATCACGAAAACATTTTCAGAATTGCATATACACCGAAGTTAACTTACAATGAACTTGCTTATTTGAATCAGTTGTATATGAATAACCGATTAGATATGAAAAAATAATCACTTTTTGCCAGGTCGGACACACATCGTCATATATGCCATATATGGAACTTCGTGATAGCAAATATAAACTATCGATATTCTGGTTTCTATCGGTAACATACATGTTACCGAAAACCGGAGGTTATATAATGTATAAAATTGCCGCTTGGATTTATGAGCGTTGCCGCGATTCTGGATAAATAAAAGAGATGTAGACGTTAGACAGGTTTACATCGTCATAGTCAGGCGAACGTAAGAAAGTTATTGTATGGATTTTAACTAAAACATTGATAATTTATATAAACTATTGGAAATTTCCCTATATAGACTTGGCAAATGGAGAGATAAGAAGTAGCGTTTTAGAGGTGTTTAAGGTACTTTTTAATCATAGACTATCTAAAAAAAGAACACTTCATGAACGTTACACGAATGAAAACTGCTAAGTGCCGATGAAATGCTAGGAACGAGCACAACATTACGTTGGTTTTAAAACAAAATGTTAATCGTTATTGAAAAGAAATAGCTCACATATGTATGTATGTATGTATGTATGTATGTATGTATGTATGTATGTATGTATGTATGTATGTATGTACATTAAGTATTAATAATAATAATAATAATAATAATAATAATAATAATAATAGTAATAATAATAATAATAATAATAAATAGAGTATATCAATTTCGATTTGTAATTTCGTAAGAGATAATTAGAAATGTTATTTTAGCAAGGTTTAGTTTGCTTGATATATCTGTTAAAGAGTCTCGTTTTTATGCTTTACATCTGTCTCGGCTAATAGTGAAATATGTGCGGTTCAAATAATTTAAAATGACATGTCTTTCTTAACATTTTAATCTAATTTCACTTTTAAATATGATCAAGAACGATGCGTGGTAGGGTAAACCAAAATAAATTATCATTAGGATAGCTATCTTACTCGAAATCTTCTTACACATCGATGTGATTTAATCTTCTTACATATCGATTTGATTTTAGCACAGGCACTAGTGTCACATTCAGTCTTATTTCATAAATGAAATGTGGCTAACCATCGACTGAAAGCTGAAAGATGAAATTTCAAATACTTCCTAAGTTTGAAGAGCTGCTATATAACCTCAGGTTGCTGGGCGTGACTGTTACTGATATGCAAATTTTAAGTATTTGTTAGTTTGCTAGTTCGTTTTGAAAAAAAAGTGAAATGTGCATATCGGGAATAGCCACATCTAGAGAACACAGCTTCCCCTCGCAGACAAATAGCAGAGAGGAAATTAGAACATCGGTTGATAATTGTAAAATAAGACACCACAAACCAGTTTTGTTGTGTCGCCCTTTCGAAGAAAATGAGAGGGGTGACCATTAAGTTCGTGGACAAGTCCTATAATTTACACATTTGGCGATTAAATAAAGAACTGAGTGGGCATACATATCACGGCATGTTTAATACATGTTATAGGAAAAAATACTTAAAAATATACAGTAGTTTACAAATAATCAGTGTGTTTTTACACCCTAATACACGCGACCACCGCAGTTCTCATGACGTCAACGTTATCATGTTTCAAGATACTGCCCACCGAATTGCAAGCAGCGTATATGCCTACGTAGTTATTGTAGCAATATTTTCACATAGAATCACTTGTCATATCCGATCAACACATAATCTGTCATATTACTTGTCGTAATCTTTTAACAATATTATAATTTCCTTCACAAGATCGACATTGTTGATGTTGTGTTTTGCACTTGGACAACAACATCTCCTATTATCATCAATTTCTTCCTGTCTGTACTAAAATCGTGTATGGCACTTGTACTTTAGACACCGGCAAACAGTTTTCATTGCTGTAGCACATTCTATCTTTTTTCGGCCTTTTTGGTGTCATTCCAAATCGGGCAAAGATCTTTATTACGGCCCTCCATTTGAGGCTGAAGTCGACGCTGTAAAACACAGTTTTCCGGACAATCCTTGCCTGCCCGACATCTTTGGGATTTTAAAACACAACATCCAATTGTTTTCTATTTCTGTCCAAAGCAACGCCAAAACCACGATGGTGACATCGTGTTAGTATTATGTCATTACACACAAACTTATTTAGTGAACCATGTTACAGATTATTGTTCAAACAATGATAATTGTGAGCTGCAGTGGTTGGCCTTACAATGGTTTCTATGGAGACCGTTTGTGAGCTGAAAATAATATTTTCAAAACAATATCTGGGTAGTGTGCTAAATGTTTTCATAACTTTAGAAAATGTAATAAGTAATTTATGTTCAATTATATTCGTTTTATAAGGTTTGTCCATGAACTTAATGATCACCCCTCGTACAAAGGGTTTCTATGGAGTCCGTTTGTGAGCATGAAAATAATATTTTCAAAACAATATCTGGGTATTGTGCTAAATGTTTTCATAACTTTTGAAAATGTAATAAGTAATTTAAGTTCAATTATATTCGTCTAATAAGGTTTGTCCATGAACTTAATGATCACCCCTCGTACATAGGGTTTCTATGAAGACCGTTTGTGAGCATGAAAATAATATTTTCAAAACAATATCTGGGTAGTGTGCTAAATGTTTTCATAACTTTTGAAAATGTAATAAGTAATTTAAGTTCAAGTATATTCGTTTTATGAGGTTTGTCCATGAACTTAATGATAACTTAGGGATCGCTTTGTCCATCCGTCCGTCCGTCTGTTAGTCTGTCACGAAAACCAAACGTTGGATATAACTTTGCCATTTCTTAATATTTCATCACGAAACTTTTAAATATCATTGCTTATGATAACACGCTCGTGATGATGTCAAATTCTTTAGGTCAATGTCACAGTTGATGGATTTATGCCCCTTATTGTACTTGGATTTTGACACGAAAACTTAACGTTCTCTATAACTTTGCCATTTCTCATTTACTTTCAAATTATATTGCTTAAGATAACACGCTCGTGATGATGAAAAATTCTTTAAGCCAAGGTCACACTTGATGGAGTTATGCCCCTTTTTAAGCGTGCAATTTTTGACATGGCACCAGAGGGCGACACAAGTGTTCAACTGAACACCTATCTAGTTTTATTCCTTCGTTCATCTTTATAATGCGACCGAACCAGATGTCTATATTATTATCTCTATTTTTTTTAACCGTACTCGGTTGTTTGCTTACAAAGCATGTTGAAATATTAATTTAATTTTTTTAGAACTGATCCATTGAACTGATCAACAGTTCAGTTAAGAAGTTTATTACTGAGTTCTTACATATTAGCTTTTTGATTCATGAATCACTGTAAGAGATGTATCAACAATTGCATGACCAAGATCTATGAACGTTAAGGATTTTGTAGGATATTTCATTTGTATTTTAATTGCTGGTATGTTTCCCGCATTTGTAATCATAAATGAAATAAGCAAGTGCCCATAATAAACAAAAACTAAAGAATGTTTGTGATAAAACAAAATTTGTTTTATTTTGTTGCATTTACCCTTATCAAGAAATTGATAGGTTTTAACCCGTTTGATGTTTTAATTTGTTATACAATATGCCGTGCACTGACTCACAAAGTTTCAAGCATAATCCGAAAGTAATGTTCACAAAAGTTTGTCAAAGGTTTAGTTAAAAAGGGCACAATAAACTTCGAATGTAACAAAAAGGGTAATACTAAAATTTTAAAACCAGTTGCAAACGATGAGCGATAATTTTTATTTTTGTCCCTTCGGAATTTGAACGCCATAAAACAAGACTGGACTAAATGAGTGCAGAATAGAATTGATTGAACCTGTTGGTGAACAGGAAAGTAAAGTTCACAGTTATTCAGGAAACTTTAAAACACATCATCAAACACAATCAGGAATTAAATATTGCATTGCAGGCTCGGTTTGGTCTCTGTTCACGAGCAATTATGGATCGAATCTCGGACTAAGCGCGCATTCTTACAAGAGTTTGACAGAAAAAATCAAGGACAATTAAAGCGTCGGTGGGAATATGATGGAAATTCGCGCATTGAATAAAAACATAAGTTGGCTTTACAGAACAAATTTAACTAATAGCGGTTATACTAACAAGGACAGTCGTAAGAAAACAACAAAATATGAGGACGAGGACGACTGAACATGTATAAATCCAATGTTTGAGCGCATCGTAACCTGTCGTATTGACACATTTTTAATTTATACAAGATTTTTATATGGCGCCTTTTATATAAAGACAATGACACGTTTAAATTTTATTTTTGTTTTGTTTTGTTTTGTTATTCACCCCCAAGGATTTACTTCCTGTTTTTTAAATTTTGCTTTTGGCGTTGTCTGTGTTATGCAGGACTTGTATTCTAAGATCCCATCTCAAAATTCAATTCTGTTTAGTTCCGCCCATTGTTTTCTCGTTTAGGGCAATCCCATTCATTTATCTGGGGACCATACGCCGCTGAACATGGAATGGTATTAATCTGAAAATACCGCATTGAAGGTTCCATGTTCACCGCCATATACATACCATCGTTTGGGATGGATCAAATTGTACTGTTTATTGGTGTAAATATTGAGTTGCGCTCAACCCGGGGCTAGGCGGCGTGAACAGTAATAAGCATTTCCATTACTGCCCATGAACAGGCTCAATCAAACCGAGCCTGCAGTATTTTCATATTTGTCGTGGTCGAGGGTCTTCAAAGTTCCCTTTTCATCTATTTCAATATCACAGTAGCGTTGTTTGTGCCGTGTGGCGGCTGTAAAAAGTCTCACGCTACATTTAATCAGTGCTGTTATCAGTTACGTCTTTTGAAGGTCGTGCGCTCAAAGTGTTGCGCTCAACCCGGGGCTCGGCGGCGTGGGCAGTAATAAGCATTTCCCAGGCTCTATCAAACCGAGCCTGCAATATTTTCATATTTGTCGTGGTCGAGGGTCTTCAAAGTTTCCTTTTCATCTATTTTAAATAAGATCCTTTTCATCTATTTTGGTTATTTTGATTGTTCTAAAAAACTTTACAAATCAAAAAGATAAACTGCGGAAAAAGTTTTAGAAAGTTAACTTTGCAAAAAAATCTCATACAATGCCACTGCGGTTATTCAAAAAGGCAAATATGCATATCAGGAATCGCCACACTCACAAAACACGGCCTCCCCACGCAGCGAAAAAGAAGAGAGAAAAAGAGAGCATGTATTTTTAAATATGTAAAATTCAAATAAGACACCACAAACAATTTACGAAAATGAGAACCCTTGTGGTTACCGCCTTGGAACGGTCAGTGGCAATACAATTTCCCACTTGGGGTTAAAACCAGGTTCTAGGGTGCACCAACCTCACTCTTGCCCCAGCAGGAAATCATATCAACAAACAAGTACAATTGTCTTGGTGAAATAACTCCAACCCACCCACCAGCCCAACACTGTTGCATGCAAAAGCACACAAACATATAAAACATAAGAAGCTAATAGCATTGCAAAGCTTAAGGGGTGGTATGATCTTACCGAGATCAGAGCTCCTGGAGTGTTCGCTTTATTAAGTTGTAGTTCTTTAGGATAAATTTTATTAACCAGTGATGGAAAATGGTTATTGTCTACATTTAATAAATCATCAAGGTACCTCGAGGTGTTGTTAAAAGCTAGAATAATATCATCTTGATGTTCGATAAAAAGAGATAAGTTGTCTCTTTCAAAACAGTATAAAACAGATCAGCAACATGGGGTGCACAATTAGTACCCATTCGGATGCCTATTACACGTTTATAAATAGAGGTACAGAATCTAACATAAAATGTTTCCAGTAAGAAAGTTCGCAACTCTATTAGGTCCATAAAGTATAATTAAAACCACCTTTTATTTCTGTTCATTACAAGCGACATAGTTTTATTTTCTTTTGCAAAGTTTTTTTTACGTTTTATTAATAATAATTCTATAGATATTTGAATGTCTCTACGAAAATTTGGTCGTCTTATATATACGACACGAGATTCCGTGCAGGTGTCCCTCATTACATGCGCTAAATTTTGTTAAGTGTCAATTAACCTTTAATTAAACAGATTGCCGACTAAGGTGCGGACGTTCTTTATTCAATCTCTTAAACTTGTGTTTGTCATTAAATGCGAAATTGTTCTTCACTGACCACTTACTTACCTTTAACATTTACCTTTAGTAAAAGATACTGCCGACAAAGGTGCGAAAGTTCTCTCCTGTCTTGTGAGCTTTTCTCTTATAACTTATGAGAGAGCGAGGTGTGTAAAGTAGAAAATCATAAGTTGACAAACAGGACGCCTGAAAGTTATTTGATTTAAGCTAGTTTAAACCTGGGTTTAAAATAGACCAAAGTAAATTTTTACCAGTGGTTTCAAAATCCTTTCCGCAATACCTAGTTACATGTTCTTTTTTGGCTGTAAGATAAAATGTTAAAATTAGGGATAATTAATTAGATGTGCTAGAACTGGAATTTCTGATAAATCTTAAACATAACGAACTAAACTGAAGAAACATAATGTCTGATCAGCCTTTAAGTTTCTGTTGCGGAAAAAGTACCATATTAAACGACCTTGAAAGTCCGAAATAAACTGACTCAATATACGAGGAAACTTTGTTTGACTTGCGAAGCAGTGAATTACGCTACTACAAATGCATCAAATGACATTTAAAAATTAAAATATCGTGTTAAAAGTCACTATGATTACATGCAAATATTGCAAGAAACCGACGGCTACAAACTGCCTTAGACAAAGCGTTCATCGATGCTCCGACAATTAAAGAAATTAAAAAATAAAGAAAATCTATACTAACGAACGAATAAAAATATTTAAATAATTGCTCGTATTATCAGGTGCATGGCCCTACATCTAAATTAATATCGGTTAAGGCAAAAACAAGATTTCTCTTACCTTTTGTTTAAAAATTTCAAAGAATAAATTACTTTTCCAGCAAAGATGCAATAACAATGAAGAATGTGGTTCAAAAGAAATTGGTTTCCGTCTATTCAATAGATAATGATAGAGGACAAGAAATGTGGCTTTACGCACATTGCACATGACCTTTAAATATGCTACTGATTTCCTGCCGTTAATAGCATTTCAATTTATTATCAGATCCAAAATCTCTTAATAAACCGTTAGTTAAAGGCTTAAATTTATGGACAGACTAAAATTCCAAAGTTAAACAGATTGACTTTGCAAACAATAATTAAATAAATATGTAATTGGACGTAATGAACTAAAAAATCATATCTTTTAAATTAATCATAAAAAGTAAGCCGTTTCGTTGGCACGCTAACAAGCCTAAGACGATCAAAGAGAGAAATGCGCCTTTTTCTTGTCTCGTCATTGCGTTGTCGTCCAATTTATTGGTATTTAACGTGTTAAACTCTGGTTGAACAAAGCTAAAAGTATGAATACTTGAAATGTTTGGAATTAATTGATGTGGTGCAATGCCTCTGCCATTTATAGAGAACTTGACAGCCTAATACATAAAAGCTACGAGAGCACTGTCCGATTAATTCTGGAAAAAACGCATTAAGAATCCAAGTTCACCGCCATATTCATACCATCGTTTAGGATCAGGGTTGGGCGGTAAATACCATCCCCGGTATTTACCGGTAGTATTTACCGGCCTGGAAAATACTCCCCAAAGGGGCAAATACTGGAAAATACTGGCAAATACAACACAGATGAGTTTTTTGCTTAAAATACTGCAGGAATCTTAACAAAGTTTACTGTTATAATTAAATTACTCTTATTACTATTAAATTACTCTTATTACTATTATTAGTGTTATTTAATTAAGTTGGGGCAAGTGTGAGGTTGGTGCACCATAGAACCTGCTTTATACCCCCAGTGGCAATTTGTTTTGCCACTGACCGTTCTAACAAAAAGGCGGTATCCCCAAAGGTTCTCTTTTTCGTTAATTGTTTGTGGCGTCCTTTTTGAATTGACATGACAAACATGCTCTCTCTCTTCCTCTCTTCTTTTTCGCTGCGTGGGGAGGCTATGTTTTGTGAGTGTGACGATTCCTGATATGCATATTTTACTTCAGATATTTTAATTAAATTTCATATCAGGCGATCACTTTAAGCACTTAAAGTAAAAATAAATCTTAAAGAACTGTCCTTTTTACTTAGAACCTAAAAGTTCAGCTGACAGCTGATGGCAGATTAATGCTAATCCACCTGTGCACCTGGCCATTGACACTTAACAAGCAAGGTCATAAGGTCTAGACTATTAAAACAACATGTTTCATACAAGGGGCTGTAATAGCCAGGGGCAACAAAGGCAACAGTAAAGTGTCATAAATAACCTATACAATTTGTCTAGGTGCAAGTAAATGGTTGTGTATTTGTATCAGTTCAGAAAGCTGCCAAACTGGTGTTCTGTTACAGATATGTTAGGGGGAAAGAAGAGATTCACTGGTAGACAGAGACTTCTTTGTATCTTACCTTATTTGTATTCATGTATATTTATTGTAAGTTGTGTACATTACTTGTTTATGATTAAAAGTAACCCTCTAAAATGCTGACTTCATTATTGTTAATAATTGAAGTTTGAAGTTGTCCACATGCTGACTATAAGGGATACATTATATTGTATAAATTCCATGAGTGGTCAATTCAAATGACCACTTTTTCAGTACGTAGATATTTATTTATTATGGGTAAAGTGATAAAAGTGTTAAACTTATGTATTAATACAATGGCAATTGGTGGGTAAACTTGAAATTATATATATGAATGTTGATAATAGGTAATATTGTATAAATTACAGACTGGTCAATTCAATCGACCAGTATTTGCCAGTAATTGCCAGTGTTTGCAGGTAAATTCCGGCGGCATGGAAAATTCTCATATTTGCCGGCATTTTGCAAACCCTGTTTAGGATGGATCAAAGTTGTACTGTTTATTTGTGTAAATATTGCGTTGCGCTAAACCCGGGGAAAGGCGGCGTGGGCAGTTATATGCATTTCCATTAATGCTATTGAACAGGCTCAATCAAACCGAGCCCGCAATATTTTCATATTTGTCGTGGTCGGTGGCTTTCAAAGTTCCCTCTTTATCTAATTCAATATCATAGTAGCGTTTTTGTGCCGTGTGGGGCTGTAAAAAGTCTCCCCGTACTTCCAATCAGTGTTGTTATCAGTTTCGTCCTTTGAAGGTCGTTGAGCATGATATTTATGTACTATTGCAATCGTAATCTAAGTTGTTTTTGTTTAAATATTTCGGCCAGTTTAATGATGGGTGGTTTCAGTATCCCAGCCAATATAGATTCTGATATTATTAGATCTGCCCAATGATATACTTCCTGCTTTTTAAAATTTGGCGTTGTCTGTGATATGAATGATTTAAATTCTCAGAGCCCCTTCAAAATTTTATTTTGTTTAGTCCCGCTCATTGTTTTCTCGTGTAGCGCAAACCCACTCTTTTATCTGGGGCCCATACGCCGCTGAACATGGAATAATATTATTTTGAAAATTCCGCATTTAATGATCCATGTTCACTGCCATATGCATTTCATCGTTTGGGGTGGATCAAATTGTTCTGTTTATTGGGGAAAATATTGAGTTGAGCTCAATCCGGGGCTAGGCGACGTGGGCAGTAATATGCACTTCCATTACTGTTATTGAACAGGCTCAATCAAACCGAGTCTGCAGTATTTTCATATTTGTCGTGCCCGAAGGGCTTTCAAGGTTCGCTTTTCATCTGTTTTAAATAAGATCCGAAAATTTCATTTGCCTTATTATAAGTTTTTTTAAAGTTAACCCATTCATATATGAAAGTATCTTGATGTAATTGGTTTGATGGTTATTCATTTGGTGTTTCCAAATTGCGTCTTCATACAAGTTGCTTTAACTTCTTGACATTTAAAAGTTGTGTTTAGAAGATAACTTTTGTTGAATAGACGTCAAGAACAGAAAGGTTTAAGAATAAAACTGCCAAAGGATGAACATGGTTATGTCAACACTTTTTTGAATTCTGATTTCTCGCTCAGAAATTAAATTTATATCAAATGAAAATGTCATTACCGTAACCACAGAGAACTATAATTTTCCAACAATTTACAGTCTATATAGTGTATTTTTTGCTCCTGGCGTTGTTTTGATATTTTTTTCTCCACTACTGACGATAAACAAGTTCAAGAAAACAGATAGAATAAGAGCACTGATGTTTTTTGTTCGTCACGTGTTGTCGCTTTAAAGCTCCATGATACATCTGGCAACTCTAACAGTTCTTATCTCCTTCCTTATGTAAATATGGGATATTTTTGTTCCCTTTTTATGTAATCCTCGGTATTAATAATTAATGTATTTGACATGCCAATCAATCAATAAATTTAGTGTTAATTTCATTAATTAACGAATGAAAACGACCTTTTATAAGACTTAGGCGCTTATATTGCCTCGGTCACAAGAGTCAGCATATTTCATTTGTCAACGCACCGTTGTGGAATGTTTGTGTCATAATTTGTATATTCGCATCGCTAAAGTAGACTGAGATTGAATGTTGCTGAAACATGTTTATTACAATAAACGTTTCAACAACTTAATTTTTCTGTTGTTAATTGGTTAGGAAGTTTTACATTTTGTAAAGTTTTCCTACTGTAGATCTAGTTTTAATTTTTCATTATGCAAGGTTCAATTTTCACTTAATTCGCTATAGGGAAAATATGCGAAATCAAACTAGGTCCATTGAATATCTTATCTCATGAGAATAATACAATGCATGATTATAGCTGCGCGAAAATGTACTTGATCGCTGAGCAGAGAGTTTGATTGATAGCACTCTTCAATATGACATTTCCTTAAACATTTCGTTTACAATAAAAATGCTCCCCCTAGGTTATTTTTGCAATCAGCACCTTATAGCAATATTGGATAATTGCAAATTTCATTATTTCTAAGAAAACGTATGCAGATCTTTATAATCTTAATCATTGTTTTACATCGGATTTTTAGGAAATATTCGTTTTTTTATCATAAGTAGAAATCGTCTTTAAAATATTTTGATTAAATTTTGCAATTTTGATAATCGGAATTCACACACTTGAAAACCGAACCAATTGTCGCTTTCTGAAGATCGCAATAAAACAAAATGATTAAATTCTTGATTAAAATCAAACGTTTTTTTTTGTAGTTGATCCATTGCATTACGTATTTTTTGTAATAGTGTTATTGCCTTTCATCTATATCCGTATCGGTAACGGCTAGAAAATAAGATTTCTCTGACATTTTGTTTAAAGAATTAATGATCTTTCATACAAAGATGCAATAACTGAAAACAATTGAACTGTAGTTCAAAAGACATTGGTTTCCGTTTATTCAATAGATAATGATAGAGGACAAGAAATTTGGCTTGACGCACATTACACATAACCTTAAAATATGCTACTGATTTCCTGCCTTTAAAAGCATTCCAATTCATTATCAGAACCAAAAAATCTTAATAAACCCTTAGTAAGCTGTTTAAATGTATGGACAGATTAACACCTCCTAAAATTTAAAATTAAACACATTTACTGTGCAAAAATATTTAAATAAACCAGTCATTAGACGTCATGAACTAAACATATCTTTTAAATTAATAATAAAAAGTAATCTATTTTGTTGGCACGCTAACAGCAAAGAGAGAAATGAGTCTTTTCTTGCCTCGTCATTGCGTTGTTGTCCGATTTATTGGTAATTAACGTTCTAAACTCTGGTTGAACAAAGCTTAAATTATAAATACTTGAAATGTTTGGAAATGATTGATGTGGTGCAATGCCTTTGCCATTTATAGTGAAATTTACAGCTTAATACCTTTATAGGTACGAGAGTACTTCGTCCGATTTATTCTGAAAATACTACATTGAAGGTTCCATGTTCACCGTCATATGCATACCATCGTTTAGGATGGATCAAAATTGTACTGTTTATTTGTGTAACTATTTCGTTCTTCTAAACCCGGGACAAGGCGGCGTGGGCAGTAATATGCATGTCCATTACTGCCCATGAACAGGCTCAATCAAACCGAGCCTACAATATTTTCTTATTCGTCGTGTTCGGTGGCTTTCAAAGTTCCCTTTTTATCTATTTTAAAATCACAGTTACTGTAGCGTTTTTATGCCGTGTGGGGGCTGTACAAAGTCTCCCCGTATATTCGATCAGTGTTGTTATCAGTTTCGTCCTTTGAAGGTCGTTGAGCACGATACTTATGAACTAAGTCAATCTAAAATTGTTTTTGTTAAAATATTTTGGACAGTTTATAAACGGGTAGTACTAGTTTCAGTATTCCAGCCAATATAGATTTGGATATTATTAGATCTACCCAATGATATACTTCCTGCTTTTTAAATTTTGCCTTCGGCGTTGTCTGTGATATTAAGGATTTATATTCTCAGATCCCCTGTCAAAATTCTATTTTGTTTATTTCCGCTCATTGTTTTTTCGTTTAGGGCAAACCCACTTTTTAATCTGGGGACCATACGCCGCTGAACATGGAATGGTATTAATCTAAAAATACCGCATTGAAGGTTCCATGTTCACCGCCATAGGCATTCCATCGTTTGGATTGGATCAAATTGTACTGTTTATTGGGGTGTAAATATTGAGATACGCTTAATCCGGGGCTAGGCAGCGTGTGCAGTAATATGCATTTCCATTACTTCTTATCAACAGGCTTAATCAAACCGAGCCTGCAATATTTTCATATTTGTCGTGTTCGGTAACTTTCAAAGTTCACTTTTCATCTATTTTAAATAAGATCTGAAAATTTCCTCTGCCTAATCATCTTTTTTAAAAGTTAACCCTTCTAAATATGAAAATATCCTGATGTAATTGGTTTGTTTGATGGTAAATCATAAAATAGTTTAAACAGGCAATCTTTTTGACATTTGAAAGTTGAGTTTAGAAGATAACTTCTGTTGAAAACAGTTCAATTACAGACAAGGTTTAATAATAAACAGCCCAAAGCATGAACATTGTTTTGTCAACACTTATTGCTTGAGTTCGTTAACTTTTGGCTCACTCTAGATCAGCAATTAAATATCAAATTAAAATGTCATTACAGTTATCAACGCGTTCTATAATTTGCCTAAAACAGTCTATAAAGTGTATCCTGGGCTCCAGGCGTTGTTCTAGTAATGTTTTCTTCACTACTAACGATAAACAAGTTCAATAAAGCCGAAAGTGTAAGAGCACTGATTTGTTGTTTGTCGCGTGTTGTCGCTTATAAAGCTCCATAATATATTTGACAACTCTAACAGATCTTATCTCTTCAAAGTCCTTATGTAAATACCGACCTGTTTTATGATCTCGAATAAATAATTCTTAGGCAATAAACAACACTTTCTTGTCTAGACTGCGTATTGCTATAACGTTGACGGAAAAAAAGAAAAGACCCGATTGTTAGCAATTCACAGGATTTCCGAGTTCGTGCAGCAGTTTCTGATAAGATAGTTTAACAGAAGTTTCTGAACATCAATATGCGGCTGATTAACATTTCGTCTCAATGGACCTCTTTGGCAAACAGGGTCCTGAAACATGGTGTGCAATAACAGATATAACAACATAAATTTCGTTACGATAACAATTAAAAGCAAGATGCAATGCAAGCAAAACTATAATGATACATCAGGGAAATAAGATGAAAGAACATCTCACACACAAAATTAAATTATGCATTCATGTTTGCAGTTTACTAGAAGTGTTCTTAAAAATCTCATCCAACAAACTGAATAATGACATAAAGTGTTCGAAACACTTTTAATTTTACGAACAAAAATGAATTTATATAAGACAGGTTTTCATATTGCCTCTGTCATATGAGTTGGCATATTTCACTCTTCTTCGCACCTTTATTGAATGTTTGTGTTATTCTCACTGCCAGTGTGTTCGCATTGCCAAAGTAGACTGAAATTGAAAGTTGCTGAAATATTTATTTTACAATTTGCATTTCAACACATTATTTGGTCTGTTGTTAACTGGTTTGGAAATATACAATTACAAGTTTTCCTAATGTTGTATCATTTTTGCAAAGGTTCAATTTTCACGTAATTCGCACTTGGGAAACTGCGCGAAATAAAACCAGGTCCATTGAATAACCTATGAGAATAATAAAATTTTTTCCGCGCGAAAATGTCATGTTCGCCTTTTTGGCGAAATTTTTATTCCCTCAAAATTTTACAAATTATTTTTTTAACGTATAGGACAATTTCTATAGTAGTTCAACAGATATAAATACGAATAATTATTATCATTAAAATATGTCCTAGTTGTTATTAATTATATAAAACTGAAGTAACGTAATATATACACTATAGGATAAAACATATGAATACAAAAAATATGGTTAGGATATGAATTAGTAGTATACAGTGGAGAGTAAATTGTCAGCTTGCTGTTAACATACTGTTTGGTGTAACGGTACGGTGATGGTTATTTAATGAGAAATATATTCAACACATTACATTTAAAAACTATATTTCGATATTTTTTTTTTCAATTGTAAAATGATACAAGATGATACTCATTTTATCATACTGATTTACGTGCATAAAATCTACACGAATTTTCAAAATTATATCGTTTACGGCGTATTATGATCTTTATTTCATTTCTGTTTTAAGATGTTTAAAAAATTCAATCAGTACCTTATAGCTGTATTGGATGATTGCAAATTTCATTATGTCTAAGAAAACCTGATGAAATCTTTATAATACTAAGATTATCATGTTTTTTTTTATCCGATTTTTAGAAATATTTGTTTAGTATCATAAAAATTGTCTTTGAAAAAATATTTTGATTTGCAATGACGATCATCTGATTTCACACACTTCAAAACCGAAAAAAATTGTCACTTCCCGATGATCGAAATAAAACAAAAAGATTAAATTCTTGATTAAAATTTAAAGCTTTTTGCAGTTCATCCATTGCATTAAGTTTTTTGTTATAGGGTTATTCGTAAAACTGACAGGAAACTTGACGTGGTGTATGATGAAACAAAATATCTCTGCAGTTCCAGAAAAAATAAATTAAATTTCTAATGCAACTGTCCTGACTGTAATAAATAAAATGGAACTTAGAAAGCCACATAAGACAACAGATATGAAAATAATGCAAGCCCGGTTTGATTGAGCCTGTTCATTGGCAATAATGTAAATGCATATTACTGCTCACAACACACAGCCCTATGTTGAGCGCAGCTCAATATTTACACCAGTAAACAGTACAAATATAATCCAATCCAAACAATCGTCTGCATATGGCTGTGAACATGGAAACGTCAATGTGGAATTTTCACATTAACACCATTCAATGATCAGCGGCGTGTGTATGAAAGTTTGTAAAGATAATAGTTAACTGGAGTAAAAGAAGAAAACACTGAATAATCTTTCAGATATTAAAACAGTATCAATCAGATAGCAGAAAGCATTAGTTGTACTTGGAACGATATTAATCATGGTGAGGTGCCTGTTCCTAACTGCACGATTTTCTTGTCTAGACAATTGGTTGTTATCTTCTTTGTGGATAATTACTGGCCCTGTCTCATTATAAACAAAGCGTATAACGATCTGTTATGCCTGGAATTCATTTGATGTGAAGCGATGCTTATGTTTAAGTATTTAAGTAAGGGTTAAATAATTGCCATATTTACCGTCTTAAGATGTTGCTTTGTCCTCTTCAGCTTACGATTTCTCAAGTGAAATGGATAGCAGCAAACTTGAACAGAATAAATGTGTCAAGCAAATAACATTTTGGGAGGGACGTTGGTGCTTAGTTAAAAGTGACGCATTTGAACACGTTTAGAAAACAGATTTAAATGTCTAATTATAAAAACGGATTACATAAATGTCGATTGCTTTTACCAAACACAATATTTTCCAGACATCAACGTTTGATATTTAAATTGAAATCCTTCCATACATTATGTAATAGTGAATAATAAAACTAGGAAATCTAGATACTTTTACATAAATTTGCTCCCAATATTGGTATAAAATCACTGGTTTAAAGTAGTTCAGATTCAAATAAATGTATAATGCAGATTTTATTGCAATGCCATAAAACTTTAATTCCGCAAAGTAATAGATGAAAATGAAACTGAAATCAACCGGACACGAAAAATATAAAATATTGCAGGATCGGTTTGAATGCGAGATTATTAGACATGCGTATCTCTTATACTGTTATAAAATATTGCTGGAATTAGCCATTGATACCAAACGATTCGGAGTTATAATAGTTTTATTATTTACATGTATAATTAAAAAACTGAGTAGATTTCAGGCAATGTCCATATTCATAACCAAACTAAAATTACATTTTCGTGTGTTTATTTTCTTTACTTTCTTAAAAACTTATTTGATGATGTATTAAAAAACAAACAAACTGGGTTATCTTGAAATATAGGTGGCCCTGCTGATCTGCAATGGTCACCCATGGCTGAAGGTAACAAAAATATAATTTCAGCCAACCAGATGCTTGAGATTTGAGACTAGTTTCTAAGATCAGATTTATAACCTTGTGCACAGGTGACATAAGCGATATGTATGGTGTAAAGATTAGCAGGGATCTGTATGAGCTTATTATAGTAAAAAGCAAGTAGTAGATTGTACAAATTAATGGATAAACATTAAAATGCTTAGAAGTGTACTTTCGTTTTAATTTGCTTATTAACAAAACAACGACATTGTGAAATATGTCTACGGCAGAATGGCGTAATCTCTGCATTTGACGTGAATACGTCAAGCAGGCGACGTAAACACAGCCCACTTTAAATGAACGTGTCTATTACCGTATTATACTTGTTCGAAATAACCAAAGCTAAAAAATATGTCTTCGAATCACACAAATTTGCATTGACATGAGACTTAATAACAAAAATATACTTTTCTTCACGAAAATAATAAAGCTGCTTGCGATTTTTCAAGAATTAAAACTATCAGTATTTATCATAGACTTTTTAAAAATGTGTTATCGTGAGGTCAAACCTTTTGATGTAAACCTGTTAATACGATTCTACCTTAAATAAAATTTATATATCGGTTCATGCAATTTGCTGTACAATAATTTAAAGCAGCTTGTGATTTTTCAAGAATTAAAATTGCCAGTATTTATCCGAGATATTTTAATAATGGGTTAAAAATATCGTGAGGTCAAACCTTTTGATCAATACACTTCTCCCTAAAACATTGTATATATCTGTGCCTACAAGACAAACAATTGACTGTTATACTAAGGAGCTCGTCGTGGGATAAGGTTTCTTCGGAAATCTTGTGTCAATTTTTGAAATGACTCATAAAGTTGAGCAGATGACTTTGTTTACTTTGCATTACGCGGAACAATTTTACAAATTTTTTGTCAACTTGTAAAAACATAAATATTAGTCATGGCAAAAAATTAGATATTCTTAAAATTTCCAATTATAGAACCTGTTTCAACTAAAAATGTCAAAAGCCTTTCTGCTAAAGTGCCTCATATATTTCTCGTAACAGAAATTAATCTCGCATCAGTACTTCAAGTTTTTAAAGATTCAAGTGTGTGTCATGTAATTAGCTCTCTGTGATTGAAGAAACAATTCGATGTCAGCAAGTCTGAGAAAGTGAATACTTTTTAGATTAAATGGTAATTTTGTCTTGTTATTTTTTAAAATAACAATTTCAGTGGTAAAGGGCTTGCCTTTTCGGATTGCTTCCTGTAGAAGATATTAGATAATCAGTTAAGTTTAATGTTTTATTTAACATAAAATAAATTAGTTTTCATGATATATTGTTTTTGAAATTTCGTGATATTTAGGAGTTGAGGCGCTCTATGTGTACAATTTCATTGGATTAAATGACTTAATGATGCAAATTCAGAAGGCAGTGATAAAAACGCATGGGCATAATTAAAACAGAAATAGTAGGCAATTGTTAAGAGACTTCTTTAAATTGAAACTGAAACACAAATATTTGCTATATAAACAAGAAAGCTAAACATTAAAAGTATGTTTTGTTTATTTAAAAGGTATCCTCAGACTGTGGTGTATGTGATGTTAGTGTATAACTAAATAGACAGTTATATTTAATTCTTGATATGTGTAGAGCTGGCTTATTAGTTAATGTTTCGTTTTTATTTCGTACACTATGTATTCATTATTGCCATACCGTCATTTACAAATCAAAATAATGTGTATGTGTATATAAATTTACAGTATTCATTATTATACCATATGTTCGGTTTGATAAATTTGATGATTAATCCATTATTATTGTATAATGTTGAATACTGTAGACTTGAATCCAGCTTAGATAGTCAGCTAAAACGATAGGTCCCACCGAGATTTGAACTCGGATCGCAGGATTCAGAGTCCTGAGTGCTAACCATTACACCATGGAACCAACTGTTCTTTTTTATAAAATATTTTTACTGATAATACATATACATGTTTATCTTGATGTAAATAATCATAATTCATGTTACGGTTATTAAGTCGAATTTAAGACGGCGACTCATGTTTTAATTTAATACGTAAGTTTTGATCTTGAATTTCAAATGCTAGTGTTTGTTCAAACATGGTACTTTATTCCTGAATAAAGCATTTTTATACAATAAATATAAAAACTGTAGTTTTCACGAAGGATAACTCCCTCTTTCTCTTTTTTATTTCTCTGTTGGGACGCTTTGCAATCTTGTTTCCCCGTTGCGACTTCCGGTTGTGACAAATGTTTTAAACAATTGTGAATTAACAAGGTAAGTAATTCACAAGGTTATTAAGTTTGTTTGTTTTTTTAATGAGATTAGACGTGGAAAAATAACCGAACTTCTCAAATTCTTTCCTTCCTGTAATCTTTCGGACTAATTTTATTGAAGATTCATATTAGTTCTCTTTCCTTTTCTAGAAGAAATATGTAGCAATAACGGCGTTAAAAGAGTAGTCTTTAGGATAATCTATAATAACACTACGTCACGTTGTACGTCATTATAACAATATTATAGATTGATAATGAGTGCAGCTTTTAAATAAATTCAGATCGAATAAACACATAACAATACGGTCATAAGTGACAGCAAGAAAAGTTTCAGAACAAATAGCCCAAAGAATAAAATGTAAGCATGGTATTTTTGAGTCCGTGAATGCTGTTTTCACACTAGATCAGCTCTACGCGCTTATATATCAAATTATGTGTCATTTCTGTAATTGACTTTTACAATTAAAATAATTTAGAGATGGATCACGAGCCTCACTAGTAAGATGTTTTTGACTAACTGCCGATAACAGGTACAAACGCACTGATTATTTCCTTGTCGTCGTTAAGGTGCCCGGTCACGTATGAGGACGAATATATCAAGTGTTTTCAAAGTCAAAAGTTATCATTTTAAAATGTAGAAGACATGTTAACAAGGAAAATGTGATTTAATTATCTTATAAATGTAGTCAAGGTACGAATAAATATATTTAAAGCGGATGATGTTGATGATAAAAGCGTTCACCCCAAACCACGTCCTAATTTATGTACCAAAATTACGACGACGAAATGCCCTCCTGTTCAATAAGTTATAGGTATTACATTGTAGTACAATTTATGTTAATAACAGCGTCTGAGACATTGAAGTATTCCACCTCGAACTGTGAATAGGCAAGTTAAAATTGACCAACTCTTGCAAAAGGTCGAACAGTAAATGCTTGCTTGTCTTTCGCGAATGAATGGCGTACACTTACGAAATGTAATATCGTATGCTTCCTAGTCTGGACTGCGAACTGGCACATAGTTGACATTCCAAGTAAATAGACAGACACAATTGTTCATCAAACAGGATTTGCAACAATGACGTGCAACATTTTCTGAATAGACGCTTAGAAAAGTCAATACGTTGCTGATTAAGTTCCGTCTCAATGGGGCTCTGTGGCGTACTCATGTCTAGAAACCTCGTATATGATAACACATATAAACAAGAACATTTCTTTAGGAAAGCAAGTAACACAACAATTTTGTATTATGCCGTAATGAAATAAACCCATAACATTACCCATCAAATGAAATAACGCATTTGTCTTTTTGACATCTTGTGTTCTGAAAACTCTATTGAAATAATTGGGATTAAAATGATTTATGCCATGTTATATCAGTTGATGACAAATGTGTATCATGAGATCGTGTTTTCATATTGAATTTATATTATTTGTTGGTGTAATCATCTCGTCTGTGCATTGTTATAGGGTATCTGTGATTTATTTGAATACAATCGCATTGTCATCACGGACTAAAAATCAAATGTTGCCGAAACGTTTCTTTTGCAACGTGGACAGTTAATATATGCATTTCATTTAAAGCCCATGAACCGGCTGAATCTAATCGAGTCTGCAATATTCCTTTTTTGATCTCGTGTTCGGTGGCTTTCAAACTTCCTTTTCCTTTTATTACACTATTTCTTTTCATTGTTATTGATTATATGTGATTGTCCGAAAATTATTTGCATTTCCGCCGCTAACTGTTTTCAAATGTTGCACAAACCTTTTTTGACAGCTGTACAGTTGTATGCATTTCCATTATTGCCCATGAACAGGCTTAATCAAACCGAGCCTGCAATATTTTTTTTATGTCGTGTTCAAGGGCTTTCTAAGTTCTCTGTTCATTTATTCCATGATATGAATTTGTATAAATTCCGAGTGAAGCAGTGTTTTATTGACTGTTAGGAGCCTTTAATATTTTATGTTATATCTATGTAAGACTCTTTCATAAATATAAGGTTAACAAATATAAATGTTAACTGTTATCTTCATTTGGAAATATTCTCGTTATAAAAGCGCAAAAAATAACCCAAAAACACCCATTTGTATTTCATATTTCGAAAATTTAAACATCTGGCAATAACTTGTTGGAAATAATGAAAGTTCACCGTCTGCTTTCGCGCTTATATTACGTCAAAGACAGTACGGTACGCTTAAAAAGGTGCCAAAAAGATTTTGACAATATTAAATTTTGACGCCGAAACTGGATGAGCAACGTGTCCATCGGCCTAAAGAATGATGTCTGTAAATAAATTGTCTAATTGTAGCAAATTAAAGTAAAATCTTTAACAATCATTAAATCAGTTACACAATGTCCGCAAGTATGAACAACACACACTACAATTCCAAACGAGTTTATTCTTGACGACAATACAGTTTTGTTCGGAGAATGTTATTTCCACAAATCAGAAATACTGTAACTTTATATTTTATAATTATGTTATATTTTTAATAGTAAAAGCGCGACACTGAGTGCGATTAAGCATTTTATTAACTAGTTGCATTTTCTCTTTAATCAATGGCGGTTCATAGACGGAATCTTCCCCGATTTGTGTTGTCCCTTTAGTGAATGTTATGTTGATTGTGGAATAATTCTGTTGTTGTTTTTAACGTTTTCTTTTCTTTGGTTGAACTTGACTAAGCTGGAAGGGGTGTAATGTTGAATGTTGCTTTTCCAAACAAAGAACTTAAGGTTTCAACTAAAACCGTTTCAATTAAAACTCGATCTTGATCGATTGAATTGTAAATGATTTTATGACTTATATAATTAATTGTTTCTATGCAAATATTTATTCACACGCCTACGAAAATTGTTCCATTTCAAGCGTAACGGGAAAAGGTGCATTCGGACCTCACGTATTGTATTGTCGCCATGCCACGTATTGTATTGACGCCATAACATTGAACGAGCGAAGTTACCGATTATAGATTTGTGGTAAAATTGACAATTTGATGTCAAAAGGTGTAATGGGATCTCCAATAAATTATGAGAAAGTAATTTTATATTGGAATTTCTTTCCAAATATAGTAGCAAGTAAAATGAAAAATGCTTAGCTGAGTACAAAATGGTCAAACTTTAAATGAAAACAAAACCTAATTTATTTCGTCTATTTTCAGTATTTTTATTATAGTATTTATCGATTTTGATTTAATTTTCTCCAAGTCTTTAATTTGGTGCGAGTGTGCCGTTACATCAGCAATTTATGTTTCCTTCTACAATGATATAGAATTGCAAGAAAACTTTTGTTGAAAAATAAAATCTTACAATGCATAAAAAGTAATCACTGATTTAATAACCCAGGTTGATTATTTGCGCCTTGTTTTTCAATAATGTTATAGCGTTATTCGGCGAAACCGAAGTTCATTATCCCTAATAAAAAACGAAAGCAAATTTTTGTTTACCTTAAATATTATCCATTTATTTTTACAGGAATTATTGATTTCTCATTATCACCAAATTTATTTACCAAACCGAACATCAATTCATATGGAATAATGGTTCGCACTGCTGACCTGAATGCAGCGATCCAGTTTAATGTCAGCTAAGGCGATACGTTCCATCGATATTTGAACTTATATCGCAGGATTTAGAGTCCTGATTGCTAACAATTACGCTTATACCAATTTATCTTGACTTGATATAAATATTCAGAAATCATGAGTGTTACAATTAGTCAAGCGTGTTTAATGCGATGAAATTCTTTATGGAATACGAAAGTTTAGAATTTCAAATGCATAGTGCTTGTTCATGAACACGGTGTATACCTTAATAACAATAATACATTTTTATACAATAATTATAATACCCCTTGTTATCACGAAGGGTACCTCCCTATTTTTTCCGTTTCTTTCTGAGGACGCTGTGCAATCTTGTTTTCCGATTGCAACTTCGGTTGTGACTTACTTAATCGTATCAAACAATTATAGTTATGAAAATCCCGTTTAAGGTGGATTCCGGTAAATCAGAGCGGATTCCGTGGATTCCGGTAAATCGTGAGACCGGTAAAAAAAACAAAAAAATGCCAGCAAATATGATTATTTTCCATGCCAGTGGTATTTGTCGGTAAATAATTGCAATCACTTGTCGATTGTCAACAAAAAGCAAATAAATTGTTATACACTTACTCTTTAAATCTTTCGGACTTCTTTTATTGAACATACATATTAGATCTCTTTCATTTTCTAGGAAAAAATGTGTGGTAATAACATCGTTAAAAGAGTAGTCCTTAGGATATTCTATAATAACATTTCACGTCACGTTGTACGTTATTATAGGTTGATGACGAGTGCAGCTTTTAAATGCACTGATCTTTTCTTAGTTGTTGTTAAAAGTACCCGGTCACGTATCAGAACGAAGATATTTGGTGAATTAAAATTTTAAAATTTATAAATTGTATAATACATGTAAACAAAGTAAATTTGATGTAATCACCTGACATAGTCATGGTACGAGTGAATTTATTTGAAGACGGAGTTGGTTAAGCGTTTCTAACGCATAATATTTCACTCACAACCACGTCCTATAATAAACTGAATAGACCAATATTTCGACGAAATCCGCTCCTGTTTATTCATGTGAAGGTACTACATAGTGATACAATTAATGTCTACTACATCTGAGAAATTGAAGTATTTCACCCTGAACTGTGAATAGGCACCTTTAAATTTGCCAAATCTTGCAGATGGTCATACAGAAAAAACTGGCTTGTTTAACGCAAATAAATGGAGTATACAATTAATGGCAATATCTTATGCTTCTAAGTCTGGACTGCGAACTGGCACATAGTTGACATTCCAAGTAAATAGACAGACACAATTGTTTATCAAACAGGATTTGCATCAATAACGGGCAACATTTTCTGAATAGACGCTTAGATAAGTCAAATACGCGGCTGATTCGGTTCCGTCTCAATGGTGCTCTTTGGTGTACTCATGTCTAGATCCTTGTATACAGTAACACATATTAACAAGTACATTTCTTTAGGAAAGCAAGTTACTCAAAAATTGTGAATGATGCAGGAGAAAAAAAAAACAATACAAGAATATTAGCCGACAAATGAAATAACGCATTTGTATTTTGACATCTTATGTTCTGAAAAGCTCAATTCCAAAAAAGAGATGTCACATGTATATTATGAGATTGTGTGTTCATATTGAATTGACTGTATTGTAGGTGTAATCCTCTTATATGTGAATTGTTATGGGAGATCTGTGATATATTCGAATTAAATTCGCATTGCCAACGCGAACTGATATCAAATGTTGCCTAAACTTTTTTTCTGTAGTTGTAATATGCATTTCAATTACTTCAAATGAACGGGATTGATCAAACCGAGCCTGCAAAATTTTCCTTTTTTATATCGTGTCGGTTGCTTTCAATGTTTTCTTTTCATACATTCTACAATATGAAATTCTTTAAATTTTGAGTTACTGTAACACTGTATTTTTTCGACTGAACAAGGATACATTAATATTTCGTATATATTTTGTTTTCCTCTTATGTTAGACTCTTTCATAAATATTAATAGCTTAACAAATATTAATGTTTACTGTTACTTTCATTTTGAAATATACTTGACTGATTAATGGTACCGATATCACAAAACAATGTTTTCAGCTTATCATGTTTATTTAAATTTTGAGAAAATGTGTTTAATTACCTGGAATACCAATAAATAATACATGTATTTCAAATAATTCTAAAGTATTTTGTCTAGAATAAATGTCTTAATTCAAACTCGGGTATTTTGGTTTCTACTCAACAGTTTTTTAATTAATATTTAACCAGAATATACCGATAAATTTCAAAACTGCTCTAAAACGAAAATAATATATTATATAAACTTAATTGTGTAAACCTTATTCAATCTTGTAAGTTGTGTATCTTGGGAATTTTAAATTTTTTCAGCCTAAGTTGAGTTTAAACTAGGTGCTGTTGTCGTGGGAGATCAGTTCCAAGCGTAGGCCTACACTTTCAGTAAGTTATGAGAGAACAAAAGTATCAAATACGTGTAACGGCGATAATGTAGCCGGAACCTTATCTGTGTTTAAATGCTTAAAACTTCGTGATACATGTACATGCATCCAATATCAAATTCAATATAAATGTTTTAAATAAAATAAAATAAAATGCAAATTTTGGTTTTCTTTTCCTGCATTCAAGTGCAGTTTGTAAAGTGCATTCGCCTGCATTGACGTGTAGCTTGTAAAGTACATTTGTCATTGATAACTGAGTACAAAAGGGTCAAACTTTAAAGGAAAACAACATCAAATTTATTTCGTTTATTTTCAGTATTATTATTGTAATTTACAATTAAGATTTTATTCCTTCCAAGTCTTTAATTTGGTGAGAGCGGCACATAACATCAGCAATTTATGTTTCCTGTGACAATGATATAGAATTGCAAGAATAATTTAGTTGAAGAACAATATTATCTTACAAGGTAATCACTGATTTTATAGCCCAACTTGATTATTTGCGCCTTGTTTTTCAATAATGTTACAACGCTATTCGACGAAACAGAAGGTAATTATCCCCAATAAAAAAACGAATGCAAATTTTTATTACCTTAAATATTATCCTATATTGGAAATTGGGCTAGGTATTGCTCTAATCAAAGAATTAATTTAAAAGTTATTGGTATTAAAGAAGCAGAGTGCAGATTTTACCGAGTTTTAAAAGAAGGAAGGTGTTTATTTAAGTATTGTACTACGTTTTAGAGTTTTTTTCTTGGTTTTCATTACACATTATCTCCCCCGTAAACGACGAATTTCAAGCCTAGTTTACCCGTGCTTGTACTATCGTGCGTATAAATTTCATTGCTATTCACTGATTCCACACGCTGTTTATCAATATATTACTAATAAAGCGAGCTAAAGTATTTAAAGTAACCATAAAATCAATTAAAAAACTTCAAATGAAATCGAGGCTCATCGTGTTTTTACTAGATAGTTACTGCATAACTAAACTCGTGATACGTTTTTGTAGAGGGAACATGGTACAGGTCATTATTCAGGCTATCGGTTATTTTACTCAAAGTAAGTCATTCATATTTAAACCCCCAACTTGACTATTTAAGCTACTAGATGGCGCTTGGGCAGGTTTTCATGGTATTTTTGACATGCTTCACTTCTAAGAGCCATTTTTTCAAATAGCGCAATAACCAAGAAGTATTTTCTCTAGAAAACTTGTATAACTTCTTTGCAACATTTCAAATGAAATGGCACAGAAAATTTCATGATAAAATGCATTTAATTGTAATTTGTGAGAAAAAAATCTGTTAACTGTCAAAAATTTGAAAATCCCGGGGAGGAGTTTCTGGGGTCATGAACTACAG
The DNA here is from genome assembly GCA_038501625.1 of Corbicula japonica. Lineage (NCBI taxonomy): Eukaryota > Metazoa > Mollusca > Bivalvia > Venerida > Cyrenidae > Corbicula > Corbicula japonica. The sequence continues at coordinate 383,164 of JAZAYU010000112.1, read as the reverse complement.
ATAGTAAACACATACATGTGGCAGTGTACCTTGAAATACTACTCTAGGCAACTGTTTGGCTATGGGAAGCTGATCAGTAATAATACAGTTAAAATGTAAACCCACATACCTGTTGCAGATTATTTGTTTATTCTAATATTCCCTTGAAAATGTTGCTTAGTATTAATGAAACAACTTAATCCATTTCATAATGAATGACAAGTGTGTGGATTGTTTTTAAATTATGTCACTTTTCATCTCTGTTTAGTATATTATAAACATTATTATTATCATTATATCATGTTTATTTCTTACTGCTTTTAGCAGTCATTTGAACAATATATTTCTTTAAAATCCATGCTTATTTTATAATCAAATTTCCCTCCAAATTGACAGCCAAATTCTGCATGAATGAAATGCCACACCGACTTTTTAAGATCAGCAATCATCACCCAATTATTATTCTTGCAATTATCACTGGAAAATGTCCAACTGACCTAGTATCGCCAGCATCAGAGCTCATTTTGTGAATGAGGATTATAATAAAACATAGATTGTGCAAAACAATGGATCAAGGTTTAAAACAAATGTGAACTATAAATGTTCCTAATTCTTGCTGAAAAGTGGCACGGCTGTTGAAATTTCATTTAGTTTTACTACATACAAATACATGATTGAATTGGCCTTATTAGACTGGAATGAAACCATAAATAGGGATTTACCTTTGAAAGAATTGTTAGCAGAAATTCAGAAATTATAAAGCTTTACAATGCATAGCCTGGTGATTAAATGTTATCGTCTGCTCTGGTGTTGTTTACTTCAGCTATATTAAGCACAGGTACAGCGTCCTCTGCATGAGTGATAGTTAGTTTATCTGATAAACACGCCTACAAAATTCTCTCTACCAGGGCAGGGATTTTTGCGGAACTTGTTTTTGAATGCATGTCATGTACTTTCCTGTGAAAAAAAATTCTAAAAGAATTCTCACAAAAATTTGATTGCAAGTGTTATGACATTGCATGTCTCGAGGAAACCTTGATGTGATTTCATAGCCATAAAATACGAGAAAACCTTGTCAGATTTAATAACCATTATTTGTATCATTTAATAATGGCTGTTCTGTTATTGTCAGTTGCCGTTCTCAAACTTAGTAAAGATTGAACTCAGTGTCTCAAGGGAACTTATGATTAGTTTGAAAATTACCATCGTTACAAGCTTATAACTTGTGTTTATTTCGTTGCTCTCCTTAACTCAAGGCTGATAGATTTTATGAAGAAAAATATAAGAACTCAACACAGCCTGTGGCATCTGAATATTAGTATCACAACAATTCTGGTGTATGCAAAATCGTTAAAGAAAAAAAACGTTCTATTGGTAAATAGCTTCATTGTTAATACTTTACGTTATGTATAATAACATATATAAAATGAACGATGTACCTTTTCTCCATTTCATTTGGACCCAAAATCTTAAAATTGAGACTGGAAACCAAGCTCAAACCTCACGCATTTGATTTACTTAAACTGAGTGTCTTCCACAACAGGAAAAAAAATATGCATGAGTTTTGAGAGTAGTCTCCATTTTCAGTTTTATATTCTTGGTTACTGGTAAAAAGATATCGAGTCTGTCTCACCTTATTATAGTACACACTGTACATATTTTAGGTGCGATTAATTTTATCTCCATTTTCAGAAACTTTTCCATTTAATCTTAAATTTATATTAATAATTACGATAAAGTTTTAATAAAAGATGATCCATTTTAACGCTTATAAAAATAATTTCAATAAACTTGACATTCTTTGCCACTGAGAAATCGCAGAATGTTTATTGTGGAACAAAATAATAGTGAAAACAATACAAATACGACCTAAAAACCTTCACGCGGCCATCGAACGTAATGAATATGATGTTGATGATGTTGAAAGAACTGTAAAAAGTAATGCCAAATAGTCTAAACTTAATTGAATAAAACTATTTTAAAGTTTTCTGTTTTACATACCCAATATATGTTTCCAGTATTTAATTAATTCAAAATGTATTTTGCGACTTCAAGTCTTTTTAGGCTGAAAAACACATGTTCCCGGATACCTTATTGGTTAAAAATAGCCGACAATGTAACATAATAAGAGAATTTGGGTCAATTAGGGATTGATGAGTTCTGTGTTCCAACAAAAGTTTTAGCCATACTGCATTTATTTGTCAGAAATAATATCTGTAATATAATAGTACATTATTATAAGAAAAATAATTCAATAAACCTCAATTTCGCATTGGACACCGGAGAAATTAAAGCCAGTTATGCATCACACCATAGTCATTTATGACCCACCGTTGGACCGTTACTTTAAACCTTACAAGACAAGAGCAAAAAAATCAGATCTTTAAGCAAAATAGTTATCTCTTTGTAATTTATTTTGAGAGTCATACCTGAACCATAGAATGGTGCTAATTTGAAATACCGCATTAAATTATTTTTATTGTTCATTGTCATATGCATGCCATCGTTTTGGATGGTTAAATTTTTTACTGTTATTTAGTTGCACGTAACCAGGTTTAAGTAGCCTGGACTATAATGTACTATCCATATTAATCATTTCTGCAAATAGAGAGGCTCGATCAAACCAAGAAATATATTTTTATGCGCCAAATGGAAAGGCTCGATCAAACCAAGCAATATATTCTAATGCGCCAAATGGAGAGGCTCGATCAAACCAAGCAATATATACTTATGCGCCAAATGAAGAGGCTCGATCAAACCTAGCAATATATTTTTCTGTGCCCAATGGAGAGGCTCGATCAAACCAAGCAATATATTCTTATAAGCCAAGTTATGTGTAATATTTCAATGATCCCTTTAACCTACATGTTTATAATATTATTTCTAATAAAAAGTAATGCAAACCAAACTGTTTTCATATTATAACTGTTATGAAAGTCATTAATCTTAAACAGAAACTACTTACTCATACATTGTCATTACGGTTGAAATAATATTGCGTATTAGATATAAACACTATAATTTTTATGATAATCCAAGAATAGTTTATTAATTTGAAGTATCAATTAGGATATTATTTGATACTTAAGATTGGTCGAGTTCTGTGGTTTATATCATTCTGGAGATGTACACAGAGAACATTCCTCAGATAGCTTATCTTAATATATCAATATATTTTGACAGTGGACTTAACTGAAAATCCGTTCCTTAAATGTACAAGACACAATATTTGAAAAAAAATTTCATCATTGAATACTTATTAATTAACAAAAATAATGATGAAATTACTTGCGAAAAAATGTGAATTCAAGTTGTACCAACAATGATTCTTCTTGAAATACAGTCTGCAGGTATGAACTAGAATGTGCAATTGATACGAAATTCGACAGGTCTACCACGAACATTATAAAACAAACTGTTGTTTGTTTTTGTTTTGTAAAAATGTACATCAAGTCATGTCAAGTCAAGTAAACTTTATTTAAGTACAGTCGGATACATAATAAATAACATAAGCTCTAAAGAGCACCGACTAGAGAAATATATGGATGAAAATCATATAGCACATAAATTATACGACAAAATGATTTTTATAAACGTAACAAAATAATGTTGTACAAAACAACAATCTTAAAAAATGAAAAATGCGTAGAACGAAAAGCCACCAGCATCAAATAAAATACTAGTTGATACTTTCAAAGTAATAAACCATTCTAGGATTATCATAAAACATTTATTATTTATATCTATTAATATCTAATACGCAATATTACACTGTTTCGTTACGCGTATCAAATGCTTTTCTTTTTTTCTCTTCATGTCAACAACATATATAATTTACTTTTTAATTATAGATCAACTTTTTTCCAGAACATTCTTTTATGAACGAATGAACGAGACAAAAAGAACAGTGTTGCCTATTTGTTAACATATCAAATTTATTTATATTTCAACATAACCGTCAATATATTGCTGATATGATTTCAACAGTAATCGCAATGTATCAGTAAACAGTTTCCATTCAAGGTTATTGACTTGCATTAGAGATGTTATTTGAAAACCTTGTGACTTTTTTTTTCATTTTATGAAGGACTTCGTTTAACGCTTACTACAAATAATCAATATGTTTTTCATATCGCAATTTAATACCAATTTAAGTCTCGGGAAAAAGCAACAGAAAGTAACTTTTCAGCACTCTGTTTTTCAGAATCGCATTATTATAAAAAACGAATTAAAAGAGTGAAGTATGTTAATCAGAAATTGCTTCACCCCAAAAACACGCAGCCGTCCCACACATTAAAAATGTAGAGGAAGAACAGAGCAATGCCATGTGTTTAAAAAAAGATAAATTTCAAATAAGACTCTGCGAACGATTAACGAAAATTAGAACCTTTTGGGTCACCTCTTTGAAACGGTCAGAGGCAAAACAATTTGCCACTGGAGTTAAAACTAGGTTCTAGGGTGCACCTAACTTACATTTGCCCCAACAGGTACTCATATGAACCAACACGTACAAGTTGTTTTCGTGAAATAACCATTTTGCTGATTTGACTCCAGGGGCTCTAGTCTCGTTAAGGTCATCGTGTACCTTTTTGCCTGACCATGCTATTAGCTCCTTATGCTCTATATTTGGTTTTGTGCTTTTGCATACAACATTGTCGAGTTGATGGTTGCGTGGGAGTTTATCACCAAGACAACTTGTATTTGTGTGTTATTATGAGAACATGTTGGCGCAAGAGGTAGATGCACTCAAGAACCTGGCTTAAACCCATCGTGGCCAATTGTTTTGCCACTTACTGTTCCAAGGCGGTTAGTACTCGGGTTTTCACGTTCGTTGTTGTTTGTGGTGTCTATTTTGAAACTAATCATTGTATATCCATGCTCTCTTTTCCTCTCCACTTTTTGGCTGTGTGGGGAGGCTGTGGCTACTGGATGTGACCGTTCCTGATATGCGTATTTCATTTTTTCTGGCACAACTTTGAGGGTTCCACAGATCATCGTAAATTTGTATAATATAAGTTATTTATGTATATGAATAAGGCAATAAAGTATGTTTAAGAAACAGACAATCGATTGTAAGCCTCATATTTCTGGCAGTTTCTTCGGAAAACATATGATAACCACTTTGTTGCTATGATTAATGCTTAACTGGACTTGAAACAGTCTAGATCTGATTCTGTTATCGCTAAATAAGCGGAACATTTGTCAGATTTAATAATCATTACTTTTATCTATTTAGGCTGTTTGCCCTGTTCATGCCAGTTGTCACTGGAAAGGTCAGTAAAGCATATTAGGCAATATCCCAAGTGAACAGGAATGAACGCAAGGTTGAAATATCACAGACAACTGTAGGATTGTTATGTTTTAAGGATAAATATTTTTTGACTTATCCGTGTCAGATGTTTTATCCAAAAGGTTAAGCGCTTATCTGGTTATAACATGTTTTCTTCTAATTTGTATTTGTATTTCACTTTTAATGTTCATTATTTATTGACATAGATACATATACATGTACTACAGAATGATATCAAACTTACATTTGAAAAAATAAAATGTTTTCCAAAATTGTGATATTGATGGAAAATGCGTTTGGGGTCTTAAATTCATTCCAATATTCTGATATAATGTATTCAAAACAAAACATGAGATAACAAACACACAACGCCATTGCATTGTAAAGTTTTGTATAATTATTTACAAGAAACATGCTGTATAAGAAAAAAACATCATGTTTTGGAAGCATTCCACTCAGTAGCTGGGAGAAAACAGATGTGCATTTTCATCTTTATGAGTGATTTCGATCATCAGCTATTATAGTAACATTGAGCACTACCGTAGATAAGTCGAAATTCAGAAACGTTTCAATTATTTGCTCTTCACGGAAGGAGGTGTAAAACACTAGAGGCATTCCAAATACCGTCCATCGTTCGCCCATGATAAAACGGTTGTAAGCTTAACTATGGTTGATATTTGGATAACCTCTGTAATGTTTTCACCGTTTCTTCTTTGAAGATCTACTATGGAAAAACCATAATAATGTAGTTTCTTTAAACAGCAAAACCCAAAGTTACTTTGGTTGTTGATCGAACTAACTCTGTGCCTCTCAAATGCAAGAGCTACCAAAATATTGTAGCGTCTTTGTTGTTGGATGCTTCGATTAAAGATTTGAAAGTTAACTAATTACAAAAAAAATAGCAATGGTAAGTTATAAAAGGATTACCGACCGTGTTTTAAGTTGAATGAGCTTTTGTTGATTTGCTTTAAGTATACCATTTTGCTGATAGTACACCATTTTGCTGATAGTATACCATTTTGCTGATAGTACACCATATTGCTGATAGTATACCATTTTGCTGATAGTATACCATTTTCCGTCACGGGAAACTTTTTGACAGTGGGTTACATGTACACAACACATATTTAGGAACAAAACAAAAACGGATTGATATAGAGCCATGTATTTGTTTTGATCATTATTGCTTGGTATCTGTTTAAATCCAATAAAATACCTGTATGATAAGACACGATATATTTTGTGTAGGAATATGTCTGTCTAAAGCATTTACTGATTCATGTTTACATTTGAAATATGGCAGGTTATTGTTTTGAAGCATGGAGAGTAGAGAAGTTTTTCGTAAAAGTTGTGATCTATTTTACAAATTGCGACTTTTCACCATTTTAGGAAATAATAAACATACATTTCTGTATCCAGCATTGGCGATTATTTTATTATCTGAGACACATTTCTCAACTTATCCTTAAATAAGAGGTTAATTTTCGTTTGATTAGTTCTGAGAATCATTTTAAGTATAGGCATTGTTCATACTTGTCAGAAATAATAAAAGAAACTATGTAGAGATAACAATGATCCAGTATTACTCAAACCAGTATTGCACACAGGACAGTTATTTGCCAGATCAGTATAGTTTATTGCCCGTCTTTGGAGTGTTGCCTTAATCCTTATTTAATAAAGATTCCATTTCATAGATCTCTAGGCAGTAAGGAAAGTGCAATGCTATAGTTATGTCTTTTTATGCATTAAAGTATTAGAGTTATCGCTGGAAGCAATTGCTGTTTGTCAAAGGAGAATTTAAACATTCGCCTTCATACGATATCTAGAATATCTTCAATGTCTACTAGTTTAAAATTCAATATCTTGAAAACTTTAAAAGCAGCTCGCTTCTTGGGATTTTGAAGAATGCTTTGCTACTCAAACATATCATATATGTCTGAGCCTCAGAATAAATGTGTCACGATAACCAACACGTAATTATGAACAATGTTGATCATTCAACTTATTAAATGGAAAACTAAAGGAGTTAATACTGTCCCTACAACTAATGACAGACTGATCCATGCGAAATTTGTATCAAAATACACCATGTAATCTGAACTTCATGCCGAATATGTTTTAAGCATCAAATAGTTACCTTGAAAAGAGTAGAAGTAGATCCTTTCCCTAATGTTATGATCTACACTTGATTTACATTTTAACTGACTAAGCCACATTCACATTGTGAACATTAAGACAATATGCTAGCCACATTCACATTGTGAACATTAAGACAATATGCTAGCCACATTCACATTGTGAACATTAAGACAATATGCTAGCCACATTCACATTGTGAACATTAAGACAATATGCTAGCCACATTCACATTGTGAACATTAAGACAATATGCTAGCCACATTCACATTGTGAACATTAAGACAATATGCACAACCCATGTTCAACCTTGCCGGCTCAAGGCCGAGGTCACCATAATGGACTTATATATTTTTAATAGCTTATACAAATCGTATTATAATTATCACAGACAATAGCAACGTTGCGAGTTATGTCATTTAAGCAATAAGGTTTTAAAAGCTATTACTGAAAGAAATAGCATTTCTCTTTTTGACAAAGGAGAATAAAAATTATGCCTTCAAATGATAAAGAGAATATATTCAATGTTTATTAATTCAATGTCTTAAAAACAGTAAAAGCCGTTCGTTTCTTGGGATTTTGTATAATTCTTTGCTACTCAAACAGATTATTTGTCTGAGCCATGGAGTAAATGTTTCACGATGCCACGATAACATACAAGTAATGATGAATGAATGTTGAAAAATCAACTTATTTACTGAAAAAAATGTAAAAGTTGATACTGCCCATACAACAAATGATGGACTAAGCAACATTAAAGTTGCGCCAAGATTATATGCACTTCACGCCGTGATTATGTTTAAGGTTTTTTATCAATATTAAGAAGTAGAGAATGAAACCTCAAACAAATAACGGACTGAGCTTATACACATCGTGTCACAATGATCTACTCTACAATTAAATATTTTAATGGTTACAGTACTGTGAACGTTTAATGTTACAAAATTTGCGTCTATAGTGCGTCCGTCTAACGTGTATCGTGCGTCCGTCTAAAGTGCATCGTGCGTCCGTATATCGTGTATCGTGCATCGTGCGTCTTTAAATTTTATCGTGCAACGTGAATAAGTTACTTGCATATGCAAATTTATATGATTTCATTTCAACTGTTCGTCATATATTTTCATAGCAATTTCAAATTTTTAAAATTCTCGTACACAAATTATATGAATCGGCAGTATCGTGTATCGTGCGTCTACCGTGTATAGTGCGTCCGTCTATCGTGTATCGTGCGTTCGTCTATCGTGTATCATGCGTCCGTATATCGTGTATCGTTCGTTTCTTTTGTCACTAAACGTTCACAGTACTGTATCTTTTGTAATCAATGAAGACTGCAGACGGCCCTTAAGAGATCGCGAGCTGTTTATTTACACATTCAACAACACTATATAAATTTGTTTCATTTAAAAAGTGCATGCTCTAGCTATAGCTCTTAACCCAACCAATTTAAACTAATTAATACCTATAATATAATAAAGTTCAATGGTGCATTGTATAGACTTGGCAAGTTTACACAAGCGTCCTCAAAACCAGAATGTTTGCTTACTTTCGTTTCAATCATTTAATAAAAAGCTAATGAAGTTTTCGTAAAAACTGTCACAGGTGGCATGAATGCTTGAACTTGTTTTCCACAGAATGTAATAAGGGTCAGGTCATCATGTTTTTTACTTTGTCATACAAAATAAAATGTACCGGTAGATAACAACAAATAAACCGTTATAAAACACTTATGTAAATCTCCGTGGTCATTAAGTGAATCAAATTTAATAGAATCGCCAATGTTCTATGTTTGTCTAACAAAGCGTCCTCAAACATGTCAAATGTCATTTCCGGTTATAACAAATTCCGTAAATACCACTTGTTGCAAAAATATGAAGTGTTAAAAGATTCTCTTTTTTTAGAAATATTAAAGTTGAGAAGTTATGCAATAATAGTTAAGAGGCAATAGCTATAATCGGAAAAAAAACTTATTTGTCATCAAGTTTACAAGTTGTGGTCGATAAAATAATTTTTTAGACATGTTAGAGTTAAAACTAAAGTAGATGTTTGCCAGTGGTTTCACAAACCTTTTCGCAATACCTATTTACATGTTCTTTTATGGCTGTAGGACAAGATATTAAGAGTAGGGATAATTTTGTAGTTGTGCAAGAACTGAAGTTTGCGATAAATCTTAAACATAACGAAATAAAATGAAGAAACCTAATGGCAGATCAGCCTTTAAGTTTCTGTTTCGGAAATAAGGACGAAGAAACTTTGTTCGAAGCAATGAAATACGCTTCTACAAATGCATGACATTTAAAATTAAAATATCATGTTAAACGGCACTCTGATTACATGCAAATATTGCAAGAAACGGACCAAAAGACATTGGTTTCCGTCAAGAAATGTGACTTGACGCACATTGCACATGACCTTTAAATATGCTACTGATTTCCTGCCGTTAATAGCATTCCACTTTATTATCAGATCCAACATCTCTTAATAAACCGTTAGTGAGATGCTTAAATTTATGGACGGACTAAAATTCCTAAAATTTAAAGTTAAGCACATTGACTCTGCAAACAATAATAAAATAAACATGTTATTGAACGCAATGAACTAAAAAAATAATATCTTTTAAATAAATCATAAAAAGTAATTCATTTCGTTGGCACGCTAACAAGCCTAAGACGATCAAAGAGAGAAATGAGCCTTTTTCTTGTCCCGTCATTGCGTTGTCGTCCAATTTATTGGTATTTACGTGTTAAACTCTGGTTGAACAAAGCTAAAAGTATAAATACTTAAAACGTTTGGAATTAATTGATGTGGTGCAATGCCTCTACCATTTAAACATGTAGAGAACTTTACAGCCTAATACCTAAAAGGTACGAGAGCATTTTGTCCGATTAATTCTGAAAATACCGCATTAAGAATCCAAGTTCACCGCCATATGCACACCATCGTTTAGGATGGATAAAAATTGTACTGTTTATTTGTGTAAATATTGCGTTGCGCTAAACCCAGGGCAAGGCGGCGTGGGTAGTAATATGCATTTCCATTAATGCCAATGAACAGGCTCAATCAATATTATTTTCGTATTTGTCGTGTTCGGTGGCTTTCAAAGTTCACTTTTCATCTAATTCAATATCACAGTAGCATTTTTGTGCCGTGTTGGGGCTACAAAAAATCTTCCTGTACATTCGATCAGTGTTTTTATCAGTTTCGTTCTTTGAAGGTCGTTAAGCACGATACTTATGTACAATGTCAATCGTTATCTAAAATTGTTTTTGTTGAAATATTTCGGCCAGTTTATAGATGGGTGGTTTCAGTATCCCAGTCAATATAGATTCGGATATTATTAGATCTACTATGATATACTTCATGCTTTTTTAATTTTGCCTTTGGCGTTGTCTGTGATATGAAGGATTTATATTTTCAGATCCCCTGTCAAAATTCTAATTTTGTTTAGTTCCGCTCATGGTTTTCTCGTTTCGGGCAAACCCATTTTTTTTATCTGGGGACCATATGCCGCTGAACATGGAATGGTTTTAATATGAAAATACCGCATTTAATGCTCCATGTTCACCGCCATATGCATTCCATCGTTTGGGATGGATCAAATTGTACTGTTTATTGGGGGAAAATAATGAGTTGAGCTCAATCCGTGGCTAGGCGGCGTAGGCAGTAATATGCATTTCAATTACTGTCCATGAACAGGCTCAATCAAGCAATATTTTCATATTTGTGGCGTTCTATTTTAAATAAGATCCGAAAATTTCGTCTGCCTTATTATCGTTTTTTTTAAAGTTAACCCTTATAAATATGGAAGTATCGTGATGTAACGAAATTGCGCCTTCATACAAGAAGTTTGAACAGGCAAACTTCTTGAAATTTAAAAGTTGACTTTAGAAGATAACTTCTGTTGAAAACACGTCAAGAACAGAAAGGTTTAAGAATAAACAGCCCAAAGCATGAAGTTCAACATTGTTATGTCAACATTTATTTGAGTTCTGATTTCTCGCTCACTATAGATCAGCAATTTAATATCAAATGAAAATGTCATTACCGTAACCACCGAGAACTATGATTTTCCTACAATTAACAGTTTATAAAGTTTATCTTTGGCTCCTGGCGTTGTTTTGGTAATTTTTTCTCCACTACTCACGATAAGTTCAATAAAACCGATAGAATAAGAACACTGATTTTTGTTTGTTGCGTGTTGTCGCTTTAAACTCCATGATATATCTGGCAACTCTAACAGATCTGATCTCTTTCCTTATGTAAATATCGACCTATTTTATGATGGCGAATAACTTATTCTAAGTCAATAGGCAACGCGATTGCCTGTCTAGACTGCATATTGCTATAACGGTGACGGTAAAAGATAATAGACACGAATTTTAGCCATTCACAGGATATGCGAATTCGTGCAGCAGTTTCTGAATAGATACTTTATCAAAAGTCAATATGTGTTCCTGAACATCAATATGCGGCTGATTAAGATTTCGTCTCAATGGACCTCTTTGGCAAACATGGTCCTGAAACATGGTGTGCAATGACAGATATAACAACATAAATTTCATTACAATAACAATTAAATACAAGATTCAATGCAAGCAAAACTGTAATGATGCATCAGGGAAATAACTTCAAAGAACATTTCACACACAAAATTAAATTATGCTTTCATTTTTGCAGTTTACTAGAAGTGTTCTTAAAAAGCTCATCCAAAATTAAATAATGACATGTAGTGTTCAAAACACTTATTTTACGAATGAAAATGCATTTTTTATAAGACTTAGATGTTTATAAATGTAGTTGCCTCGCTCATATGAGTTAGCATAGTTCACTCTTCTGAGCACCGTTATGGAATGTTTGTGTTAAAAGTAGTCTAAAATTGAATGTTGCTGAAACATTTATTTTACAATATGCATGTCAACAAATTATTCGGTCTGGTGTTCATTGGTTTGGAAATATTACAATTACAATTTTTCCTAATGTAGTGTCTTTTTTGCAAAGGTTCAATTTTCGCGTAATTCTTAAAAGGGGAAAATGCGCGAAATCAAACCAGGTCCATTGAATATCTTGACATATGAGAATAATATAATTTTTCCTGCGCGAAAATGTCATTGTTTTCCTTTCTGGCGAAATTTTATCCCCTCAAAATTTAACAACAAATTATTTTTTCACGTATAGGAAAATTTCTATACAGTAGGTCAACAGATATAAATACGAATAATTATTATCATTAAAGATATGTCCTAGTTGTAATGAAGTATATAAAACTGATGTTACGTAATATATACACTATGGGATAAAACATATAAATAAAAAATATGGTAAGGATATGACTTAGTAGTAAACAGCGGATAGTAAATTTGTCAGCCGGCTGTTAAGTTAACATACTGTTTGGCGTAATGGTACGGTGATGATTATTTCATTAGAAATATATTCAACACATAGCATTTAAAAATCAATTTCGATAATTTTTTACAGTTGGAAAATGAGTCAATATGATTCTCATTTTATCATACTAATTTGCGTGCAAAAACACGAATATTCAAAATTATACCGTTTACCGGGTATTATGATCCTTTATTTCATTTAAGATGTTTAAAAATGCTCCCCAAGCTTTTTCAATCAGTTCCTTATAGCTGTATTAAATGATTGCAAATTTCATTATGTCTAAGAAAACGTGATGAAATCCTTATAAACGTAATCATGTTTTTATCAGAATAAAATAAATATTTGTTTATCTTTGAAATTGTCTCTGAAAAATATTTTGATTTGCAATTATGATCATCTGATTTCACACACTTAAAAACCGAACCAATTGTCACTTCCCGATGATCGAAATAAAACAAAAAGATTAAATTCTTGATTAAAATTTAAAGCTTTTTGCAGTTCATTCATTGCATTAAGTTTTTGTTATAGGGTTATTCGTTAAACTGAAATTAAACTTGACGTGGTGTATAATGAAACCAAATATCTCTGCAGTTCCATAAAAAAATAAATTAAATTTCTAATGCAACTGTCCTGACTTTGTAATAGATGAAAATGGAACTTTGAAAGCCACAGAATACAACAGATATGAAAGTAATGCAGGCCCGGTTTGATTGAGCCTGTTCATTGGCAATAACGTAAATGCATATTACTGCTCACAACACACAGCCCTATGTTGAGCGCAGCTCAATATTGACACAAGTAAACAGTACAAATTAAATCCATTCCAAACAATCGTCTGCATATGGTTGTGAACATGGAAACGTCAATGTGGAATTTTCACAATAACACCATTCAATGATCAGCGGCGTGTGTAAGAAAGTTTGTAAAGATTATAGTTAACTGGAGTAAAAGAAGAAAACACTGAATAATCTTTCAGATATTAAAACAGTATCAATCAGATAGCAGAAAGCATTAGTTGTACTTGGCACGATATTAATCATGGTGAGGTGCCTGTTCCTAACTGCACGATTTTCTTGTCTAGACAATTGGTTGTTATCTTTTTTGTGGATAATTACTGGCCCTGTCTCATTATAAACAAAGCGTATAACGATCTGTTATGCCTGGAATTCATTTGATGTGAAGCGATGCTTATGTTCAAGTATTTAAGTAAGGGTTAAATAATTGCCATAATTAGTCTTAAGATATTGCTTTGTCCTCGTCAGCTAACGATTTCTCAAGTGAAATGGATAGAAGCAAACTTGAACAGAATAAATGTGTCAAGCAAATAACATTTTGGGAGGGACGTTGGTGCTTAGTTAAAAGTGACGCATTTGAACACGTTTAGAAAACAGATTTAAATGTCTAATTATAAAAACGGATTACATAAATGTCGATTGATTTTACCAAACACAATATTTTCCAGACATCAACGTTTGATATTTAAATTGAAATCCGTCCATGCATTATGTAATAGTGAATAATAAAACTAGGAAATCTAGATACTTTTACATAAATTTGCTCCCAATATTGGTATAAAATCACTGGTTTAAAGTAGTTCAGATTCAAATAAATTGTATAATGCAGATTTTATTGCAATGCCATAAAATTTTAATTCCGCAAAGTAATAGATGAAAATGAAACTGAAATCAACCGGACACGAAAAATATAAAATATTGCAGGCACGGTTTGAATGCGAGATTATTAGACATGCGTTTCTCTTACACTGTTATAAAATATTGCTGGAATTAGCCATTGATACCAAACGATTCGGAGTTATAATATTTTTATTGTGTATAATTAAAAGACTGATTGACTTTTTATTATACAAATGAAAAACATGGTGTGCCATACTAAGTAGATTTGAGGCCAATGTGTCTCATGCATTTCTATAAGATTGTACACCAACCGCACACATGTCCCTACAAGTTCACATATAACCCAGCATCTCGACGATGTTGCATGCAATTGCACACAAACATGTAAAACATAAGAAGCTTATAACATTGTCAAGCAAAACTTTGGATACTCAATAACCTTGCCGAGACCAGAGCCCTTAGAGTAAAATCACCATGAACAAGCTGACAGGAATAATAAAGGAAACAGATCGAGCTTTTACGTTCTTTTCCAATTTGATTTGCCACGGACAGTTCCAAGGCGGTAACCCCTCGGTTTTCATTTTGTTAATTGTTTATGGTGTCTTTTTTGAAAATGATCGTTTTATTAACCATGCTCTCTCCCTCTTTCTTCTTTTTGACTGTGTGGTAATTCCTGATATGCATATTTCACCTTTTCAAACCAAAGAAACTGTTCATAACCTAACTTAAATTACATTTTCATTTGTTTATTTTCTTTATTTTCTTAAAAACTTATTTGATGATATATTAAAAAAACAAACAAACTTGGTTATCTTGAAATATAGGTGACCCTGCTGATCTGCAATGGTCACCCATGGCTGAAGGTAATAAAACTGAGATTGGAAACCAGTCTCAAATCTCAAGCATCTGATTGGCTGAAATGGCGACAGGTCGCCATTTCAGCCAATCAGATGCTTGAGATTTGAGACTAGTTTCTAAGATCAGTTTTATAACCTTGTGCACAGGTGACATAAGCGGTATGTATGGTGTAAAGATTAGCAGGGATCTGTATGAGCTTATTATAGTAAAAAGCAAGTAGTAGATTGTACAAACTAATGGATAAACATTAAAATGCATAGAAGTGTACTTTTGTTATAATTTGCTTATTAACTTAACAACGACATTGTAAAATATGTCTACGGCAGATGGGGCGTAATCTCTGTATTTAACGTGAATACGTCAAGCAGGCGACGTAAACACAGCCAACTTTAAATGAACGTGTCTATTACCGTTTTATACTTGTTCAAAATAACCAAAGCGATAAATATGTCTTCGAAGCACACAAATTTGCATTAACATGAGACTTAATAACAAAAATTTACTTGTCTTTACCAAAATAATAAAGCTGCTTGCGATTTTTCAAGAATTAAAACTACCAGTATTTATCATAGACTTTTTAAAAATGTGTTATCGGAGGTCAAACCTTTTGATGTAAACCTGTTAATACGATTCTCCCTTAAAGAATCTATATATCGGTACATGCAATTTGCTGTACAATAATTTAAAGCAGCTTGTGGTTTTTTATCCCCCGCCGATGAAATTGGGAGGGGGATATTGTTTTGGCGTTGTCCGTCCGTCACGGTGTCACGCCGTCACGCTGTCACGCTGTCCGTCCGAATTTCGTTTCCGCGCTATTTCTCTGCAACCACTGGATAGATTTCAACGAAACTTTGTGGGAACCATCAGTACCAAGAGGAGATGCGCATATCGTTGTCTTGTTCCGGTCAGACCATTTAACACAGAGTTATGGCCTTTTGATAACCTATGCATTATGTATATAGAGCAGTATTCGTTTCCGCGCTATTTCTCTGCAACTACTGAATGGATTTCAATGAAACTTGCTGGAAACCATCTTTGCCAAGAGAAGATGCGCATATCGTCGTCTTGTTTCGGTCAGACCATTTAACACAGAGTTATTGCCCTTTCATTACTTATACATTATGCATATAGAGCAGTATTCGTTTCCGCGCTATTTCTCTGTAACTAGCGGATGGGTTTCAATGAATCTTTCTGAGAACCATCAATACTGAGAGGAGATGCGCATATTGTCGTCTTATTCCAGTCAGACTGTTTAACACAGAGTTATTGCCCTTTGATAACTTATGCATTATGCATATAGAGAAGTATTCGTTTCCGCGCAATTTCTCTGCAACTACGAGATGGATTTCAATGAATCTTTCTGAGAACCATCAATACCAAGAGGAGATGCGCATATCATCGTCTTGTTCTGGTCAGACTGTTGAACACAGAGTTATGGCCCTTTGATACCTTATGCATTATGCATACAGAGCAGTATTCGTTTCCGGGCTATTTCTCTGCAACTACTGAATGGAATTCAATGAAACTTTCTGAAAACCATCTATACCAAGAGGAGATGCGCATACCGTCGTCTTGTTTTGGTCAGACCATTTAACACAGAGTTACGGCCCTTTGATAACTTATGCATTATGCATATAGAGCAGTATTCGTGCCCGTGCTTTTGGATTTCAATGAAACTTTCTGGAAACCATCTATACCAAGAGGAAATGCGCATATCATAGTCTTGTTCCCGTCAGACTATTTAACACAGAGTAATGGCCCTTTGATAACTTATGCATTATGCATATAGAGCAGTATTCGTTTCTGCTATTTCTCTGCAACTACCAGATGGATTTTAATTAATCTTTCTGAGAACCATCAATACCAAGAAGAGATGCACATATTGTGGTCTTGTTCCAGTCAGACTGTTTAACACAGAGTTATGGCCCTTGATAACTTATGCCTTATGCACATAGAGCAGTTTTTTGTTTCCGGGCTATTTCTCTGCAACTACTGAATGGAATTCAATGAAACTTTCTTAAAACCATCAATACCATAAGGAGATATGAATATTGTCGTCTTGTTCCTGTCAGACGGTTTAACACAGAGTTATGGCCCTTTGATAACTTATGCATTATGCATATACAGCAGTGTTTGTTTCGACGCTATTTCTCTGCAACTACTAGATAGATTTCAATGAATTTTTTTCTGGAAACCTTTAATACAAGCAGGAGATGTGCATATTGTCATCTTGTTTCAGTCAGACCTTTTAACACAGAGTTATGGCCCTTTGATAAGTTATGCATTTTGCATGTAGAGCAGTATTTGTTTCCTTGCTATTTCTTAGCAGGAAACTATGGAAACCATCAATACCAAGACAAGATGCCCATATTGTTGTCTTGTTCTGGTGTGACCGATTAACACAGAGTTATGGCCCTTTGATAAGTTATGCACTATGCATAAAAGTAGTATTCGTTTCCGTGCTACTTCTATGCAACTTCTGCATGGATTTCAATCAAATACCGTGCTATATTTTTACTACTGCGTTCATCATTTTAACAACTTGAAGACTTTTCGTCTAATTTTTATATTCTGGTGAGCTGCCCAACCCTTTTCACCATCTGAAGTTTTTTTTTCACTGTTTTTGCCATCCATGAGAAATATCTAAATAAAGCCCTATGTCTTCAGCTGTTGTGTTAGTAATAACCAGTTCTCGGCGGTGGATATAAATTCAACGAATTTGCTTGTCAAGAGTTAAAATTGCCAGTATTTATCCAAGACATTTTAATAATGTGTTATCGTGAGGTCAAACCTTTTTATCAATACACTTCTTCCTAAAACATGGTATATATCTGTGCCTACAAGACAAACAATTTACTGTAAAAGTTACTAAGTAGCAGGTCGTGGGATGAGGTTTCTTTCGTCATCTTGCGTAAATTTTTGAAATAAGTCATAACGTTGAGCAGATGACATTGTTTACTTTGCGTTACGCGGAACAATTTTACAATTATTTTGTTAAATTGTGAAAACATAAATTGACAAAAAATAGAGATTCTTAAAATTTCCAAATGTAGAACCTGTTTCAACTACAATTGTCAAAAACCTTTCCCGTAAAGTGCCTCATATGTTTCTCGTAACAGAAATTAATCTCGCATCGCATCAGTATCTCAAGTTTTTTTTTAAGATTCAAAGGTGTGTCATTTAATTAGCTCTCTGTGATTGAAGAAACAATTCGATGTCAGCAACTCTGAGAAAGTAATATACTTTTAGATTAAATGGTAATTTTGTCTTGATATTGTTCGAAACAACAATTTTATTGGTAAAGGGTTTGCCTTTTCGGATTGCTTCTGGTAGATGATATTAGATAATCAGTTCAGTTTAATGTTTTAGCTAACATAAAATAAATTAGTTTTAGTAATAAATTGTTTTTGAAATTTCATGATATTTAGGAGTTTAGGCGCTCTATGTGTACAATTTCATTTGATATTATGCAAATTCAGAAGGCGATGATAAAAACGCATGGGCATAATTACTAAAACAGAAATAGAAGGCAATTGTAAAGAGACTTCTTTAAATTGAAACTTAAAAACACATATTTGCTATATAAACAAGAAAGCTAAACATTAAACATATGGTTTGTTTATTTAAAAGGTATCGTCAAACTGTTGTGTATGTGATATTAGTGTTTAACTAAAAATACAATTATATTTAATTCTTGATATGAGTAGAACTGACTCATTAGTTAATGTTTTGTTCATATTTCGTACACTTTGTATTCATCACTGCCTACGGTCATTTACAAATCAAACCAAAGTTTATATGTATAAAAACAATGGATTTATCATCAAATTCATCAAACCGAACATAAATTCATATATGGTATAATGTTGAATACTGTTGTCGCAGGATTCAGAGTCCTAGGTGCCGTTTCATCAAACACTTACGACGCTGTCTTATCGTAACTTTTGTCGTACGACGGTTTTACGACAATTTAGGTGTTTCATGAAAACTTGTCCGAGCTGCGATGTCGTAGAATCGTGTCTTAATTTTAAGACAGAATACTAGCTGTCTTAACTCATTCAAAGTGTCTTAAAAATGGCCGAACTTCTGCGAATTTACGAGCAGAAAACGCCCGATTCCTCGTTGTTTAGGGAGCGGCTGAGTCTCGATACGGAGAGAGACAGTGATATTGTTTCCAGATATCGACTGGACAGAGGAGGTATTGAGTACCTTGAGGAACTGTTAAGACCAGACTTGACAAGGTCGACAGCGAGAGGAAATCCGATAGGGTCAATGACCCAAGTATGTATGATATATACCAGTATAAGTCTAACATTTTGTTCATATAGTCTTGCCTGCAGACATATCCCAGTCTGTCTTTCCGTGTATTTCTTTCCCCTTATTTCTTATTGGACAGCGCTGAAATTGAAACAAACAACAACAACAAAAACAAAATTATGAGGCAACTAGATGATTTATATTATAATTAGCCATAATTTACCAAACATGCATTTAATATTATGTGAATATATAACCAGATGTTATGTGCATGGGTCATTTTATGGTTGGTTTATTAATCTACGAACCTGGGTGACGGATGGATGGTGTGTGTAGTGAAATCT
The DNA here is from genome assembly GCA_038501625.1 of Corbicula japonica. Taxonomy (NCBI): domain Eukaryota; kingdom Metazoa; phylum Mollusca; class Bivalvia; order Venerida; family Cyrenidae; genus Corbicula; species Corbicula japonica. Next base: position 363,284 of record JAZAYU010000112.1, on the reverse strand, counting down.
CGGAAAGAAGTTTGGACACTGACTGACTGAGCAAGGAAATATCAGAATATTATTCGTAATTGTACCAGCAATTAATTTGCACTTTTTTACGAGATATTCGGTTTAGTATGGCACGAAATTGTTAAGATAACATAGTCTGTAGAAATATACAGATTGGTGTTTCATTGAAATATCTATCTTTCTCTATCTCTGAATACTGTCTACTCTTTTCAGTGTTACGGACAGGACTTGGTGGTACTTGACTGTTTCCAAATAGTGGCTTATCACTTTTGCTTTCACTACTTTTGCTTACTTTTATATATACTTATGTAAGCTCATATTGTTCCAAATTGGAACTATTAGATAAAAAAGTTCTAAGTTAGGCCAGAGAAAAAAATATTTTAGATTCTCATCCCCGCCCGCCACTGTCCAAAACCACCCGCCCCAAAAAAATTTATTGGTAAAAAAATCGAAACATATTCTGTTCTGGACAGAACGGGTTTTAGACCATCCCGAAATACCTTCTTAAGGTATTTCGTTAATAAAAAATAAAAATTAAAAAGTGCCCACCCGCCCCCTTTTTCCCCAAAATCCAGATGAGAATCTAATAATTTATTTTCTCTGGATAATTTATTTTCTCTGGCCTTAAGGTATGTAAGATCACTACCTAACATCCTAACCAACTACTTTTGGTACCTTTTCATGTGTTTGTTAAGTTCAAATTAAGCATTTAAATCTACCCCAGTGAAAGATAGAAATAAATTTTACTCTTGCTCTATGGAATTACATTTTTCACTCGTCACTATCAATTTAAACAAACCCATCTGTTTTCCATACCCAAATGAAAACCATCAAATGTCGGTTCAGTCCTTAAATATGAGCTATAGAGAAGACCCATAATAAATGTCACATTTATTTAGAAAGCACTAAGTGCATGTTGGCATCAATTTATCATGTTTATGCAGTATACCAGGATTTATAACTTCTTGAGATAAGTGACCAGTAATGGTCAAGTACTATTTCATAACCACACTTTTCAATCATAATATAGCACACATAACATTTTTATTTCAGGTGTTGGCTTGTCTGAGATTTTTAGCCAACGGCGATTTTTATTCAGAGGTAGGGGATTTACATGGTATCTCAAAGTCCAGCATGAGTCGCATATTAAATGACTTTTTGACAGTAGTTAATTCGAAGCTGGACAATATACGGTAAGTTGGGTTTTCAGTATTGTATAACGGAATCATGCACATTTTACTGAATAATGGAGAAGTTTGCAGTCAACAGCATTATTTCCCTATATGTAAAAAGACTTCTCCCATAGCTCAAAGAAGGGAGAAGTCTGGTCAATTTTGGGAGACCACTTCTCCCAAGTCTCCCTCCAGTGAGAGTTTGATGCATATGTTTCATCTCCATTATAATTAACCTTCACTGGATGCTCCTTATTGGTACATTCTTTCTGCCAAAGAAATGTCTTCCATAATGTGAAATTGTGAATGACACATTTTGTTGAAAGGTCAACAGCAGATTTGATGATGAATTTAGCATGTAAGTGATTAACAATAATAAAAAAGTTGTTAACTTTTGTTGTCATTATGACTATAGCATCAGTGATTTATGCATTTCATATACATTTCTAGCTTGAGTGAAACTAAAATTTTACTTTTAACAGTTTATAAGCAGTCAATGGAGTATTTTATAACATATTAAGGAATTTGCCTACTCCTTATAGAATCTCTAATCATGCATTAATTTTCATCATTACGAGGGTGTTCAATATATAATGAGACTGCCCTAATATCTTTTATTTGATACATTTAACGGTTATATACAATACATAAAAAAAATTTCATTCATTTCTTAATACAATCAGAAAATATTTAAAAAATCCACAAAACAGTTTTTAAGTTACAGCATTTATAAGAAGGTCATGTTTGCATCATCGCCCCCGGGTAACAAATATGTCGCGACGTCATCGACGTCGTTCGCGTAATAAACGTAGCTATCATGTTTTATCACATTCATAGCTTTTCAAAATATGCTCCCGATACAGGAAACATCTTTTGTAGCATGCAGCCCACTGATGATAATGTCTTCACTTAGTGTTGACGTTATCATACCATTTACGGCCGTCTATTTTTCATTGTGATTTTTGTCTAGATACAAAAACGTCGATATGTTTATATTTAAATTACTGTACTTCTATTGCATTAGAATTATTCAAAGTTAGTATTTATTTTATATTTACTAACTTTTCTCATGTTTAAATCGTTTGTCAGTAAGCAAAGCTCAGTTCATACGCTCACATCAGCAATTTCGCCAAGCACCCGGGCCGTTAAACGTCTGTCCGTACCAAGCGCTGTCTTAATTGACGCGACGCTTGACGCTTTGACGGACTTCTTTCTGCCTGACCTATGCTCATTATTAAGTTCTGTATATCCCTCAGAAAACTATTTCTGCCATCTAAATACTAACGCACGACAAACACTGTCTTACCCTTAGCCTCTTGTAACATTGTAAAAGTTTCCGTCGTCGATTTGCCGAAGTTAATACAACACTTAATGTTTGCCCGCACTTCAAGACGTTCTTGTGTCATAATTTTAACGTGACAACGTGTTAGGGTAGCCGTGAACAAATGGTGATTTTATCAATGTTTTACGACCAAATGACATCATTTTTACAAATTATTTGCGAATTTTTATGAAATTGCAAAAATAAATTCTTACTCTACTTAACATTTTAATGTATGTCTTTATAAGGCAACATGGACGGGGGCGATACGCGTTACTATGGTTTTTGGAATGATCATAATTTCTATGTCGCATTATATTTTTCTACCAATGCCGGTATTCTGATCAAGCATAAGTTATATTTAAAAATGATATCGAAGTTTGATATATTTCACATCATAATAAAAATATATAAGGACAGTCTCATTATATATTGAACACCCCTCGTATACAGATTTCCCAGAGAAAGAGACCTTCAAGATGAAGTCAAGAGAGGGTTCTACCAGGCATGTGGTATACCTGGTGTTATAGGGGCTATAGATGGGACAGTTATCCCAATTATAGCCCCTATAGAGCATGAAGAGGTGTTTGTCTGCAGGAAAGAGTACCATGCCCTTAACATACAAGCTGTTGTGGATAGCAGAATGAAGTATGTATTGGTTACTGCATAATGAAAATATTTCAGTTCTTTAGAACTGAATTAATTTTATAGGCATCAATTTCCTAACCTCAATGGCCATGACTCCTAACTGCCTTGTGCTGGTGAAGTCCTCTGAAATCCCTACTTAATGGATTAAACTGGGTTAACAGTCTAGATCGTGTTCTTATTTTTGTTCGGATGTAACCTTTCAAATTTAAAAGAAGAAAGTTTCTATTCAGATCAGACTGTCGAAATTTCCTGGTGATTCTGGATATACACTGATTTGATATGATATCAAAGCCATACCCCATGTAGTAAAGGGTTAGGTGTTATTCCATTAATTCAATATATTCTTGTGGTTATTACATCTGGAGCCTAAAAATGAAGAATTAAGCCAATTGAGAGTTTGCTTTATCAAAGATTGCTCATTACAGGAATATGAAGGTTAAATCAAAGATGCTGTTAAAACTATTTTGTGATTTCAAGAAATCCAATATTTTTAGGTTCCTGGATGTTGTTGCAAAGTGGCCAGGTTCCACTCATGACGCTGCCATCTTGGACAGTTGTGGATTGAAGGTAGATCTAGATTTTTCAATCAAATCTAACATTCATAAAAAGCTCTGTATTGGCACGAGAAGCTGCAGGTACTCTGTATTGTCACGAGAAGATGCAATGTCACGAGAAGCTGCAGTTACTCTGTATTCTCACCATTAGGTTCAGGTACTCTGTATTGTCACGAGTAGCTGCTGGTACTCTGTTACATACACTTATATTTTATACTTTCTTACATTAATGTTAGTTTTCTGTAAACTAAGTAGTGTCACTTTTATAAATATAGTTGTATGAGTCTATGACAGAGATAATGTTTAATCACAAAATAACATAGTAAAATTTAAAATTGGGCTTTTAGTGAATATGAAAAGTTCAAGAATAGTTTGTAAGTTACCTGTTGTACGTTAATCTCCAGTGACTATGTGATTGTATTTTCCACTCACAGATGTACTTGCTAGTTGGCTGTCTATAATAATTCTGTATTTATAGACCAGTTCATTTTTGAGTAACACTCAATTTTATGACCCTTTTTAAGGTATGAAAATAACAAAAGCAATGCACATACCCTATAGTTAATAGACAGTGGTTCAAAAACTGGCCCTATTCTTAAACCATAATGGTAATTAACTGTATCACAAAAAATTTATCCTTTTCTGATGTCTATTTTTGAACAAATATTTTGTAATGTATGAAATGTTGACTTGTTTCAACATAAACAACTGAAGAAGACCAATGTCTTTAAAATCTTAAATTTCCCTTATAAAGAGTTGTTGTTTCAAAATATTTATTTGTCAGGTTATTCTTAATTATTCCTGCCAGGGCGATTTTCAAGGATAAATCTTATGTGCAGTGTGATATAAGTTTATATTGAAGACATGTCGTGAAATTATTTCTGTTCTGTTTTCAAGACTGACCGTTCCAAGGCGGTATCCCCAAAGGTTCTCTTGTTTATTAATTGTTTGTGGCGTCCTATTTGAATTGACATACATATATAAAACATGCGCTCTCTCTATCTTCCTCTCTTCTTTTTCGCTGCGTGGGGAGGCTGTGTTTTTTTAGTGTGGCGATTCCTGATATGCATATGTTGCTTTTTTCAGAATTATTTGGAGAGAGCATGCCCAGGGCATCTTTTGGGGGATAGCGGGTACCCTCTTAGGGGATACCTTATGACTCCAATACTGCAGCCCACTTCACTTGCACAAGAAAAGTACAATAAAGCACATGCTAAGGGGCGGGTCGCTGTTGAAAGAGCATTCGGTGTTCTAAAGTCTAGCTTTAGGTATGGTACATTTTACAATTTTTTTTCAAGTTCAACAACTGATACACAATATATACAATAAACAAAGGCTTAAGTTGCGAGCTTAATGGCATGTTGAAAACTAGCAAAGTTAGAATATTAAAATCTGTACACACCGTGTTTCTTCTACCTTGGCATGATCTCATGTATTTGGTCATTATTCATCCATATCAAGCGAAGATAACTGGCATATGCCAATGGAAGCCATTTTGTTTTACCTAAAAATGTTTATCATCATCATGAGGTTTGTTTAGGTCAGCTTTTTTATGCTAATCTACACAATGTTACTGGTATTTAACATTTTGCATGTTTCAACAGCATACTGGTGTACCAGTAATGAAATTCATGTTTTACTTTGCTTGACAGATGTCTGCACAAGTCTGGTGGTTGTTTGCCATTCCAACCTGGCAAATGTGTGCAGGTTGTCAGTGCCTGTGTACGTCTACACAATTTGTGCCAGGATAGGAACATTCCAGTGACAAGTCTGGTAACAGAAAATGACAGTGATGATGACACTCAGATACAGCCAAATACAGGCAGCGGACACAATAGGAGACTTTCTCTTGTCCAGCTATTTCAGTAGGACATGACTTGTATACTGGATCAAAAACAATGCATTATCTGTGTTTCATTTATTTTCAGAGTTTCATCAAATTCAATAACAAACAATTCAGTGGCACAATAACTATCATTTAACCCTTTTCTTCATAGATACACCTATTTTTCATGGACGAACAATGTAGATCCAGAGCAGCTTGCACATATTTGCTGTATGATCACAATCTGCACTGTTTGTTTTTACATTCATTGGGTTTATTCTCACCTGTAAGCAAAAAGTGTAAATCCTGGTCTACACTGGTCGCACATTTGTTAAAATGTGCATATATGAAGTAAAGGGTTAAATATTATTTAGAATTGTGTTTTAATTCACCCAGATCAGCCTTTTTGTTTGACTTATTTCAAAGTTAAATATTATATTATAAAGTTGAAAATGTTCAATTCAAAATGTTTCATAGCTTTGTTGTTATATACAATTACTGGGTTACAAGTTACAATCAAAGATCTTGGTATTAAAATGTTTGCATGTATTCTATTGTGTATTTAGATTTGCCTCCTTCAACAAATAATTTTAAAATGCAATTAGAGTATAAATATAAAGAATAATTCAAGTTTGTATCAACAAATAACAATGTATATGTAACATTATACACTCAACATGTCATATAACTTTACAAAAATAAAATAATACACCCAACATGTCATTTTGGAATTATTACACATCTTAACTGTATACTGAACATCTGTTTAGAATATCTTGTCATTTTTTTTAAACTGTAGAAGTTATCATAACACAGACCTAAAGCTGTAGAGTTCAACATATCATTAACAAGCAACAAGAGGAATGAAATCTGATAATGCATTCTAATATATCTTTAGACCAAGTATGAATATTGGAATTTTGACAACAACATTTTCACTCCGCTATTAAAATCTATCACTGAGCACCCAGTGAATGAAATGTTAAAAATAGATTGAATTATAAGATGGTATGAAGTTCCTGTCATAATCAGGTTTATAACTGTAGAAAATCAAAGGTTAGTTACAAAATTAAAAAAAAACTTTTAAACTCCAATGGCAGGGCACCTGGGCAATCCAAAAGTTGAGTATGACAGACATGCTGGTCCACTACTTATCAAAATAGCTCATTTCAAGCATTTGGCTCAGTTGAGCTGAAAAATATGTTAAATAAAATCCACCTAGACTTAGAAGAGGAGGGTTGTTGGTCACCGCCGATTAAAACAAAGTTGTTGTTTTGGAAAGTGTTAAGGATCATTTCCAACAGAATGTTCCTTTTCTTAGATTCTTCCAATAACCCCTTCTGTATGTCCACCAATTGCAAATCACACACAGGATCCTGTAAATTAGAACAGATTTGTTAATTTTTACATCCAGTAATGCATAACTGATAGAATAGATACATTTAAACATACCCTGTAGAAATTTAGTCTTGATATTTTGCTGTCTTTGTTGATTAAATGCAGATCAATTAGAAATTTGCAGACAAATAACTAGTTTTTCCTCTCAATAAGAACAATGACTTCTAAAGAAAAAATATACAACTTAAAGTTCATAATCATCAGTATAACAATTTCGACTTTTTACATGTTTCAGAGCTGATATTTTAATTAAGTTATAACAATTACACAATACTTAATTTAAAATGATTTGTTATATGTAGTAGGTTAAATTACATTTTACAAAATTTATCTGTATACATGAAACAGAAAACATAATCACAAGCCTCAATCAGCTTTCTCTCCTACGTTAAAAAGTCTTTATATATTTACTATGGATGTTGTTAGCATGATCATTATGACTTGCATTTGTAATATTTAGTAAAGATTCTATTTGTAAAGATAACTACTTAATAACTTGCAATTTTAATAGGTACAGAACTATTTAGTTTAAGTGTGCATTTACATGTACTCACTTTTTCTTGAATTTGATCTTTGTGTGGATCTTCCAGACTGAGTAATCGTCAAAGCACTGGTTGATGCACTGGACAGATTTTCTAAATAACAACAATTACAGTTTAATCTAATGTAGCGTTTATATTAAAACTAGTATTGGTCAGTTTAAACGATTGTTTTGGATAGTCAGTTATCTATTATATTTAATTATATTTACACAGAAAACAAAAAAATTAAATAATGCATGACAACCAATCAAAACAGCAAGTAACTTAAAATAAACATAGATCTGACCCCTTGAAAGTGTTTTTTTTTCCACTTAATTACGAACTTCAAAATGGTGACAATACAGAGTACCTGCAGCTTCCTTTTCATGAACCAAAATGCTAATAATTGATTTTATACATACCTTAAACCCACAGTTCAAAATTATTTGGTTGATACATTTTCACTAGACAAAATATATTGTAGGTGCACTCTGCAGTTTCCTAAAAATAAGTTAGTACGCTGTCTTAAATCCAAAACATTGCATTGTCTATTTTAGAACTGTGATAAAAATGTATCTGAACTGCTTCTTCCTTTAATTCTCGCCATTGCTTGTTAGCCTTTTCTACAGGTCGACACACAAAACCAACAGCACAAACCCTAACGATACAAAAAGAAGATCATTCTTATGTAACAATTATAATTTACAAAAAAAGATGTAACAAACTGTTCAATCAACTTAGTTAAAACCTTTACCGACATTTACCACTTTTGTTCTTTATTATCCATTAACACGGCACAGCCATTATTGTCCATTTTTCCAGTATATATAATTATGCTTACATTGTATGCAGTAATTAAGGATCTTCAGTTTAAAGTTACATAATAAAATTCAACCACATTTATATGAGTGTGTCTTTGGTATTTCAAATAATAACACTTTACCCTTGATGAAAAAAAACCAACAAAACCAATTAAATCAAACCTGCTTGAACAGAAAACTAAGCTCTGTATTTGCAGTTCTAAAAGGATTTTTACAAAAATAACAGTTAATGATACTGTTCATCTAGGTCTTCAAAGTTGTTTAATTGTATCCTACAGCGTCCATTTATCAGTGTTTTTTCACATACTTTCTTAATTTGTTGTCAAAATTATACTTCAACAACAACAACAACAACAACAAAATCTACGACATTGGAAATGGCTTTTACTTGGTCATTTACTCAGGAAAACTCAGAAAAGGTCATAATTTTAAATATAATAAACAGGCAGCTTAATTAAAAGAATTAAATCATTGGTCAAGCCGGAAGTAATTAATCACAAAGACAATGATATCTACGAATTGTCCCCCACAACAAGGTCGTAGACAGTTTTTAGCTTAGTTAAAACTCTCGCATTGATATCCCGTACCACATTAATATGCATAATACTCACGCGTCTGCTATTTCTTTCCATTTGGCATCTTTTCCTTCTTGGGAAGTTTGCGAAGAAAACTTTCCGAAAAGAAAATCATATTGGTTAACGGTCCATTCGACCAACGTGCGAATTTCTGTCTCCGTCCAATTGGTGGTTCTTCGTCGCTCGGCCATATCAATTGTCGTCTGTTTGACAGTTGCGCGAAAATGACGTCACCGGATATGGATTATTTAGACTGTGTCTAGTTTTTTGCTTATCTTACGACGCTGTCTTATCTTAGCAACGATCTTTAAGTTACGACACGTTTCCTGAAACACTTTACAATTGTCTTAAATATTGTCTTAGCGAGCTACGTACGACATTTTTCTGTCTTATCTTATGACATCTTCATGAAACGGCACCCAGAGTTCTAACCATTACACCATGGAACCAATTGTTCTTTTTTATATAATATTTTTACTGATAATACATGTACATGTTTATCTTGATGTAAATTATCATAATTCATGTTACGATTATTAAGTCGAATTAACGGCGACGTCTGTTTTAATTAAACACGTAAGTTTTGATCTTGGATTTAAAATGCTAGTGTTTGTTAAACATGGTACTTTATTCCTGAATAAAGCATTGTTATACAATAAATATAAAAACTGAAGTTTTCACGAAGGATAACTCCCATTTTCTCTTTTTTTATTTCTCTGTTGGGACGCTTTGCAATCTTTTTTCCCCGTTGCGACTTCCGGTTGTGACTTAAACGTTTTAAACAACTGTGAATTAACAAGGTAGGTAATTCACAAGGTTATTAAGTTCGGGTTTCCTAAAATGAGACAAGACGTGGAAAAACAACAGAACATCTCCAAGTATTTCCTTCCTGAAATCTTTCGGACTACTTTTATTGAAAATTCATGATAGATCTCTTTCCTTTTCTAGAAAAAATCTGTAGCAAACATAGCGTTAAAAGAGTAGTCCTTAGGATAGTCAATAATAACACTACAAGTCACGTTGTACGTCATTATAACAATGTTATAGATTGATGATGATGAGTGCAGCTTTTAAATAAATTCGAATCGAATAAACACATAACAATACGGTCATAAGTGACAGCAAGAAAAGTTTCAGAACAAATAACCCAAAGCATAAAATGTAAGCTTGATATTTTTTGAGTCCGTGAATGCTGTTTTCACACTTGATCAGCCATAAGCGCTTATATATCAAATTATGTGTCATTACTTTAATTGACTTTTACAATTAAAATAATTTAGGGATGGACCACGAGCCTCACACTTAGATTTTTCTGATAAACTGCCGGTAAAAGGTTGATATGCACTGATTATTTCCTTGTCGCCGTTAAAGGTTCCCGGTCACGTATGAGGACGAATATATCAAGTGTTTTCAAATGTCAAAAGTTATAATTTAAAATAGAAAAAGACATTTAAACAAGGAAAATGTTATTTAATTATCTTCTAAATGTAGTCAAGGTACGAATGAATATATTTAAAGCGGATGATGTTGATGATAAAAGCGTATACTTAAGAAATGTAATATCGTATGCTTCCTAGTCTGGACTGCGAACTGGCACATAGTTGACATTCCAAGTAAATAGACAGACACAATTGTTCATCAAACAGGATTTGCAACAATGACGTGCAACATTTTCTGAATAGACGCTTAGAAAAGTCAATACGTTGCTGATTAAGTTCCGTCTCAATGGGGCTCTGAGGCGTACTCATGTCTAGAAACCACGTATATGATAACACATAAACAAGAACATTTCTTTAGGAAAGCAAGTAACACGACCATTTTGTATTATGCAGTAATGAAATAAACCCATAACATTATCCATCAAATGAAATAACGCATTTGTCTTTTTGACATCTTGTGTTCTGAAAACTCTATTGAAGTAATTGGGATTAAAATGCATTATGCCATGTTATATCAGTTGATGACAAATGTATATCATGAGATCGTGTTTTCATATTGAATTTATGTTATTTGTTGGTGTAATCATCTCGTCTGTGCATTGTTATAGGGTATCTGTGATTTATTTCAATACAATCGCATTGCCATCACGGACTAAAAATCAATTGTTGCCGAAACGTTTCTTTGGTATCGTGGACAGTTAATATATGCATTTCATTTAAAGCCCATGAACCGGCTGAATCAAATCGAGTTTTCAATATTTCTTTCTTCATCTCGTGTTCGGTGGCTTTCAAACTTCCTTTTCCTTCTATTACACTATTTCTTTTCATTGTTATTGATTATATGTGATTGTCCGAAAATTATTCGCATTTCCGCCGCGAACTGTATTCAGATGTTGCACAAACCTTTTTTCAGCTGTACAATTGTATGCATTTCCATTATTGCCCATGAACAGGCTTAATCAAACCGAGCCTGCAATATTTTTCTTTTTTATGTCCTGTTCAAGGGCTTTCTAAGTTCTCTTTTCATTTATTCCATGATATGAATTTGTATAAATTCCGAGCGATACAGTGTTTTATTGACTGTTAGGAGCCTTTGATATTTTGTGTTATATATTTTCCCATTTTGTAAGACTCTTTCATAAAGGTTAACAAATATAAATGTTTACTGTTATCTTCATTTGGAAATATTCTCGTTATAAAAGCGCAAAAAATAACCCAAAGTCACCCATTTTTATTTCATATTTCGAAAATTTAATTATCTGGCAATAACCTGTTGAAAATAATGAAAGTTCACCGTCTGCTTTCGCGCTTATATTACGTCAAAGACAGTACGGTACGCTTAAAACGGTGCCAAAAACTAGCATATTTCAGTAAAGCGGTCCTCACAAATTATTCTGACCAAATGTCATAAGATTTTGACAATATTTAATATTTGACGTCAAAACTGGGTTAGCAACGTGTTCATCTTCCTAAAAATAAAAAATTGTAATAAAATTAATTAGAAGGCTATAAATTAATTGTTGCAAATTAAAGTAACGATTTTAACAATAATAAAATCAGTTACACAATGTCCACAAGTATTAACAACACATAGTACAATTCCAAATGAGTTTATACTTGACGACAATAAGGTATTGTTCGGAGAATGTTATTTCCACAAATCAGAAATACTGTAACTTTGTATTTTATGATTATATTATATTTTTAATATTAAAAGCGCGACACTTAGTGCGATTAAGCATTTTATTAACTAGTTGCATTTTCTCTTTAATTAATGGGTGTTCAAAGACGGAATCTACCCCGATTTGTGTTGTCCCTATAGTGAATGTTATGATGATTGTGGAATAATTCTGTTGTTGTTTTTAACGTTTTCTATTCTTTGGTTGAACTTGACTAAGCTAGAAGGGGTGTAATGTTGAATGTTGCTTTTCCAAACAAATATCTTAAGCTTTGAAACAAATATCTTAAGCTTTGAAAACCGTTTCAATTAAAAATCGGTCTCGATCGATTGAACTGTAAATGATTTTATGACTTATATTATTAATTGTTTCTATGCAAATATTTATTCACACGCCTACGAAAATTGTTCCATTGCAAGCGTAACGGGAAAAGGTACATTCGGACATAACGTATTGTATTGACGCCATAACATTGAACGGACGAAGTTACCGATTATATACTAGTTGACAAAAGTCTTGTGGTAAATATGTGGTAAAATTGACAATTTGTTGTCAAAAGGTGTAATGGGATCTCCAATAAATTATGAGAAAGTAATTATATATTATTGTAATTTCTTTCCAAACATAGTAGCAAGTAAAATTAAAAATGCTTAGCTGAGTACAAAATGGTCAAACTTTAAATGAAAACAAAACCTAATTTATTTCGTCTATTTTCAGTATTTTTATTATAGTAATTATCGATTTTGATATTATTCTCTCCAAGTCTTAAATTTGGTGCGAGCGTGCCGTTACATCAGCAATTTATGTTTCCTTCTACAATGATATAGAATTGCAAGAATACTTTTCTCGAAGACAAATATAATCTTACAATGCATAAAAAGTAATCAATGATTTTATAACCCCCGTTGATTGTTTGCGCCTTGTTTTTCAATAATGTTATGGCGTTATTCGGCGAAACCGAAGTTCATTATCCCTAATAAAGAAAACGAAAGCAATTTTTTTTACCTTAAATATTGTCGATTTATTTGTACAGGAATTATTGATTTCTCGTTATCACCAAATTCACCAAACCGAACATCAATTCATATGGAATAACGGTTCGCACTGCTGACCTGAATGCAGCGATCCAGTTTAATGTCAGCTAAAGCGAAAGGTTCCATCGAAATTTGAACTTGTATCGCAGGATTTAGAGTCCTGATTGCTAACAATTACGCTTATACCAATTTATCTTGACTTGATTATTATATTATATTGGTATTTCACAGCCAGTTTTATGGAGATTTAATTTATAAACTTAAGAAAATAAAAGGCAATGTTAATTTCTCCCGGTTATTCGTAAAAACTATGTGTAAATTCAAAAAGAAAGGTTACCAACATGCTATTTTACAGCGCTCTGCAGGCCTGGTGAATAACCCTTCTACAGTTGATCATTATGCTTACCTCTTTGGTTGCACGACGTTGGCAGGGGTTTAAGAGTTTATGAAGGTTTATGGGGAAATATTTTCTTAAAAGAACCTAGAAGCTCGATTTGTTTCTTTTATCCTGTCATCGTGTTCTTGCTGATTTTACTCCAGGAGCTCTGGTCTCGGTAAGATAATTGAGTACCCACCACTTCGGCTTTGCAATGCTCTTAGCTTTTTATGTTTTATATGTTCGTGTGCTTTTGCATGCAACATTGATGAGCCGATAAGCGGGTTGGAGTTTTTTTCACCAAGACAACTTGTACTTGTTTTGTGATATGAGAACCTGTTGGGGCAAGTGTGAGGTTGGTGCACCCTAGAACCTGGTTTAAACCCCCAGTGGCAATTTGATTTGTCACTGACCGTTCCAAGGCGGTAACCCCTCGGGTTCTCAGTTTTGTTTATTGTTAGTGGTGTCTTTTTTTGAAACTGATCATTTTATTAACCATGCTCTCTCCCTCTCTCCTCTTCTTGACTGTGTAGGGAGGCTGTTTTTTCTGAATGTGGCGATTCCTGATATGCATATTTCACCTTTTTATTCAATCTTGTAAGTTGTGTATCTTGGGAATTTTATTTTTTTTCAGCCTAAGTTGAGTTTAAACTAGGCGCTGTTGCCGTGGGAGATCAGTTCCAAGCGTAGGCCTCCACTTCCAATAAGTTATGAGAGAACAAAAGTGTCAAATACGTGTAACGACGATAATGTAGCCGGAACTTTATCTGTGTTTAAATGCTTAAAACTTCGTGATACATGTACATGCACCCAATATCAAATTCAATATAAATGTTTAAAAAAAAATAAAATGCAAATTTTGGTTTTCTTCGCCTGCATTGAAGTGTAGTTTGTAAAGTATATTCGCCTGCTTTGAAGTGTAGCTTGTAAAGTACATTTGTCATTGATAACTGAGTAAAAAAGGGTCAAACTTTAAAGGAAAACAACATCAAATTTATTTCGTTTATTTTCAGTATTATTATTGTAATTTACAATTAACATTTTATTCCTTCCAAGTCTTTAATTTGGTGAGAGCGGCACATAACATCAGCAATTTATGTTTCCTGTGACAATGATATAGAATTGCAAGAATAATTTGGTTGAAGTACAATATTATCTTACAAGGTAATCATTGATTTTATAGCCCAACTTGATTATTTGCGCCATGTTTTTCAAAAATGTTACAGCGCTATTCGACGAAACAGAAGCTAATTATCCCTAATAAAAAACGAATGCAAATTTTTATTACCTTAAATATTATCCTATTTTGGAAATTGGGCTAGGTATTGCTCTAATCAAAGAATTAATTTAAAAGTTATTGGTATTAAAGAGAAGCAGAGTGTAGATTTTACCGAGTTTTAAAAGAAGGATGGTGTTTATTTAAGTATTGTACTACGTTTTAGAGTTTTTTTTTCTTGGTTTTCATTATACATCCCTCGTAAACGATGAATTTCAAGCCTAGTTTACCCGTGCTTTAACTATCGTGCGTATAATTTTCATTGCTATTCACTGATTCCACACGCTGTTTATCAATATATAACTAATAGAGCGAGCTAAAGTATTTAAAGTAACCATAATTTCAAATGAAATCGAGGCTCATCGTGTTTTTACTTGATAGTTACTGCAAAACTAAACTCGTGATACGGTTTTGTAGAGGGAACATGGTACATGTCATTATTCAGGCTATCGGTTATTTTACTCAAAGTAAGTCATTCATATTTAACAACCAAAAAAAACTCAAATAATTCTCACAAACATTTGATTGCAAGTTTATGACATTGCATGTCTCGAGGAAACCTTGATGTGATTTCATAGCCATAAAATATGAGAAAACCTTGTCAGATTAAATAACCATTATTTGTATCATTTAATAATGGCTGTTCTGTTATTGTCAGTTGCCGTTCTCAAACTTAGTAAAGATTGAACTCAGTGTCTCAAGGTAACTTATGATTAGTTTGAAAATTACCATCGTTTCAAGCTTATAACTTGTGTTTATTTCGTTGCTCTCCTTAACACAAGGCTGAAAGATTTTATGAAGAAAAATATAAGAACTCAACACAGTCCGTAGCATCTGAATATTATTATCACAACAATTCTGGTGTATGCAAAATCGTTAAAGAAAAAAACGTTCTGTTGATAAATAGCTTCATTGTTAATACTTTATCGCCACAGAATCATAACGTATAAAATGATGAAATGTATAATAACATATATGAAATAAACGATATACCTTTTCTCTATTTCATTTGGACCCAAAATCTTAAAATTGAGACTGGAAACCAAGCTCAAACCTCACGCATTTGATCTACTTAAACTGAGTGTCTTCCACAACAGGAAAAAAACAACATGCATGAGTTTTGAGACTAGTCTCCATTTTCAGTTTTATATTCTTGGGTACTGGTAAAAAGATATCGAGTCTGTCTCACCTCATTATAGTACACACTGTACATATTTTAGGTGCGATTAATTTTATCTCCATTTTCAGAAACTTTTCCACTTAATCTAAAATTTATACTTAATAATTACGAAAAAGTTTTAATTAAAGATGATTTTTATCCATTTTAACGCTTATAAAAATAATTTCAATAAACTTGACATTCTTTGCCGCTGAGAAATCGCAGAATGTTTATTGTGGAACAAAATAATAATGAAAACAATAAAAATACGACCTAAAAACCTTCACGCGGCCATTGAACGTAATGAATATGATGTTGATGATGTTGAAAGAACTGTAAAAAGTAATGCGAAATAGTTTAAACTTAATTGAATAAAACTACTTTAAAGTTTTCTGTTTTACATACCCAATATATGTTTCCAGTATTTAATTAATTTAAAATGTATTTAAGTTAACAGTGCCCCAAATTGTCAAAAATATAACGTTGTTCCTGTTTATATTAATGTTCTAGTATAGACTATATATTTCGACTTCAAGTCTTTTAAGGCTGAAAAACACATGTTCCCGGATACCTTATTGGTTAAAAATAGCCGACAATGTCACATAATAAGAGAATTTGGGTCAATTAGGGATTGATGAGTTCTGTGTTCCAACAAAAGTTCTAGCCATACTGCATTTATTTGTTAGAAATAATATCTGTAATATAATAGTACATTATTAAGAGAAAAATAATTCAATAAACCTCAATTTCGCATTGGACACCGGAGAAATTAAAGCCAGTTATGCATCACACCATAGTCATTTATGACTCACCGTTGGACCGTTACTTAAACCTTACAAGACAAGAGCAAATAAAACTTTTAAGACAACCAGATCTTTAAGCAAAATAGTTATCTCTTTGTAATATATTTCACGTCTTTGTTTGAGTCATACCTGAACGTCGCTTACCATAGAATGGTGCTAAATTGAAATACCGCATTAAATTATTTTTATTGTTCACTGTCATATGCATGCCATCGTTTTGGATGGTTTAAATTTTTACTGTTATTTAGTTGCACGTAACCAGGTCTAAGTAGCCTGGACTATAATGTACTTTCCATTTTATCCATTTCTGCGAATAGACAGGCTCGATCAAACCAAGAAATATATTTTTATGCGCCAAATGGAGAGGCTCGATCAAACCAAGCAATATATACTTATGCGCCAAATGGAGAGGCTCGATCAAACCAAGCAATATATTTTTCTGTGCCAAATGGAGAGGCTCGATCAAACCAAGCAATATATTCTTATGAGCCAAGTAATGTGTTATATTTAAATGATCCCTTTAACCTACATGTTTATAATATTATTTCTAATAAAAAGTAATGCAAGCCACACTGTTTTCATATTATAACTCTTATGAAAGTCATTAATCTTATAAAGAAACTTTTACTCATGAATTGTCATTACTGTTAAAATAATATTGCGTATTAGATATAAACACTATATGTTTTATGATAATCCAAGAATAGTTTATTAATTTGAAGTAGCAATTAGGATATTATTTGATACTTAAGATTGGTCGAGTTCTGTGGTTTATATCATTCTGGAGATGTACACAGAGAACATTCCTCAGATAGCTTATCTTAATATATCAATATATTTTGACAGTGGACTTAACTGAAAATCTGTTCCTTAAATGTACAAGACAAAATATTTGATAACAATTTTCATCATTGAGTACTTATTAATTAACAAAAATAATGATGAAATTAATTGCGAAAAAATGTGAATTCAAGTTGTACCAACAATGATTCTTCTTGAAAAACAGTCTGCAGGTGTGAACTAGAATGCAATTGATACAAAATTTGACAGGTCTACCGCGAACATTATAAAACAAACTGATGCTTGAGATTTGAGACTGAACTCCAGATTTAGTTTTATGATCTTGGGCATTTGAGGATTCCACAGATCATCGTAAATTTAAGTTATTTATGCAGAATAAGGCAATAAAGTATGTTTAAGAAACAGACAGTCGATTATAATTATAGCCTCATATTTCTGGCAGTAACCACTGTGTTGCTATGATTAATGCTTAACTGACCTTGAAACAGTCTAGATCTGATTCTGTTATCGCTAAATAAGCGGTAACCTTGTCAGATTTAATTATCATTACTTTTATCTATTAAGGCTGTTTGCAATGTTCATGTCAGTTGTCATTGGAAAGGTCAGTAAAGCATATTAGGCAACATCCCAAGTGAACAGGAATGAATACAAGGTTGAAATATCACAGACAACTGTAGGATTGTTATGTTTTAAGTCCTCGGCAGATGTTTTAACCAACAAATTTAGCGCTCGTCTGTTTATAACATGTTTTCTTCTACATTGTAATATGTATTTGTATTTCACTTTGAATGTTCATTTTAATTGACATAGATACTACAGAATGTTGTAAAACTTGCGTTTGAAATATTTTTTTTTCTCCAAAATTCTTATATTTATGGAAGTTGCGTTTGGGGTCTTACATTCATTCCATTATGCTGATATAATGTTTTCAAAATAAAACATGAGATAACAAACACACAACACCATTGTATTATAAAGTTTTGTATATTTATTAACACCAAACATGCTGTACAAGAAATAACATCATGTTTTGGAGGCGTTCCATTCAGTAGCCGGGAGAAAACAGATTTGCATTTTCATCTTTATGAGTGATTTCGATGATAGCGATAGTAACACTGAGCACGACCGCAGATATGTCGAAATACAGAAAAGATTCTAATATTTGCTCTTCAATGGAGGTGTAAAAACACTAGAGGTATTCCGAATACCGACCATCGTTCGCCCATGATAAAACGGTTGTAAGCTTAACTATGTTTGAAATTTGGAGAACCTCTGTAATGTTTTCACCGTTTCTTCTTTGAAGAACAACTATGAAAAACCATAAATAGGTAGTTTTTTTTAAACAGCAAAACCCAAAGTTAATTTGGTTGTTGATCGAACTAACTCTGTGTCTCTCAAATGCAAGAGCTACCAAAATATTTAAGCGTCTTTGTTGTTGGATGCTTCGATTTAAGATTTGAAACTTATTACAAATAAATAGTGATGATAAGTTTTAAAGGACTACCGACCGTGTTTTAAGTTGTATGAGCTTTTGGTGATTTGCTGATAGTATACCATTTTGCTGATAGTATACCATTTTGCTGATAGTATACCATTTTGCTGATAGTATACCATTTTGCTGATAGTACACCATTTTGCTGATAGTATACCATTTTGCTGATAGTATACCATTTTCCGTCACGGGAAACTTTTTGACAGTGGGTTACATGTACATGCACATATTTAGGAACAAAACAAAACGGATTGATATAGAGCCATGTATTTGTTATGATCATTATTGTTACTTGGGTATCTACTTAAATCCAATAAAATACCTGTATGATAAGACATGATATATGTTGTGTCGGGATATGTCTGTCTAAAGCATTTACTGATTTATATTTACATTTGAAATATGGCAGGTTATTGTTTTGAAGCACGGAGAGTAGAGAAGTTTGTCGAAAAAGTTCTGATCTATTTTACAAATTGCGACTTTTCACCATTTTGGGAAATAATAAACATAAATTTCTGAATCCAGCATCGGCGATTATCTGATTATCTGAGACACATTTCTCAACTTCACCTTAAATAAGAGGTTAATTTTCGTTTGATAAGTGCTGGGAATCATTGTAAGTATAGGCATTGTTCATACTTGTCAGAAATAATAAAAGAAACTATGAAGAGATAACAATGATCCAGTATTACTCAAACCAGTATTGCACACAGGACAGTTATTTGCCAGATCAGTATAGTTTATTGCCCGTCTTTGGAGTGTTGCCTAAATCCTTATTTGATAAGGATTCCATTTCATAGATCTCTAGGCAGTAAGACAAGAGCAATGCTATAGTTATGTCATTTTGTGCATTAAAGTCTGAAGCAATCACTGAAAGCAATAGCTGTTTGTCTCTAAAGGATATTTAAAAGTTATGCCTTCAAATCACACAGAGAGTATCTTCGATAATTAAAAATTCAGCATCTTTAGAACTTTAAATGCAGCTCCTTTATTGGGATTTTGTAGAATCCTTTGCTACTCAAACATTTCATATATGTCTGAGCCTCAGAATAAATGTGTCACGATAACCAACACGTAATTATGAACAATGTTGATAATTCAACTTATAAAATGGAAACCTAAAGAAGTAAATACTGTCCCTACAACAAAATAACAGACTTATCCATGCGAAATTTGTGTCAAAATACACCATGTAGTCTACACTTCTTGCCTTATATGTTTTAAGCATCAAATCATTATCTTTTGAAGAGTAGAAGTAGATCCTTTCCCTGATGTTATGATCTACACTTGATTTACATTTAAACTGACTAAGCCACATGAACACTGTGAACATTAAAGCAATATGCAGAACTCATGTTCCAACCTGGCCGGCTCAAGATGCGGGTCACCATAATGTATAGTATATCTTGGCACAATGGTAACACTGAAATATGAACACTTTTTAATAGTAACAACTGTTGTGAAAACTGCAGAAGTAAATCGTGCTCCCCTCCAACGAATAGTGGAATGAGTTACATGCATTTGCTGTCACGATACTCTACTTATTATTAAATATTTTTTTACAATCTAATTAACTTATCAAACTCACAGTTTTTTATATTTTAGAATGAAAATTAATTGCTCAAAATCTTTTTATTAATTAAAAATATGGATTCCAAAACAGTATTTGAATTGTACACTAAGTCTTATAGAGAAATATTATTTCACAAAGCAAGTTGTTAACTTACACAATGAAAAACACTTTATTATTATGTTCTTTTTTAAAGTAAACGCACAAGCTCTTAACCAAATCAATTAAAACTAATTAATACTTATAATAAAGTTCAACAGGACATTGTATGGATTGAAACGTTTACATAAGCGTTCTCAAAACAAGAATGTTTGCTTACTTGTCGTTCCAATCCTCAATTAAAAACTCTTATTAAGGTTTTGTACAGGCTGTCACAAGTGGAATGAATGCTTGAAGTTCACAATTAAATGTTTTCCACAGAATATAATTAGTGTCAGGTCATCATGTACAATGTCCTTCGAAATAAAATGTACCGGTAGATAACAAAAAGTACATTGTAATACAAAAAAAAAACAAAACAATTGGCAATGCGTAAAACTCAGGGGCGATTAAGTGATACATGTTAAATATATCGTTACATTATATATAAGTTTGTCCAATAAAGTGTCCTTTTAAATACTACTCGTTAAATATATATATGTGGTTCAATAAATTCCCAGAAATTTTAAGAAATATTGAGTTGAGAAGTGAGCTATTTACATAAGAGAAAAAATAGCTGTGTTCTGAAGGTCGAGCGAAATCTTGCCTGTCTAGGAATGTGTTTCTGTAAATATGATGATTCTGCCAATTTAAAAATGTAAAACATGCATATCAGGAATGGCCACATCCAGAAGACACTGCCTCCCCACACAGCCAAAAGGTAACGAATACAAGAGAGCATAATAAAATGATCAGTTCGAAATACACCACAAACAACTAACAAAAATGAAAATATGGCACATATTCGGATTGATTAAGCCTGTTCATGAGCAGTAACGGAAATGCATATAACTTCTTGCGTTGCATATTTCAATTCAATTTATTTATTATTCATGTTTCACCCTAGGTCGTCTCGATAACCGTTCGCGTCGAAAATGTGTTAAAATTTAACTAAATTTAATTAGATAAGGTGACAACTTTTCTTTGTATGTTAATCATTTGAAATACAGAGACTAGCCTTCTGTTCAAGAAACCACCGGACTTTACAAATTGGAGGCAACTTCCATATTGTTTTAATGTTATATTCCGAAATGGTGTTATCATATTTAAACATGTGCAACTTCCATATTGTTTTAATGTTATATTCCTAAATGGTGTTATTATATTAAAACATGTAAATTAGACAAAAAGCTTGGTATTTTGATTTCTATTACATGATTTTGTCGATCAAATTAATGTTTGTCAGTTAAAGATGATTATTCTGGGAATAGAACCCGTAACGTTAGACGATGCAAATCTGAACACGCTACCAACTTACCCGATAAACTAGTCCAACATTTTATTACATTCCTAAACAAACTGATCGCTTAGAAATATCTGAACCTTAACAACTTAGATTATTTTCACAGCAAGAACAGTACATTTATACCCTTGTGGCCATAATTTGAATGTAAATGCAACAAACAAAACCTTTCATTACCATTTCTAAATCCTTTTTTATTTATATAATTATATTGCCACTGAAATTACTTGTTGTAAAGTACAGTGACCTAGTTATCTGTTACATGTTTATAATTTCAAGTATTGTTGGATGTAATGTTTGCAAACATGTGAACGTCATCATAAATACAGGGCTATATTTAAAACAGCACATGCCAATTAGGTTATTAGCACAATTAAACTTTTCATGCCATGAATTGTTTTTGAAACAAAATAAGAATACATGTAATTGATAGATGTGTAAGCTCAAGTTTATTTCCTTGTTTCCAAAACATGTTCCTCAATATTTAATATGAAATAAAAGAGGCCCTTAATACTTTACCGAAGCTTGAGACTCAGTACATTAAACAAGTACAATCACTTATCACTGTGACGATATATTATTAAACACGTTTTCATATGTAATTAAATCCTGATGTTTAAAAACATAAATATCACAACACACAATATTTATAGCTTAAAGTAATACATGTATAAATTATAAGATTATCAAAATTATGAAAATATACTTAGATTTATTCATTATTTTGAAACACCTCACATCATGACACTGTTCTATGCCAAGGGCATGTTTTATTTGTGGCGCGCCACGGGAAAAGGTATCTTTGGTCATATTTTGTGACATTTTAGTTGTTAACATATTAAGAAAGAACTTACAACTATCTATAAATTTCTCATAACTAGCAAGTGCTTTTCTTACACATTTTGACAATAAAATGTTAGTTTTAACGCAAATGCATAATAATTAATTTTGTCTGCGGCACTTAATGACGTTCGAAGGTGCCTTTTCCCTTGACGCGCCCAATTTATTCCTTTTTAAAACCGTACCAAGAAATCATATTACTCTGTTATTTATAAAAGCACATTTATTAATCTTTTCCCCGATATAACTTGTTATTTTCGTTAAAAACCAAACAATGGTGTCAAGTGTTTAACATATATAAATGGTTAATTGCAAACAGATAATCAATAGCAAGAAGATATTAAGTGATCGATGAGTATGCGAATAACGATTTGTTAAGCGTTTTGTCTTGGCTGATCATTATATTAAGTATTAATTAAAGTATTATCAATAGTTTGCGTGAATTAATTGGTAAAACTGTATTTTAAAAGACATTAATGAGTTAATCTGTATTTGCTAAACATGATATACCCAAGAGAAATTAGTTCAGTAACATATTATTTATTTGATTCTAAACCACAGGGGAGAAGAGATATAATTGATAAAATTGATTATATCTACAATGGTTTTAATTAATTAACAAATTCTGAACTTGATAATTATTTGAACACTCTAACGGTATAAAAGAAATTATTATGATTATGAAAAGTGAAATGTGCACATCAGGAATCGCCACACCCAGAAAGCACAGCCTCCACACGTTGCCAAAAATGGAGTAAACAGTTCGATAATAAAGGCATCTTAGACTAGAAAGAATGAATATTATTAACCAAAAAAAGTTATTAACTGACAAACAAGCGAATTGAGGTCTATTATACATTCAGATAAACGTTTGATTGAAAGGCGATGTCTGATCCGGATGTTCTCCAGAAGGGACATAACATGTTAGAGAGTAAAAAGAACCATGCTAGCAGTATCAATGTTAAGTGTATTTCTGAAAAGGATATTAAAGCTGCCATAAAGCGCAATGTGCTATAAAGTTACAAGCTTAAGTTCCAAAATATCTATTAAACGCCGGTGTATTAAGTATTCACCGTTCCGGTAATGGTCTAGTACATGGAACTTGCAAGCGTAATGCAGCAGTTTTGCATATGTTTCAAGCATTTGTTTCTGGCAATGATCCCAAAGTAAGGCAATTTTTACAGAAATTCTTAAAACATTTTTTCAAGCCAAAGAAACATTATGGGGGTACATATTAGAAGGCTAAACTATAGCTGCTAATGAAAATCAACGCAGAATGATGATTGATTATCTTTCTGCAAAATACAGAAAACTAGCTGTTTAAGTTAACAACGTTCGCATAACTGTTTGAAATTACTGTACTTCACACAACCTAGAAGTAAGATTCATGAATATGGGTCAAAGCAGACTTTCAAGCTGCTAAATGCAAGATCAAGATTATTTTACGATACCTTAATTCGGAATTATGCGGTGTCTGTAACAGACAGTAAGGTCTTGGAAATCAGAAATGAAAACCAGAATGCGAGTACTCTTTGGAATAGATGAATAGGGAACTGAAAACAACCGAACACGACAAATATGAAAATATTGCAGGCTTGGTTTGATTGAGCTCGTTCATGTGAAGTAATAGAAATGCACATGCCGCCTAGCCCCGGGTTGAGCGTTACTAAATAGTTACACCAATAAACAGTACAATTTTGATCCATCCCAAAAGATGGTATGCATATGGAAGAGATAATAACTGTGAAGAATAACCGCTTCAGGCTCCAAGGTTATAAAGCTGAGATTGGAAACCAGTCTCAAATCTCAAGCATCTGATTGGCTGAAATGGCGACCAGTCGCCATTTCAGCCAATCAGATGCTTGAGATTTGAGACTGGTTGCCAAACTCAGCTTTATAACCTTCAGCCAGGGATTCGGGGAAGTTTGCAAAATGATATCAAGAAGAAACCTTGAAACATTCATAACATCACACTCTGTAACAGACATTAAAATATGTTCAACAACAACACTCGTCAAAAATAAAGAAAGATTCTATTTCAAGCAATATGAATCTACAATAATCGAGAAATTTCAATGTCAGCCGCCTTTATGTTCAGACCTGCATTTATTGGAATAAATGCTGCTGAACACCTGAAAAATAAAATACAATGATTGAAGTAAAATGTCCATATTCTGGAACGGACAGTGGGATAGCTAATGTAGATATAAAGAAGTTCTTTTTTAACGACTCTGAAAATAAAGTGTTGTTTTGTTCATAATGAAAACAGTTAGCTTCTGTCGGAAGTATTTGTATCATGATTTAACACCATAAATTTTCCCGGAATAAGTGTACTTATTTGTGCTGATTAGTAACTGTAACTGTTTAGTAGCTGTTCTTTAACTGATTTTCTAAACAAATCATTATTTCAGCATAAGTTCTGAGGAGAAACATTTGTCTTTCTGTACATCTCCTGGTTTAGATTTTCCGGATTACATTGTTGATATATATACATGAACATTCGCTTTCGACTGAAAAAAAATACCATTATTCCTCCGTCTACCATGATGTTATCTTTCGACACAAAACGTGTTATTTTTGCAAAGACCTTATCTCTCTATATCATGTCTGTCACTTGCAGTTCCTGCATAAACATCACTTACAAAAGTGACTTGTACTCCAGATGTTTCGTATATCATTGTTTTCAGTGTATTGTTGTGTTTGTATGTTGAAAAAGAATAAATCGGGCCGATAAATTTGAGGTCTTCTGAATAGGAAGTATGTAGCAACAAAAACACCTTATTGAAGACACTTTTCGCGTCAAAAATGTATTACAATTAACAGTCAAATAGGCGTTTTGTTGGGCCAAAGGTTTGAATTATTTTACTGGAAGTAAATAAAGTTTATTTATGTAAAAACAAAACAATACGTGTTAACAAAATACTGGTCGAGTTCATAATCATCTTTGTTTTATCGATTTTTTTTTCAAAAAGGGTGAAACTGTTGTTCGTTGCGTTGCAGGTCATTAAAAAACAAAGAACATTATAAAGTGCATATGCACTTCAAATTATTTATTTTATATTATGGTTAAATAATTAGAGTTTTCAGTTAATAAATATTGATCGTTAAATATTTCACAGTAAACCGAGACACTTTTATTATTTTGAATATCTGTTTACTATTGTAAGTCGAAATGGCTATGTCCGATACACCTGGTAATTTAGTGACAAGAGCGTAAAAATTGTAACAGTTGTATGAAGATGGACATGTAGATGCTGCAGCTATCCTTTTTCAGCTTGCTTGTTGTTGTCTGTACCTGCTATGTTCATTCTTATCAAAGCTGGTTATTCTCTCGCGATAAAGTGATGATATTACACCGTATTACCATGCAAATGAAAAGAAACATATGAATTAATACTGTAACAGTTGTATGAAGATGAACATGTAGATGCTGCAGCTGTCCGTTTTCAGCTTGCTTGTTGTTTTCTGTTCCTGCTATGTTCATTCTTATCAAAGCTGGTTATTCTCTCGGGAGTGAGGATATTACAATGCATCTAAAACAAATATGTACATGTAAACAATATGTTTTATTGTTTTGTTTTGATTTTTTTTCCATTTTTCAATATATAAATTGTATTGAAATTATACTTATACTGCATCAAAAAATGAATCTAATTATGTAATTAATGATACTACCAATTAGAGATTGTCTGTTGTTTAACTGGTATATTAGATATTGTTGAAGACTTCAAATTTTACGACACGGTAATGAATTTCGTGTGGTCGTAATTTTTCTGTACGGAATCGAAAAAATGTCGCGTTGTTTTGTCTGCTTTGCTTCTCATAATCAGGAAGATCTATTATCACAAATGAATAAAAACACTAGTATGAAACTCAACAATATGTTGGATTTACTTAGCCTCTGTAGGCTTAGCGCAATATAAACAAAATACACATACTCATACTAAATAAATACACAATGTCATTCTGATGTTCTCTGAAACAAGAGTATTATATGAATCTTAATGATAATCCTAGTTAAACAGATGTTGTTCCGGTTAGTAAAACCTGTATAACCGAGCCTGCACTATTCTAATATTTGTCGTGCTTGGTGGCGTGAATTAGTCCAAAAGTACCAGTTCCTCAATGGAATAACATAGTAGGTTTTAACTTGAAACCCCTATCTACCTAGACTAACATTTGCAATGCAATCACAACATGATAACTATCCTGGTTTGCCATTGACCATTCAGAGGCGTAAATCCATCGGGTTCTCATTATCATTGATTGTTTTTGTGGCGTCTTTTTTAAAATTAATCTTTTAATTATCCATGTTTTCTTTTCCTATTAACCTATTGGCTGTGTGGGGAGAATATGTCTTCTGGATGTGTTCATTTCTGATATGCATATTTCACTTTCTGATTCGCATCTGTGCTTATTGCGACGTGTAATTATAGCTTTATTGGAGTGGAATGTTTTTATTGGATTCGTTACAGTATTGGTGTCTATGTGAAAGGATTATCTTATCTATGTGTAGCATTACTGCGTTTTCTAATTAATTTATTTACTTATTTATTTTTATTCAGGTTCCAACAGTATTTGCATATGTCAAATAATTTTGTTGCCTACGGAATTTATCAAAGTCTATAGAATTTGGACTCCTTCCGAAAGAAACACCTGATACTTATCATCTGTTAGCATTTATAGTTCCTATGATGTTTCTATGATCACTGCTGTCCAAGTTACCTAATAATAAAAGTTTTAAGAAATGTTTCAAGGCGTATGCAAAAGACGAATGGGAAGTCCATGTCATCCTGGCAACCAGAATGATGATTCAATATTAAACATATTTTATCAAACATTTTTAATGTTTAATAGCTTTATTTTTGTTTGAGCTACAGCCTGATTTATGCAGAACTCCACGCAGTAATTGTTCATATGTTTTTGGTCAAATCTCATTTATAAGACAATATTATTTAAAATGTAAGAACATCTCTTACTAAGGTATGTTATCGCCAAAGATCAAATAAACGCCTTTTATTTCAATACCTTTGCTATCTCTAATCCTTTGAAATTCTCTTTGTAATATCGCATTACTGAAACTAATTACAGGTAGTTGGCAACTAGTTGACTACGTATCAAGACAAAAAATAAACTATGGGAGATTCAATAAATTATAATGCTAAAAGCTTTATAGTGTTTCTAGTTTTTTATCATTTTAAACTGTCAAGTATTTTAACTTGTAAGTAATTACAGTTAAAGAAACAATAAATGGCAGAATGTATTTCTAGCCTAAAATAAGACAAAATAGATTGGTTTTAAAACATCAACTATGAACGCATGAACAACCTATCATGGATATACGAGGGGCGTCCGAAAAGTAATGCATTAACAACCAAATCATGAGTATACGAAATAGATGAAAATGGAACTTTGAATGCAATCGAACACGACAAATATGAAAATATTGCAGTCTCGGTTTGATTGAGCCCGTTCATGGACAGTAATGGAAATGCATATTACTGGGGCGTTCGAAAAGAAATGCATTAACAACCTAATCATTTATATACCAGGGGCTTCAAAAAGTAATGCAAACGTCATTCTAGTATTTATATTCAATTTGATGAGTGTACATACTTGATATTAATTCTTTGTGTCGGTATAACATGTATTCTACCAGGCCTGAAAATTGTCCTTATCCAAGTTGAAGACTACATAGAACCTAAAAAGAATATTCTGAAATTGACTGGTCTGTGTTTCGGCTTGATAAAAATTTTAGTGTCATGGTTAAGATAATAATAGAAAAGTAACAATCGATGCCTTTACATTTTATACATACATTATAATTTAGGATGATCATACTGTGTACTTGTCTGTTTGGTTATGATATTAATTAGGTCAGCTTTTCTGAGTATGCTTCGGATAACTCAATCCTAAAAAGGGTAGTCCAGATAAAATAATGGCAAATGACAGGGGTTCCTTACATTTACACTTGTGGGTAAATATAGAAATATAGAAATGTGAATTCTGAAAATGCCAAGCGTTTGTTAAAGTGAGCTGCTTTTGATCTATATCATCTATTAATTGTAAGATTTTTTAAAAATAATATTTATCATAAATGTTCATTTAAAACATTTTTTCTCTTATGGAAAAAAGTGAAATATGCATATCAGGAATGGCCACATCCAGCAGACACAGCCTCCCCACACAGCCAAATGGTACAGAGGAAAATAGAGCATGGTTTTACAATAATCAGTTTCAATATGGACGTCACGCCATGGAATTGTTCAGACAGAGCTGTCGTTTTTCTATTTTTAAACAGAATATTTAAATAAAAATTTTAATCAAGTAATACTATTTTCTTATCACAACTTCTACATAAAAATAATGAAAAAATGAAATATGCATATCAGGTATGGCCACATCCAGCATACACAGCCTCACCACACAGCCAAAAAGTAGAGAGGAAAAGAAAGCATGGCATTACAATAGTCAGTTTCAAAATGCACGCCACAAACAAATTACGAAAGTGAGAACCCGAGGGGTTACCGCCTTGGAACGGTCAGTGGCAAAACAAATTGCCACTGGGGGTTTAAACCAGGTTCTAGGGTGCACCAACCTCACACTTGCCCCAACAGGTTCTCATATCACAAAATAAGTACAAATTGTCTTGGTGAAATAACTCCAACCCACCCATCGGCTCAACAATGTTGCATGCAATAGCACACAAACATATAAAACATAAGAAGCTAATAGCATTGCAAAGCCAAAGGGCGGGTACTCAATGATCTTACCGAGCCCAAAGCATCTGGAGTAAAATCAGCAAGGAACACTATGACAGGGATTAAAGAAACAAATCGAGCTTCTAGGTTCTTTTAAGAAAAGATTTCTCCATAAACCTTCATAAACTCTTAAACCCCTGCCACCGTCGTGCAACCAAAGAGGTAAGCATAATGATCAACTGTAGATGGGTTAATCAATTTACAGATGGTTTTTACGAATAACCGGTAGAAATTATTGCAACTTTCCCTCCAATAATCGACTACATAGAGCTGGAATTTTAAATATTCTGCATCTCTTGTCTGTTAGAACTTCGCGCTTCAACCATTAAATTGTTAAATACTGAATATATAAAAGGGTAAGAAAAATAATAGTGCCTCTAGCTGGGAGCGAACCCGCAGAAGTTACATTTGACAGTTGTAAGAAAAAATTATAGCGACTTAAGTGCTTGTTATGTGCGTGCTTCATTGAAAACTAATTGTAAATTGAAACGCCTTTCTTAACATTATCATTGTTCAAATTAATAAAATAAAAAATGTCAATATGTTGCTAATTATTGTACGTGTAAATAATTAACTATTTATTTAAATTAGATAAAATGTTAGTGATTTACAGTGTCTTTGTACTCCGAAAAAAGGAAATATAATTAATAACGTTTAAGTTATACGTGCATTAATCTTGTTAAAATGGATTCAGATTGTACAAGCACATGACATGCATTTAGTTTCTGTTGAATTTATTCCAACAAAGAAATATTTGATCAGTCAGTTAAAAAGAATAATGTACTTGTTTTAATACAAATTATGAATCCTTAATCCCAGAAATTAACGCTCCTTCACAACATTCAATACTTTATCGCTTCCTAAGCCTGGATAATTAATGTTATTTTCACTATTCATTGCCAAAACCACATAAATGATGAATGGTTGTTGTTGTATTGCCATTTCTACTATACATATAATAAAATGTTTATGGTGAGAAAGCATGCATATAATTTGCATTTTATCGTCTATAAAAACTTCCATTCATTATTTAAGTGAATGTGAATTTATGACAGAACGATGCCATCAATGACCCTAATTGCAAGTATTACTTATTAAACACAATAACAAACACCAAAAAAAATTGAAAGAGTGCTGTTAACACTGTAAATAGTCATAGTAATTATTTGCATTTTATCGTCTATAAAAACTTCCATTCATTATTTAAGTGAATGTGAATTTATGACAGAACGATGCCATCAATGACCCTAATAGCGAGTATTACTTATTAAACACAATAACAAACACCAACAAAAAATTGAAAGGGTGCTGTTAACACTGTAAATAGTCATAGTAATTA
Source organism: Corbicula japonica (assembly GCA_038501625.1). Lineage (NCBI taxonomy): Eukaryota > Metazoa > Mollusca > Bivalvia > Venerida > Cyrenidae > Corbicula > Corbicula japonica. The sequence continues at coordinate 332,439 of JAZAYU010000112.1, read as the reverse complement.
AGATTCATATTAAATAAAAAGAACGAGATTTGACATTGTATAACAGTTTTCTAGTCGTTATGAAAAAAAAACCGTTATTTAAGAACCACTTCGCTCTATTTTAACCGCACAACGCTGCAGCTTTACTGACTGAAAAGTTCTCAATCACAAAAACCATCAATTAATCAATTGGTATTAAAATGTAGTAAAGGCAATTTGATTACCGCAAGTGTGTAACGAAGTAACAAACCACTGATATTGTTCAAAAACTAGATGATTCTTAAATAAGAGGCCACTTAAATAAGAGGCAAACGCTTACGTAAGTCGATGAATAATTGAAATGAGAGAAGCCCCTGTGTTTCCATTATCAGGCGCAGCAGGATGTCTATGTGTTTCCCGTACTATTTTTGCCACCTATTTATCGTTTTGCTTTTCTCTTTAACACCAGTGATAACACAAAGGCAATTATGAATGGACAGTTATATTAACACTGATGAGAAAATCGACAAAGAGCAATGTATTCAATTTAGTGCTCATGAACTCAATAACTGCAAAGAATTGCAATGATGAAGTTAGTGCACTAAGCGGGAGACTTTCGTGTGAGAAATGAATTCCATTCTGTCACTGAATTATGACTGTGTTCAGTGATCCTTAGGCACTGAAGTGTTCGGGAACAATACTCTTGCAACCATTTTATAACTAATTAAGTATAGTACTAAAACGGTTGCAAGTGTCGTATTCATGGAACGTTAGTGCATAAGGATCACTGCCCTTTATTATCGGTTATATATCATTTACTGTTTTTATTAATGCCTAAATATTTGGTGTCAAAATTGAGATCATATCATTTAAATTCTATAATAGAAAAATTATCTATGATCTGAACTCAAATACCAGCCGTAGTTAATATTTTTGTGAACACGACGTATTACTCGTATTTAATATTTGAATTGCATGTTATAAGCATAGATTGTATCTGTCACTTTAAATTTTAATATGTTTTTACGTTTATCGTATACGCATTACATGTCTCAAATAGTTAGAAGTATAAGGTTATATCGAAATATTAAATACTTTGTTATCATATGAACACTTAAAAATGTTATATTTTAAAGCGTGGTGCAAACAAATTATATATTTTTTTATAATTATCTTCCAGCTGTAAAGCCTTGCATTAAGTCCAGATTATCTTTATCGTCTTTGTTTTTTTCTGTATTCATACGGTTTTAGTCAAAGCAGTTTATGGCATACGCGGATCAACGAAGTATGATTGCTTTTTTGGTAGATCAATTTTTCTTTTTCAAAGATTTTGTGTATCAACAATTAAGATAAATCGACAACATTCTTATTGACGGAAAGAATACCGGTTTGTATCTGAAACATAAAAAAAACGTTTACCGCAAATGATTATGCATATTAATCTATTAACCGTAACTATATTTGATAAATTTGTTTTGGCATCCGTAAAACATTTTCTTGCAACGTAAAACCATAACTGACATGCTGATGCATTTTAAATCAACAGTAGGATTTTGCCTTTTTAACTGTGTTCAGTGTATTTTCACTCTAGGGATATTTATTTCAAAAAAATGGATTGTTGCCATCCTCTTGATGAAACAAAAAACGAAACAAATTAATTATATCTTTATAGCTTTAAATGATACGTTATACTACAACTCATATTTATTTAAATGAAACACACAATAAAAATAGAAATAAATTTACATCTTAAATGTTTCGTAATATTACATTTTTTATTTATTTTTAGGACACACAACTTAAACAAATTAACAATACATTTATATCTTAAATGTTACGTAATACTACAAATCTAATTTATTTTAAGGAAGCACAAAATAAATCAAATTAGCAAAACAGTTATATCTTTAATGTTACGTAATACTACAGCTCTTATATATTTTAAGGAAACACAAAATAAAACAAATCAACAAATGAATACATTTTTATCTTACATAATACTATTAGTGTATGATTACTTCACTTATTAGTGACGCCATAAATGCAGATTTATTTTATCCGAACTTTGAAAAAAGGCGAATGGGATAGTCATGTGCATGTTTATAACTCAATTAGCTACAGGTATCAGATATGTTCCACCATATGCTTTTTCCACATTTGTTCCTATTTTTCTTCTAGATAAATTGTAATAAATGGGTTGAAGCTTCTTATACCTGTGAAGAGGTACTATGGATTATCAATCTTAACTAGAAGCTTTCAAGTAAAAATTCTATTTTCGAAGCAACTATTATTAATTTCAAACGTTATTTAGTTGTACTTTTTGTGCTTTGAGGGTATACAATTACATTTGATTAAAAAGGGTAGAAAATAATGCCTATTTTGGAAGAAATTTAAATTACTGTACACTCACCCAATGTTCTAATTGGTTATCAAATGTAAATGTTTATAATGTATGCCAGTTTCGTTTCTTCCCTATGTCGAGAGAGGTGGTGAAAAGAATTGTTTTGTCTTGGAATCAATAATGTAATATCTTTTTAATCTTTATTGATTGTTTTCTTAAATGCATCTCATACCTTGTACTTACACAGCAGGGTCGAACTTAGAACAGTCTTGAATTGAAAGAGAGGTAAGTATTCATTTGGGTACTTTGGAGTTAATTTAAAAAACAAAAACAAAAATGTTGCTGATTAATTTGATTTTATGTTTTTCTTACTAACGAGGTGTCCTATTAAAACAAAACAAGCAATTTACAACAATGTTCCGGTTGCTTGATCTTAAATTGCATATAATTCATTTTAAGTAAAATTTAGAATAACTCTCGCCTAACTATTCCAAAGTCAATTATTACAAGACTTAAGCTGAAACTATAGACTAATCTGACAAATGATCACAAATAAACAGTTAAGTCGATGTCGTTTTAATAAAAATATACGGACAAAAGTTGAACAATTAGAACTTTGGGTGGGTGCATATAACTTTTATTTCAAAGTTAAATCCGAAAAATATGGTTTTTAATGAGTCGATTTAATTTAGCTATATGTTAACAAGGAGCCGAATATAATATTAACAAGAGGTTCATGCGAGAATGGAAAATAAAACAGATCACAAAAACGACTTTTATTGAAACTTAAACTTTTTTGTCTTGGAAGAATAAAAGAAAAGAAGCAAGTTTACATAACATCACTTCGCAGTGCTTAAACTTTTATTGTGGTATAAATGTAATCAATTATCTTAATCCGTCTATAAAATCTAGAAACAGGAAACAATTTATCGAGTAGACAATTGTCTCGATCAGATTTTATTATATTCTTTTCTCGTGTGCATGCACTCTAACACAACAATGTCTAAAGTTGTCTCAATTTGAATTTGAAACTAATCTAGTGTAATACCATGCTCTCTTTTCCTCTCTACTTTTTGGCTGTGTGGGGAGGCTGTGTCTGCTGGATGTGGTCATTCCTGATATGCATATTTCACCTTTTTCACTACACTTGTACTAAATAACGCGGAATAATTGTAACGATTACTGACAGTTTGTCTTAATACTTGTTTGACATTCTGGCAATGTTGTCAAGTACAGCCTTACAATAACCATCACTTTACAAGTTTGCCCATATACTTGTATGACATCCTGCCAATGTTGTCAAGTGCTGCCTTACAATAACCATCACTTTACAAGTTTGCCCAAATACGTGTATGACATCCTGATAATGTTGTCAAGTACATCCTTACAATGACCATCACTTTACAAGTTTGCCCAAATACTTGTATGACATCCTGATAATGTTGTCAAGTACAGCCCCACAATAACCATCACTTTACAAGTTTGCCCAAATACTTGTATGACATCCTGATAATGTTGTCAAGTACAGCCTTACAATAACCATCACTTTACAAGTTTGCCCAAATACTTGTATGACATTCTGATAATGTTGTCAAGTACATCCTGACAATAACCATCACTTTACAAGTTTGCCCAAATACTAGTACGACATCCTGATAATGTTGTCAAGTACATCCTTACAATAACCATCACTTTACAAGTTTGCCCAAATACTTGTATAAAATCCTGATAATATTGTCAAGTACAGCCTTACAATAACCATCACTTTACAAGTTTGCCCAAATACTTGTATGACATCCTGATAATGTTGTCAAGTACAGCCTTACAATAACCATCACTTTACAAGTTTGCCCAAACACTCTTATGACATCCTGATAATGTTGTCAAGTACAGCCTTACAATAACCATCACTTTTCAAGTTTGCCCAAATACTTGTATGGCATCCTCATAATGTTGTCAAGTTCGGCCTGAAGATAAATATCATTTTACTAGTTGCCCTAAAGTCTTGAACGGCTTCCACGTGCTGTTGTTATAACCATCACTTCGTCTAAAACAAAATATGCACTTCTTGTATGGTGACATCATTGTTATGTTGCAATCCTATCGGACAGTTACGCAACATTTACGTTGATGTGTCTATTATCTAGACTGTAGGTTTTATTGTCGACTATATTTCTCTATAAATTATTGACTGAAAAGGAGATTATATGTAATTATTTACAATTGGTGTTTACAGCAGCTGATAAAGCCGCCTATAATAACCAGAAATTACCATAATTTTGGACTTGTGTTACCCTTGTGTATTGCACCCAGGAATATATGAATTGTCCAATTGGGAATTTTGAAAACATATAATCATTTATGCAAGAATAAAAGTGTTGAGTCAGCAATTCTTTACATCAAAATACATTTCAAACACAATTAGTAATTTGTCTCATAAAACAGAGGAAATGCCAGGAAGTAATCAAAACATTAACGTTATTCATGCAAACATCGATATCAAAATGTAAATTATTGACATAATACTGACAAAGAAGTCTCGACAATAGGTCTGTAAGGAATAATTCGTCTTATGCCAACGGCAGATTTCTTGTAACAAATAAAACACTATTTGAAGAAATTTTGCGCAAAATAGGCTATAAGCAACCACACATTTTTAAAATAAACTGAATCATTGGATCCTTTTATTTCTTTCTTAAAATGGAAATTGTATAAAAGAACAGAGAAGTTCGATCTGTATATTTTATTTCTACTCTCGTGCTCTTGCTGATTTGACACCAAGTGCGACTATTTCATTAAGTTTGTAGCGTATCCGCCTTATTTGCTTAGAAATGCTATTAGCTTCTTATATTTTATACGTTTGTGTGCTTTTGCATGCAACATTGTCAAGTTGATATGTGGGTTGGAGTTAACTACCAATTGTAAGAAGGTGAAATATGCATATCAGGAATCGCCACATTCAGAAGGCCTTTTGGGAGCAAATGTGAGGTTGGTTTAAAACCCCCAATTTTTTATAAAAGGATACTACCCAAGTTCTCTTTTTTCGTAATTTTTTAGTGTTGTCTCATTTATAATGGATCATTTTATATGCACATTCTCTCTTGTCCTCTCTGCACATTGTTCTATTGAAATATATTTGTAACCATTAAACATATAGGAATGAGCAAATCAATACCAACCATGATTATTTGTTCAATTATTTTACTGTGTATAATTCCAACGTGTCGGCTTCCGACTTCATCTCGGTATAAACAACAACACCAAAATAAAAAAAACAAAAGTTACACACGTCGGTGTTTAACAAAAAAATTGATTTATAATTTTGAAAAAAGGAAATATTATTTCCCGCATTGCTTTCGTCTTTGCATGAAAAACGGCGGCAGAGGTTTGCGAGTTTATGAAGGTTTCTAGCGAAATCTTGACAAAAACAACATGTTAATCTGTTTCTTTTATTAATTCCGTCTGATTAGGAGATTGGAATTGCACATTATGAAAATATACCAACGGCAAATTTCTTGTAACAAATAAAACACTATTTGAAAAAAAAATTAGCGCAAAATAGGCTATATGCATCCACAAATTTTTAAAATGAACTGTATGACTTCATTGGATCCTTTTATTTCTTACTTGAAATGGAAATTGTATAAAGGAACAGAGAAGTTCGATCTGTATATTTTATTTCTACTCTCGTGCTCTTGCTGATTTGACATCAAGTGCGATTATTTCATTAAGTTTGTAGCGTATCCGCCTTATTTGATTAGAAATGCTATTAGCTTCTAATATTTTATACGTTTGTGTGCTTTTTCATGCAACATTGTCAAGTTGATATGTGGGTTGGAGTTAACTACCAATTTTAAGAGGCTTTTTGAGAGCAAAAGTGAGGTTGGTTTAAAACCCCCAATTTTTTATAAAAGGATACTACCCAAGTTCTCCTTTTCCAAATTTTTAGTGTTGTCTCATTTATTATGGATCATTTTATATGCACATTCTCTCTTGTCCTCTCTGCGCTTTGTTTATGTGGGTAGGCTGTTCGATGAGGACATCATTCCTGATACGAATATTTCACATTTTTACCTTAATACATTCATGTTTAAAACCAAAAAGCCAAAACTTTCTATTGTCCCAAATCGTTCTATTGAAATATATTTGTAACCATTAAACATATAGGAATGAGCAAAACAATACCAGCCATGATTATTTGTTCAATTATTTTACTGTGTATAATTCCAACGTGTCGGCTTCCGACTTCATCACGGTATAAACAACAACAAAATGAAAACAAAAGTTAAAAACGTCAGTGTTTAACGAAGATTTGATTTATAATTTTGAAAAAAAGGAAATATTTTTTCCCGCATTGCTTTCGTCTTTGCACGAACAACAGCGGTAGAGGTCTGCGAGTTTATGAAGGTTTCTAGCGAAATCTTGACAAAAACAACATGTTAATCTGTTTTTATGCCCCCGCCATGAAATGGCGACGGGCATTAAGAGTTGCTCCTGTCCGTCCGTCCGTCCCTCCGTCCGTCCGTCCTTCCGTCCGTCCGTCCGTCCGATATTCTCGTGAACGCAACTCCTCCTACACTACTAGTGGGAATTTAATGAAACTTGACCACAATGCTTGGCCTGATATGTAGTTGTGCATGAAGGTGGGGTTTCGCTCTTACATGTTCCGTTCAGAAGTTATGGCCCTTTGATACTTCCATTTACATTAGTTTTAATAGGAGTATATCTCGTGAACGCAACTCCTCCTACACTACTGGTGGGAATTTAATGAAACTTGACCACAATGCTTGGCCTGATATGTTGTTGTGCATAAAGGTGGGGTTTCGCTCTTACATGTTCCTTTCAGAAGTTATGGCCCTTTGATACTTCCATTTACATTAGTTTTCATAGGAGTATATCTCGTGAACGCAACTCCTCCTACACTACTGGTGGGAATTCAATTAAACTTGACCACAATGCTTGGCCTGATATGTAGTTGTGCATGAAGGTGGGGTTTCGCTCTTACGTGTTCCGTTCAGAAGTTATGGCCCTTTGATACTTCCATTTACATTAGTTTTAATAGGAGTATATCTCGTGAACGCAACTCCTCCTACACTACTGGTGGGAATTCAATGAAACTTGACCACAATGCTTAGCCTGATATGTTGTTGTGCATGAAGGTGGGGATTCGCTCTTACATGTTCCGTTCAGAAGTTATGGCCCTTTGATACTTCCATTTACATTAGTTTTAATAGGAGTATATTTCATGAACGCAACTCCTCCTACACCTCTGCTGGGAATTTGATGAAACTTTACCGCAATGCTTGGCCTGATATGTTGTTGTGCATAGAGGTGGGGTTTTGCTCTTACATGTTCCGTTCAGAAGTTATGGCCCTTTGATACTTCCATTTACATTCGTTTTAATAGGAATATATCTTGTTTCTTATATTTTGTGTTAAGCAAAATATGCATTTTGCCCATAACTTTAAAACTACTTGAGATACTGCCTTGAAACTTGAAATATATTTTCACCATCAAAATCTACATCATAACCAACAAGACCCATAACCCTGCTTCCAATATTTTTCAAATTATGCCCCTTTTTCACTTACATTTTGTGTTAAGAAAAATATACACTTTGCCCTTAACTTTGTTTGGAATGGAGGGATTTCAAAATAACTTGGCACAAATGTTCACCATAACAAGGCGGTGTGTCGTGACAATACCCATGCCGGTAGGTCCAAAGTCAAGGTCACTGTAACTAAAAATAGAATTTTCTTGCAAAATCTTGTCCGTTTTGTAACTTTGTTATTTCTTATTGGATTTTTGAATAACTTGGTATAATTGTTCACCATATCAAGGCGGTATGTCACGTACATGCCAAAGCCATTAGGTGAAAGGTCAAGGTCACTGTTACTAAAAATAGAATTTTCTTGTCCGGGCTGTTACTTTTTTATGAATGGAGGGATTTCAAAATAACTTGGCACAAATGTTAACCATGACAGGGCGATGTGTCGCATACCATGCCCATGCCTGTCGGTCAAAGGTCAAGGTCACTGTTACTAAAAATAGAATTCTCTTGTCCGGGCTGTTACTTTGTTATGAATGGAGGGATTTCAAAATAACTTTGTTCAAATGTTCATTATGACAAGGCAGTGTGTCCGCACAATACCCAAGCCTGAAGGTCCAAGGTCAAGGTCACTGTTACTAAAAATAGAATTTTCTTGTCTGGGCTGTAACTTCATTATAAATGGAGGGATTTTAAAATAACTTGACACAAGTGTTAACCATGACAGGGCGGTGTATCGCGTATCATGCCCATGCCTGTAGGTCAAGGTCACTGTTACTAAAAATAGAATTCTCTTGTCCGAGCTGTAACTTTGTTAGGAATAGATTGATTCCAAAATAACTTGACACAAATGTTCATCATGACAAGATGGTGTGTTCCATACCATGCCCATGCCTGTAGGTCCAAGGTCAAGGTCACTGTTACTAAAATAGAATTTTCTTGTCAGGGTTGTAACTACATTAGGAATAGAGTAATTTCAAAATAACTTGGCAGAAATGTTCACCATGACAAGGTGGTGAGTCGTGTACCATGTCCATGCCTGTAGGTCCAAGGTCAAGGTCACTGTTACTAAAAATAGAATTTCCTTGTCCGGGCTATAACTCTTTTGAATGGAGGGTTTTCAAAATAACTTGGCACAAATGTTCACCATGACAAGGTGGTGTGTTGCGTACATTACCCATGCCTGTAAGTCCAAGGTCAAGGTCACAGTTACTAAAACTTGAATTTACTTGTTCGGGCTATAACTTTTTTATGAAGGAAGGGATTTCAAAATAACTTGGCACAAATGTTCACTATGACATTGCATTGCGTTACCACCAACTTCTTCACAGACATTTCCGTAATGAGAAGACAACAGTGCCACAAATACAAATAATTCACTTGATCATCAAGTTTATGCATATTCTTATAATTACTCGAACATCACTGTCTATGAAATGCTATTATTCCCATCATTGCACTTTAGTATCTGAAAACGATGCATAGCGGGGGCATCCGTGTCCTATGGACACATTTCTAGTTTTATTAATTCCGTCTGATTAGGGGATTGGAATTGCACATTAAGAAAATATTTAAATTAAATATCAGTTAAATCACTTATTTCGTGAAAACCAGTTTTAAATTCGAAAAGAAATGCTGCCAACATTTTACAGCCTTCTGCACGCATAATGATTATTCAATCTTACGTTGGTCGCTTCGAGTATTTTTGCAATGGCGGATGTTTAAAAGATGAAGGTTTGTTGGAAGATCATGAAAAGAACGCAACTGCCCGATCAGATTCTATTATTACTGGCATTGTGTTCTAGCAGATTTAGCTTCAAGTGCTGTGGTTTTAATTCTGTAATCGAGTTGCAGTATTTAAAGCTTTAGATAGATAGATAGACAGACAGACAAACAGACAGACAGACAGACAGACAGACAGACAGACAGACAGACAGACAGAATAGATAGACAGACAGACAGACAGACAGACAGACAGACAGACAGACAGACAGACAGACAGACAGACAGACAGACAGACAGACAGACAGACAGACAGACAGACAGACAGACAGACAGACAGACAGACAGACAGACAGACAGACAGACAGACAGACAGACAGACAGACAGACAGACAGACAGATTTATTTCGGCATAGGAAACATACAATGGTTTACATAATTTTTATACATATGAACAATAAAAATAAATATTACCAACAAATAACAATCATATAAAATGTTTAGAAGCAGAGATAACCATGGAATGCTTCAAATACCAAGGATAACCTAATAAAGTGCAAGCACTTATTTCCATTGCGGTCCTTTGTATTGGTTGCATGACCCAGAGAGGCAAACTAGTAAAAAGTAAAATAATAATAAATAAGTATCACTTTGTTATTATCAAACTATCACAGTGGGTATGGAATAAATATAAAGGAAAACATTAAACTACTTTGTAAATTAAAAAACTTTCTGTCTCAGCAGAATTTACCTACGCCGAAATAAGTAAGGTAAAACAAAAAATAAGATCATGAATATCCGTGCTAAAAAGTTAAAATATTTATTATAAGTTTTTCATTAAGAAATTTTTAATGGAGACTTTAAAATTGTTAAGATGCTTTATTGTTGTTAAAAATGAGGGTAAACTGTTCCAAAGTTTGGACGCTAAAAAGCAAAATGATTTTGAGCCGGAGCCTTTTACCTTAGGGAGACCATATCCACCTTTATTGCTGAACCTGGTATTGTAGCTATGGACAGAGTCTTGAGATACAAAAAATTCATCCATGTAACCAGGAGCCAGATTGTTCCTAACCTTAAAAACATGACATAACATTAAATGATGAACCCTTTTCTCAACAGGTAACCAAGAAAGATGATTAAAATGTTCTTTACGAATGCTGGCTCGGGCATCCAGATTAAGTACAAATCTTATCATTTTATTCTGAGTGGTTTGTAGCTTGTTTTTGAAACTTTGTGATAAACCATTATACCAAACTGAGCAGGCATAATCCAAGTGACATTGTACCAAAGACATAATAAGCAGCTTTTTCGTAAATTCTGAAAGAAACTCTTTTTTGCGGTAAAGGAATTTAAGACGTGAATTTGCTTTCTTAAGAATAGCATCGACCATAGAGGCAAATGACAAATGCTGATCTAGAGTGACCCCAAGATATTTAACTGACTTTGTAGGTTGAATGGAGGTGCCGTTACAATTAATGTCAAGAACGGACTTAGACTTAAGTTTGTGCTTTGACCCGAAAACAATGGACTCGGTTTTACCGAGATGTAATGATAATTTATTGTCAATAAGCCACTGACTAACTAAATGTAAATCTTCAGTAAGAGCTTGTTCCACTCTAGACAAACATTTGTGAGACACCAAAATAGCTGAATCATCAGCATAAAGTAATAATTTGTTTTTTATCACTGCTGACATATCATTAACGTATATCAGGAAAAGCAGTGGCCCAAGAATAGAGATGAAAAAGTACCAGAGATATCAACAAGTTGTTGTCTATCTGAAAGATATTAGCTGAACCACCTAACAATGTCCTTACCCAGGCCAGAAGCTGACAGCTTCATAATTAGGATTGAGTGGTCCACTGTATCAAAGGCCTTCTGTAAATCCAGTAGTAGCATGCCTACATAGTTACCTTGGTCAGTTTCTTTTCTAATGAAGTCTGTCAGGTAAATAAGACAAGTGTCAGTGGAAAATCCACCTCTAAAACCAGATTGAAATTTATACAACAGATCTTTATCAGTGAAATAAGATTCAACCTGATCATAGACCACCTTTTCAAGAACTTTAGACACTATGTTTAAAATTGAGACTGGTCTATAGTTACCAACTGATAATTTATCACTCTTTTTAAAAAGGGGGACAACTCTAGCAGATTTGAGTTCATCTGGAACAATAGCTTGAATAAGTGAAAGATTTATAATGTGTGTTATAGGACCAACAATAATAGATGACCCATCCTTTAGGAAACGAGAGGAAATGCCATCTAGTCCAGTCGCTTTGTTTAAACCTAGAGACTGTAAATATTTTAATACTTTGGTTTCACTTACCAAATCAAATGAAAAACTATTAGGAATAACACCTTTACTCGAGTAAAAACTGCTCACAAAATTACAACCAAACTTTTGTACACATTTAGGAAGCTTTTCAACTAATTTACAGGCTACAGTAGTATAAAAACTGTTAAAAGTCTCAGCAATAAGTTTCTTTTCAAAACAAATATTGTCATTTATCTTTAAACAAATGTTTGAACTTGAGTCTGTAGATGCTTTTTTAGAAGGTAAACCAAGGCTTTTGAGAGTTTTCCATAAAGCTTTAGAGTCAGTTTTATTTTGCTCAATGCTATTGGTAAAAAAATCTTTCTTGGCTTTATGCACTAACTGCTGTACATGGTTTCTTAAAGACTTAAAAGTTTCAAAATTGTCCTGACATTTATCATGTTTATATTTATGAAATGCTTTATCTTTTCCTGCTATAGCCTGGAGAATGTCAGAATCCATCCAAGGTTGGGACCTTTGCTTGATTCTTATTTGCTTTACAGGTGCAATACTGTCTAATACTGATAAAAATAATTGCTTAAAACAAACCCATGCATTGTTTACATTATCACTTAAAATAACTGGAGTCCAATCAATACATAGGAGCCTGGCTTGAAAATTTTCTTTCTTGTAATTCTTAGCAGACCTTAAAGTAACAGTATTGTGAGAACCAAAATAACATTTTCTTAGTTTTCTAGTACAATAAACCATACTATAATCACTAAAAGTTGTGTGAATAACACCAGATTGAGATATTTTATCACTATCTGAAACAAGGATAAGGTCTATGGCTGTAGAGCTGGTTGAACATATTCTAGTTGGCTCTTTTATCACTTGTGTAAGATTAAACATGTTTATAAACGAATTAAGACACTGTAAAAGAGGGTAAGATTTAGAACATAAAACATCTGTGTTCATGTCACCTAGTAAAATAGTTTCATATTGTAAAAAGTCATTGCTAGAAGAAAACACAAAATCTAATATTGAATAAAAGTCCTGCTGTGTAGGAGGTCTGTAGGTCCCGCCAACTAAGATTGGTTTGGTCTTGGGTAAAAAAAGTTCAATCCACAAAGCTTCTATGCCATCATGATCCAGGTCAGTTCTATTATTAAACGACAAGTCTCTTCTAATATAAATACACACGCCTCCGCCTTGTCTGTTACGGTCTTTGCGCAGAATGCAGTAATTCTTGATGGACACTTCGGAGTCAGGAAACGTGTTATCAAGCCATGTTTCTGTTACACATATACATGCAGCTTTGCATCTTTCGGCTATAATTTCTAGTTCATGCAACTTAAGTTTCTTTGTTTTGGGTGTAATGCATAAAACGTTTCGAAAAGCTTTTTAATGGTTGCCTAGAAGTAATTTACTGAACTTGTGCATGCTTGTTCATATGAGAACCTGATGAAACAAAAGTGTAAACTTAGGACCTGATTTAAAACCCAAGTGGCAGCATGTTTTTCCCTACCGTTTCAAGGCTTAAACCAACAAGTTCTCTTTTGTTTTTCAAACAAGGTGGTTTCATTGAGAAATCGATCAAATACTAAACGTATACTTTATTTTCATCTCTACTTGATAGCTATGAGGGAAGGTCATTTAAATGAGGCTATTCGTGATTTTAATATTCGTTTTTGCACGTTTATGGCCGATTTCTAATTATCGTGATAAAGGCTGACACATATATACTGATTGATTTCACGCAATTAATCCAAATGAACGTTGCTTTTATTCACAGTGGAGTGAAGATGCGAGCTACAATTATAAGATCTACGAGCTTTGTAATAAGGTTATTTTTGTAACAAAAGAATCCATTTTGCGATAAATTGAACTTCGTACCAATGTATCAAGTACAACACGCTGACATGACTACAAAATAATTAAACGAAATTTAAAGCCTACACATTTATAAGTGCTAATTTTGATTTGTTGAAAATGTAAACCGTCAAATAAATCAAGTAAAGGGTATCAAATACAAATGCGTTTTAAAATAGTTTTATTGTATAAATAGATATGTCTTTAAGGACATGACCATTTAGACTGAAAGTGAAAATCGTTTGAGTAGCTACATAGACAGATTTGCAGTTGTGTTTTTGCGTGGAATTTTGAATAAATTTACTTATGCATCTTGATAAATGACCAGACGGTTGTTAGCCTCGTGAACCTAATAAATTGATAAGGTAGACAAGAGGTGAATATAACTTTCCAGTAACAGCTCAAATGCAGTTTTAAATTTCATTTATTGTTTGAGATTCTTATTTCCTTTTAAAATTTACTATGTTTAAAATGTTTAAGAACAAGTGTTTTTGAGTGTTTTTTCGGAGTCAGTAAACAGTTTTCTTGTATAATGCCAGTCAATTTTTAATGTGTTTAAACAATTCAATTCATTCCTTAATTATTTCTATTTTATATTAAGAAGAGAGTGACACAACTTGTGAAATGTTCAAAGTTTTTTTGTATGTGATGATCAATAATCGGAATAAATAATTCAAACATTTTTCAACAGCTTTAGATTCTAACGGATCCTACAGTATCCTGGAGAGATGAATTGGCCACGATGTTTTACCATTAATAATAAATTATTTAGCAAATGATAAATTGTCAGAACACGAGTTGATTTTATTTATATTGATATATTCATAATGCCTGTGAAGAGACGTTAAAGTATGCACCTGCTTTGTGAATGATAGTATGTGCGCTGTACTCTATGAATTTCATTTTTGGGTTAATTGACTTAACCTTTGAACTCTATTAGGCGAAGAATTGGCTGAAGTAGTCGAACCGAACCTGGATTAATTGTAGAGTTTTGCAGATTTAGTGGCCTTGTCTTTCTTAGAAGGGAGGAATGTAGTAGTTTCATTAACATGCGACCACGGTAGCTCAATTGGTAGACCGTTGGGACGGTAAGCTTGAATAAGATTTGAATCTTTGTCGAGAACTACACCTTTTCTCCCCTACCCACCTCCAATGTTTGTTCACATTTTTTGACACTGAAATAAGCATTATAAGAAGTACATTTCTTCCCAGATTAATACTAGTCAAATAGGTTACTTAAACACAGCACTGGAAACTAAAAGCAGTTTTACGTTTTTAGTTGTTAGGTATATGTAAAATTTCAAAAACTATGGATTGCTTGATAATATTTCAAAAATACTATTTTGTATTTAAATTATTTACTTATTAAAATATGTTATATATATATATCGGTCTGTTTACGGAAAACACTTATTGCTCTTTAGGCTTACATGACGGTATGGGTATCACATTGAAAATGCGTTACTGTAAGATTTGTAGGTGTTTTACACGCCACAGCGAAATAAATCGATAGATGAACAACTGAATTAGAAAACACCATTACAAACACCACAACAAGTTGCTCTAGGCTTGATATTTTTTATATTTTATTATGGAATATGTTTATGGATTTCAAGTGTCGAATAAAATTTGTATTTTGTTATCGTAAGTTAGATTAAAAAAGAGTGATTATCATTTATGTCTCTATTTCCATCCAAAGTCGTCTGTGTACAACATGAAGTGTTTTATACTATACACGTCCCCATAGGGTATTTAGACGAAACTTCACCAAGGCAACTTGTTAATGTAAGTTGTTTTAAAAATTTGCAAAGGAAGATTAAAGTTGTTGCACCCTTGAATTTAAGTTTAACTCAAACAGCAAATATGTTTTTCTAGTATCATTTCCAATATATTATATCTTCGAAATTTGTATTTATTTTTTTATTGTTTGTTTCGTTTTTTTATTTGTGATTTCTTTTTCTTTTTATAAAGTATGCGACTCTGTAAGATTTGGTGCAATAGAAGGTCCTACTTTCTTCGTCTCAATGTACTTGTTACGTGTATTAAATTTCCTTTAAACCATGTATCAGGTTATATAATATGACCGAATGGTATTGTAGCAAAAATGATATAATCCACATTAAGATGATAGACGTATATTATTTGTGTGTAGAATATTTATAATACTTGAAATAAACGCATGAATGTAAAATGCAAACTTTCAGATTTAATTCATATTATTTTTTAATGATTGATCAACTTATTTCGTGAAATCTTTAAATAGAACAAAAACAATGGAACCTTAATAAACCTGTTTAATTAAAATACACATGATAACCTTTTCAATATATTACAGCAATATATAATTGTTTCCTTGTTCATTTTACTCCATCGTAATATATTGTGTATTAAGCCTCATAATATCTTTCACAATCCTTAATGAACGAGAAAAATACACCGAAAACGACCATTATTTCATGTAATTGTACTATCGTACTCAGTACTGTCGTACTCAGTACGTTCGTACTCATTTCTACTCAGATATCACATACAAACATTGGTAAAGTTACGAGGAAAATGTTGTTAAACGTTAATCTGGCATCCAAATAAGCTATAGTAATTCAACTTACATTCTCATTTGGAACTTAATTTCCGATTCAACTCTTCCAGTATTTGGTTTGTGAATATGTAAATAAACGCTAAAACATCTTTCATCTCAGGTTTCCTGTGATTTTGTCTCTATGATCTCTAGTTTATTTATAATACCAACATATGCACAAAGTGCCATTTGTTTGCAGAATTGTAAACCTTAAGAAATGTAATGTCTTCCGCCCTATTCAGAATCTTTATCATAACTAGAAACATGAACATTTATCACACGGGAAAATGTTTCTTTAAACAAATGACTTTAAGTCTTGAAATGATGTCATTACGTTTTGCGAACGATATAACTTATTATGCATTTCGAGGTAAAACAAGAATTATATAGTCAGTCTATGTGCTAAAAGCACATATAAGTTGCGTGAAAAATAGATAATTGTAGCTTCCTATCCGGAATAAATTAACAACTGAGATATCAAAAACATTAACAAAATGCACTTTTTCCCGTGAATTGTCCATATGAAACTTCGTTATGTTGAAAATTGATGTACATTTAGAATTGTACGAGATTCGAAGTTACAACAAAAATAACCTAATTATCTTTATTTTAGCCACAAACTATTCAAGTCTCCGTCAGGCAATGTTAATTGGCAAGCGCCGTGTCGGTAGGAATACCTGCGTTTACACTAGATCTACTACAAATACTCTTTGATTGCTTTATTTCTGATGATTGTATTCTGTGAGAAATATTATCAGCTATGGTGTACACACACTGAACCAAAATAGGCCAACGTTCTCCAAAAAAACCCTCTCCCTTTTCACAATTTTACTATTGCAATAGGCAGATACAAATCATTTGCAAGTATCACAGGTAATAAAAAAGATATTTGTTTAATATTTGTTGACATTTCACAGATTGATTTATAAACGAAACTATTAGAATATTTTTTCTTCAGTATTTACATACCAGTGTGGGAATAAAAAACCATAATGATTTTATTGATCGCGCACCAACGCGGAGACCGTTGGCCGATAAAGCAAACTTTTAGGTTTTGTGTTACAGAAAGGGTAGAATATCTGGTCATTGGATGTATCGCTTGATTATAATTAAAGTTTTTTAAAAAAGTGAAAAATGCAGTATATCAGAAATTGCGACAGACACAGCCTCCACACGCAGCCAAAAGTAGCGAGGAGAAAAGAGCAAGGTTATACAATAATCAGTTTGAAAGTAGACGCCACAAACAATTAAGGAAAGTGAGAACCAGAGCGGTTACCGCATTGGAACAGTCAGTGGAAAAACAATTTGCCGCTGGGGTATAAACCAGGTTCTTGGATGCACCAACCTCAAACTTGCCCCAAAAGGCAATCTGATTAAAATCATCTCCTGAAAACCGCTACGCTATCAGGATCTGACGACGAGTAACTAAAACGTGCTTTTATCACTAACCCTTTGAACCAATCAGATTGTCGCCTACAAAATCGCAAAAATGAAAGTGAAAGTAAAAATAGTGTTTCAAACCATGGAAAGTGTTGACAGCCTGCTTAAGACATATTTTACTGCAAATGATTGTGTTTATGTTGTATTGCATTCATTTCGATCTAATGACATCTTCAGATCATTTTGCGAATTATATAAATCATGCTTCCTAAGTCGACAATTTCTAAAAATAGTAATCGGGGAAAACCGCTATTACTTATGTATGTTGTCTGCGGGTCGTCATCAGATCTAACATTTTGTTAGATATGACTTTAGTGAGATTGCCCAAAAGGTTTTGAACAATCAAAGTTGTATTTGTAATTGATTTTAATGATTGGTAGTCGTTGAATGCGTACGAATATCCAGTATACAATACATTTCATTTGTTCTCGATAAGCACATATGTTGGTGTACTGTGAAAAGGCTTACAAGCTGTTACAAAAATTCAACATTTATAAAAGCCATGAAACAAATACTTACACTCATCAATTATTTTAGTTTATTGCTATTTCATTTTTTAAATTCACGACTCTGTATGCTTATTTTGAACTTTTCTACGCCTTTAACATGATTAAAATAGTTGTAATGTTTTGAAAATGAATATAAATGAAAAAAATGTAAAGCTAATTAAAAAATAAACCACAACTGTTTCATAAGTATTATCCAATGAAATTTTATTTGAAAAGACAACCAGTTTGGAATTCTGAGACGCATACCTCTGTGCCACTTGTAAATATATACAAACTAATCTATTTAAAGTCATTGATCTGGTTGAGCGTTGTGAAGGGACGAATCCTGGCGACAAGGGTATAAAACTGAGTATGAAAACCAGACTCAGATCTCTAGCTTCTTATTGGTCAGTTCTGGACAATGTGCCCAAGTTTTAACCTAGTATCACATTGCTTAGATTTGAGACTGGTATCCATTCTCAGTTTATAAAAGGACCTACTGTCGGAACCAGTAAAAATGATCCACCAAACAAGAAATAACAAACACTGTTGTCATTCGAAATAAATTCGAGATTTAATTGTTCAACAATTTGTTTTCTTCATAACGCACCAAATAATTCAATAACAAAGGTTACGTGATGCTCAGTTGTCTTGTTATTTACATAATCTTGTATGTTGAGCTCTTTATGATTGCTTTATGTTCTTAAAATATGTTTAACATTTAGATGAACTATTGCCAAATTAAAAAAATTAAAACCTCTGATTTCTTCTCAAACTTTACGAATAATAAGAGAAATAAAATTAATGTCGTACAACCATAAATTATAGGTAATATGTTAACAAATATTATTTTTTTACCATAGCCGGTAACTGAGGCACGAAAAAAAGTGTAGACTAAATTAGAAACACACCAGAATAGCAAAATTTGACGTTCATATTTGTCCTGAATTTTGACATTTGAAACTGATGATTACAACAAATGACATCGCATTCATAAAAAGGCAATCATGAATCTACCAACACATATTCTATGTATAGTATTTTGTAGGATTGTTTGATGCTCATATATTTGGGTGTGCGTACGCGCTTTTCAATACGGCTTACTTTAGTCTGGAAAATAAAAATACCAAAACAATTTCAATGAAGACAAATGTTTCTAAATAATAAACATATCATACAGATTTTTGTGAAGTATTTTTAAATGCATAGAACGGAAGTTTAAATTGTGTTCCATTTCTACAAAAATGTTTAACGGAACAGCAACCTTGTTTGCAAAGGATAATGTCATTTAATTGGAAAAGAGATGTTATTTCACGGTGAAGGTTTCACATTTATAATGGTCAATCGGAAACCTTTTCCGATGTCATAAGGCTAGAAATTATGTATTTCTTATATACAATAATGGATATATTCTTTCAAAGGAACGACGCCCAACAGCGTACTTTAATAAATGAAAAATAAGAGGCAACCGAGTCAATAACATAAATATAGGCAAACGATTTACAAACAACAATGAAAGTATCCGGAAGTATCTAGTTTCAGAGATGCTGACAGATATACTTTCTATTTTATCTAAGAATCGCATTTTATCCGCAATTCCCGTTATTTGCATATCGTGAATAGTTAGATTACAACAGGAAATTCCCATCAAACCAATGAAATTTGGACATCTTCCAAACGCCAAACAACATGGCATTTATTTCTAAATCTCATGTGTCTCTGATTTGTTCTTTTGTATTTCACTGACAGAGCATGAAACCTGTATAAGATTACACGGTTGGTGGTAAACATTATTTATTATTTATTATTATGGTTATTGTAATAAACTGGAAAGTAGACAAAAGGACTAGCAAATCCTAGGTCAAAGGGAGCATCATTTGATATCATTCCTAAAGTTCCGACGTAAAATTTTTCAGAAAAAACTGGTTTCCGCTCAAATAGAAACAGATTCAAATAATAGTCAGGGTTCTGACAAGAGTTGATAATTTGCGACTTATAAGTTGTCTTGTATACGTGTGTATAATAATGAGACAGTCTTCAAAGAGGATAGCCCTTTACTAATCTACAGTCTTATTTTGACTGGCGTTGTCTTCACGCTGATGTGCTTGTATTTAATACATGTAAAACTTAATTTTAGAGTCGATATTATCATACGGTTTTCTTTTTAGGTGTCAGCAGAACCATGAATATATGCCTTTATTTTTGTTACAAAAATTATAATATAATTTGTTTAAATAAATGAATTCGTAAAACGAAAGTACAGTCCAACCTGGGCTGAAGACGACCTGTGGATAAAGACCACATTATATTTGTCCATTTGGCCGATTTCAAGATCAAGTTTACATGTGAACAATGACGATCTGCTTTCAGAAACCAATCTTGCACTTTTCCATCTATAGAAAACTTTGAAGACACATTTGACTGTAATATTATATTAATTTCGAAATCGTGGAAAATTTTCCATTTTACTTAATTACAAATTACAAGGTCCTATATTTCGAAACATTATTTCAAATATTAACAAAGAGAAACATAATTTAACGCTACAAAGAAATATATCCAAAATATTTATTTGTTTATAAGGTTTGTTTGTAGTCACATCGTAAATTCTGCTTTTTGGTATGATAGAAGACATTTTGTGTTATTGGTCGATTATTCCGTTATTCGATTAGGAAAAGGATTCGGCTGCATCAATCAATAGCACTTTTATCTCAAACCTTCACTATTCTTCGGGGATTCTGTTTCGTAGATTTGTGACATAACAAATAAACAAAAACGAATGCCCATATAGTTATCATTTCCACAGCAATAAATTCTGAAACAATTTTCTGTGAATTCGTCTTTTTAAAAGAACAAAAGAGCAACTAGATATAATTGATATGAGAAATATTTAATAATAAAGTAAAATATGCATGACAGGAACATCACATACAATTAACGAGAAATAGAACCCGAGTGGTTACCGCCTTAGAACGGTCAGAAGGAAAACAATTTGCCATAGGGTGTTTAAACCAAGTTCTACATGTTCTATGGTGCACCAACCTCACACAACGTGTTCTCATATTAACAAACAAGTACAAGTTGTCTCGGTTAAAAACAACCCATCCGACAAATTTCCGTTCAAACGCACAAAAACATATAAGCAGTGAAAATAAAAATGATATTCCACTGTTTGAAAACAGTGAAATACCACTTTTATTTCACCGGGAAAATTCTATATTTCACTGAAAAACATAAAATAAATTATTATTATTGTATATGAATATAATGTTTTTATCTGTCATGATTTGATTCTTTTGTTCAGCTGATTAAATATAGAGAACGTAATATGCAAATCTCTCCGAATTTAAGAGAGCTGACAGTATACGGAATAGCAATTTTTCATACCGACCTTTTAATGCCGTTGAGAACGATATTAAAATTAAATGTTTGTGAAAGTACTGAGTAACGCTCAACCCGGTCTAGGCGGCGAAGGCAGCAATACGAATTTTGCTTTCTGTCCATGAACTGGCTCAATCAAATCGAGTCTGCAATATTTTCATATGATTTCCAAAAGGTCCATTTTTATTTATTTTGAAATCTATCATCTTAATCATATTCATTTCTATCTGTTCTACACTGATTGTACGCCATGGTGTCCGTCTGTCTTTTATAGGAAGAAGAGTAGTCTAGGGGTAGATCGTCGTACGCCTTACGTACTTGAAATACGTAAAAGAAAATCGAGGTCGCACGGAAGCAGAACTAATGGAAACATAAAAAGAAAATCACGTATTCGTTGTTCTATTCATGACCTACATATTATTTTAAAACAATCTGGCAGACACGCTATGCTATCTAGGTTAGCTTCTCTTTCTATATCAAGTTTGCAGAAACTGGATGAGGAAGCCGACGACATCGTCATTAGAACCCATCCATTTTACGAGGTTGCTAGTCTTATTCAGTGTTATACTCGGCATGTTCTCAGGCCGCATATTGACTTGGAATCTGACCATCAAAGACATTTCCTTAAAATTTCTTTTTTAAATAAAGGAATAGATTTTATTGACCTTCCTAGTATATTTAAAGATAAAACAGTTCAATCGGCGGTTCCTATTTATTTTAAGAATACTGAATCGCCTATGGTTTGTTATAAATACAACAAACCAACTAGAAATACAATTTTTAATTACAATAAAATTACATCGGATTTACAGATCATTGAAAATACACCAAAATCTTGAGATTGTTTAACTTCTAAATATTGCTATAAGCCTGCCGGTCATATTGTTACCGGTGATCTTAATTTAATCAAAGACTCTAGAATTCGTAATTTAATTTCTAAAGGTCCCAAATATAGAATATCATCCAAAATTGACTTTAATGCATGCCGTGCAGAAATTGCCGAGTCTTTGAACTTATTTTGCAATAAATGGTGCAAAAGAGAACATTCCGAGCCTAATGCACTTTCTAACTGGAAAAAGCACATATTCAAAATAATTGACACCCGTATATCATTTTATGAAAGAAACATTGCTTTATTACCACCTCGACCTCGTTTTAACTTTCGTCATTTGAAAAAAGGAATTCAAGACTTTCATAACAGATTTGTTTTAACACCTGCTGATAAGGCTTCTAATAATGTAATTATAGTGTGACGAATACACTATATTAATATTCAAACTGAAGAACTGAACAGCACTAATGCTTATATACTGACTTCTTCATCTGAGAGTGATATTGTTACTGCACACACTCTACAAATTACAAAATTTAGAATCAGTATTGAGCCGAAACAAGACAAAGTACCTACTATGTATTGGTTACCTAAAATGCATAAAACACCGTATAAAGCAAGATTTATTGCTAACTCTAGTTCTTGCACTACTACTAAATTATCTGTGCTCTTAACATCTTGTCTTACAGCTATAAAAGAACACGTAATTAGGTATTGTGATAAGGTTTTTGAAACTTCTGGCAAAAATTTATTTTGGTCGATTAAGAATTCAAATGACGTTTTGAATAAGCTTAAATCAAATAATTATCGGGCGTTCTGTTTGTCTACTTACGATTTCTCAACATTATACACTTCGCTCCCTCATAATTTAATAAGAGACAAACTAACCAGTCTCATTGAAAAAACGTTTGCTAGAGAGAATAAAGCCTTCATCGCTTGTAATGAACATAGGGCATTTTTTACAGATGGTTCTTATGATAATTATACCTTATGGACTTGTCAAGACCTTATAGAGTCGCTAACTTTCTTACTAGATAATATTTATGTTAGATTCGGTACCTCTATTTATAAACAAGTAATAGGCATCCCAATGGGTACTAATTGTGCACCCCTTGTTGCTGATCTGTTTTTATACTGTTATGAAAGAGACTTTATGTTATCTCTTTCTACTGAACATCAAGATGATATAATTACAGCTTTTAACAACACCTCGAGGTACCTTGATGATTTATTAAATATAGACAATAACCATTTTCCATTACTGGTTAATAAGATTTATCCTAAAGAACTACAACTTAACAAAGCGAACACTTCAGAAAAGCAAACAAACTTTCTCGATCTAAATCTGTCCATTGAAAATGGTTATGTCACTACTAAAATTTATGATAAAAGAGATGATTTTAATTTTAATATAGTAAATTTTCCGTTTTTAGACGGCGATGTTCCCCGTGCAACATCTTATGGGGTTTATATCTCACAGCTTGTTCGCTTTTCAAGAGCTTGCAACAATGTTAATGATTTCAATGAACGTAATCTTTGCATTACAGAAAAACTTTTAAAACAAGGTTATCGGTATCACAAATTAAGGAAAACCTTTTGCAAGTTTTATCGCCGATACCCAGATTTAATTCATAAATACAAATGCAGTTTAAAATCACTTTTGCAACAAGGTATTTCACAACCAGTTTTTTATGGAGATTTAATTTATAAACTTAAAAAGATAAAAAGCAGTGTTAATTTCTCCCGGTTATTCGTAAAAACCATCTGTAAATTTAAAAAGAAAGGTTACCAACATGATATTTTACAGCGCTCTGCAGGCCTAGTGATTAACCCTTCTACAGTTGATCATTATGCTTACCTCTTTGATTGCACGACGGTGGCAGGGGTTTAAGAGTTTATGAAGGTTAATGGGGAAATCTTTTCTTAAAAGAACATAGAGGCTCGATTTGTTTCTTTTATCCCTGTCATCGTGTTCTTGCTGATTTTACTCCAGATGCTCTGGTCTCGGAAAGATCATTGAGTACCCGCCCTTTGGCTTTGCAATGCTATTAGCTTCTTATGTTTTTATGTTTGTATGCTTTTGCATACAACATTGTTGAGCTGATGGGTGGGTTGGAGTTATTTCACCAAGACAATTTGTACTTGTCTTGTGATACGAGAACCTGTTGGGGCAAGTGTGAGGTTGGTGCACCCTAGAACCTGGTTTAAACCCCCAGTGGCAATTTGATTTGCCACTGACCGTTCCAAGGCGGTAACCCCTCGGGTTCTCATTTTTGTTTTTTGTTAGTGGCGTCCTTTTTGAAACTGATTATTTTATTAACCATGCTCTCTCCCCCTCTCTTCTTCTTGACTGTGTGGGGAGGCTGTTGTTTTCTGAATGTGGCAATTCCTGATATGCATATTTCACCTTTTTATCCAGAGATTGCAGATTCGAATCCAACCATGGATGAGATTCTTCTCTATTTCCATATTTATGAGATATGATTTCAACCTAGTAAGCAGTCAGCGAGCGTGATTTAAATAAAATGAAAAACCTGATTCACAGTCGATGTAAAATAAAAAAATTAAATCTTATTTTGTTTTATATAATTGTTATCGCTCCATTTTTCGTTTGATTTTGAAAAGTCTGGTGAAGTCTTCGATAAGTCTTACATAAATATTTATCGCCATTTTCTCGTCGTGAACGTGATAGAATTGTGTTTCTGTTTAGTAAATAAAAGCAAACATCGAAATGAACGAATGAAAGCCCCAATAACAATAACTGTTTTATCTCCGCTCCGTTGTAAGCCTCTTACAGAGTATTTGAGAGTTTCTTCCAATATCATGGCACTTGAAGCTACTTTATCGGAGACTTGACGGCCCTGCTGCTATATAACTATTGACTTGTGAGTGTTTGGGTAAACTAGAGCTTTAAAAGCTTTGTAATGTTTTTTCATGGTTTACCGTTGTCAGGTAGTTTCTTTGAATTAGATTAATTTATTTTTTAACTGTTATTGAGAAAAACACTGATTACTGTGATTGAATAAAACAAATGAGTTTGTCTTACAAGTGAAATGAAAAAGTGATGTCATTCAGCATGTATTAGATATATAAAATCTGGAAATTAACGCCAAATAGATAAAAGCGTCAGGTGAGTTTATTGAACTAGTATTCTTGAGGACTAAACATCATGAGAATTAAATAATATATCGCATGAAAACTGCCATGAGTTATGACTATTTTAAGGAATGATTTTAAGAAGAAAACACTTACAATTTCCTTACAGTCAATAAGAAGTTCACCATTTTATAAGGGAAATTTCAAAAATGAGATAACGCACGAACATTAACAAAAATAAATGGAAAAAACAATATTGCAGCAGAATATATTTTTATTTAAAGAAAGCATCAGGCTGTTAATTAACCGTTTTTAATGAAATTTAGTAGATATAGACTACAGACAACTCCCTGTCGGAATTATGTCATTCTTTATTCAGTGCTGCAAAAAGGGAAAAACCAATTTAAATGACATATGACCCAAATAAAATGATGGGGTTTGGGGTTCAAATTTTGGGGTTTATGTATATTCAGTTTACTTTTTGATCAATTTTACTCATAAACCTACACGTGTGATGTATACAACAACCGGAATTTGAGGAAAAGCCGCGTTTAAAGTTAAGCAAACAATCTAGGAGGCATTTAGAACCTTAGGCTGAGAATTTCTGAAGCGATGTTTACCTTAAGACCGGTTCGAATCTATTTTAACATTGCGGTGGAAATTTTATTTTGTCCGATGACATTGGAGTATTTTTCAAATTGTCTAGAAATAGATGAAAATACATGTAGAACTTTGAAAGCCACCGAACACGTAAATTTATGAAAATATGGTAGGTTCGGTTGGATTGGTTCATGGGCATATTACTGACCACGCCGCCTAGACTCTGGTTGAGTACAATTCAATATTTACACCGATAAAAGTTCAATTTGGTAATTACGGTGAATGTGATGCTTTTGTTAAACGAAGATATGTAAAAATATAATATGAAAAAGAACATTGTCTGCAACAACGTCTTAGAAATAAATATTAAATAATAAACCATTATTAAAAGACACCCACACAAAACATGTTTAAACCTTGCCTTTTTACATACTAAGAGAGGTATGTACAGTACATGTAAAAAGATATGCCGAAATATAATAAACTTCTCGTAAAAGCCGTAACAAAGGACATGATAAAACACCGCTAAGAAGACATACTTTGTCTTGTTTGATGAAAACCTTGTAATAACACATTATTATAATTATATTACTGTATCATAAATATTCGTTATTCCACGGTTTTATAGAGCAGTAAATTCCTGGCATGTTCTCAGTGTTACAACACATTTACCTTGTTCTGACAGAATTAATTTGCACAGAACATGGGCAATTGGATTGGAACATGGCTGTTGAGTTGGAGCGAATCCACCGAGACAAGATGCTTTGGTGAATTAACTCTAATCGAGCAGACTTCTTGAGCATATGCCAGTTGATATCCGAAGCGGATTTGTTTCTCTAATTTGAACCTGACTGGAAAATTGCGAGTTTGAGACACCAAAGAACCTGAATAAATTTTCAGTGACAAATACACTTTCCACTCTCTCTCTCTCTCTCTCTCTCTCTCTCTCTCTCTCTCTCTCTCTCTCTCTCTCCTCTCTTTGACTCTCTCTCTCTCTCTGTTACAGTCGTCTGTCTGTCTGTCTATCTGTCTGTATGTCTGTTTGACTTATTTTCCGAAAGGAAATATCATGTTACAAGATATGATGACAACATATATGGAGAGAGCACCTGTTTTACCAAATCAAATTGGTACATTGTATGTTGTTGGCAAGATTAATATAGATATACACTGAGTGAGGGAAAGTTATATTTGTATTTTAAATTAGTATGCCATATGGTAAAAATAAACATTGCGGACAGCGCCATTGACATAGAAAATTCTGTGTAAAAATAAAGCTCAAACGCAATTGGGAATTCAAATAGATTAAGAAGAATAACGTATGGTCTGTCTGTTTTAAAGAGCTTTTTCAAATTTTATAGTTGATCTGTTAACGTATCATCTTTTTTTTGTCATAGAATAATCGACAGCTCATCACCTTTTGCAGCTTTTCAGTGTAGTGATCAGTTTCAATTACCTCCCTTGATGGCAATATTCTAATTTCAAACCATGCATAATGTTAATTGTGCAAGTATACTTGAATCTCCGTTTTAGGGATACGGATGGTATGTACGGTCTCTGTCTCTTGCATGGTTGGCTAGGCGCTGCAGTTGTGTAGCTTTGTGGTTATGCATACATTTGTTTAGAATCAAGATTTCTGTATGAACTGACATAAAGATATATAACCAAACAAACAATTAAATAAGAGCTCACGATTTCTGAAGTCACATATCATTTGGAAAAATAACATACATTATTCGACATGACTAAAATCCTCTTCTACTTTGAAAAAACTTCTCTCATGATCAATACAAACAAAATTGGTGGCCGTTAAACATGTTAAATAGATCGTATTCGTTAATTCAATAATAGATGTTTTTGCATATAACATTGAGATTGTCCTTCCTAAGGTTGTTTGTAATTCCCCATATATGTGAACTCTTGATTTACTTTTGTTATCACTCGAAGAAACTTATGTAAAATAATAGCAAAAAGTTTTTTATGTTGAGAAGCAAATTTTGATCACTTGTCACAACATGTTCTCATAGGAACAAACAAGTACAAGTTGTATTGGTTAAATAATTCCAACCCACCGATCAGATAGAATTGTTGGCGTATACAATTTAAGTTTATCGCAATTTGCACTTTTAGAAACGTAGTAGTATGTTTTTTTTCTTATTTTATCCTTTGGAAAACGATGTCTCATTTTTAAACGATATTAAAATTGTTTTTTTTAGGCAGCTTACGTCAAAGCGATCATATATAATGAATTTTTGTATAAACAAGTAGTCAGGCACCAGGGCACGGTCGATTCTTTCCGTTAATCATTATTTATTGAAGTACAACGAAAAAGTTGGGCTTAGGTATCCGACGATTTTTAAATAACTGCTTATGATGACGTCGATACAGTTACTATATACTTTTAGCACCCTCACTCCCTAAAAAAACTCGTTTCTTATAGATGTATATTTATATTTTCCGACACTATTATATCAACTGTTTTCTGTTGTATCCAACACAATCAAATTGTTTATTAATGTTTCTCTATTTATCGCAAATACTTATGCGGCACGACATGGAATTATCCGGTGTCTTGGCTAAATGTTTTGGTATTTTACTATATTTGGAACGAACATGCAATTATCTATTAATTTTTCTTAACTAATTTTAGCTTTTGTTACACATATTGACGGAAAACATATGGCGTTCTTTCACTGAATAAAAAATAATTTTATTATGTTGTCGTCTGCTCAACTGTCCACACTAGGTATTACCTTTAGACTTGACGCACCTCATTTCAAGTGCAAAATTGTCATAGTAGAAAATATCGCAGGCTCGTTTCCCGTTTCCGATTAAGTATTTAAATGAACAGGAATGATAGGAAAAGCTGGTTCCTTTGACGGATTCTTGGAAAGTTTTTACTTCTTTTTATTTGTTTAAACTTTCTGTTTTATCCTGTTTACTCTGCATTCTATCAGAAAAATACTTACGAATTAAATCTGAGGATGTGAATTAAACAACAACAAATTGACAACACAGAGAAAAAAATATGCTTAAAGCACAACACAACTAAAAGAAATGCGCTTGTTTCTATTTATATGTCCTTTGTTTTCTGTTATTAAAGCCTATCGTGTGGCATTTATGTTCCAACTACATGTATATAAACTACATGATTGTATATAAAATATATACTTAGTGAAAAATTATAAATTATATAAGCAAAGCTCGTCTCCTATCTGAAAGTGAAACAATAATATTTCTTAAAGATATATTATTTTATAATATTTCTAATATCGAGTTCGGGCATCAAAGCGAGAAATGTCAAAATCAAGCTTTGACTTTAATTGGCATTCAATAGATATAGGTACAGATAAATTTACACATACTTTGTTAAAGTAATACAATATTAGCTCAATGTTTTAACGAAATTTGCCCCAAGAGAAGGAGTTGGCTTTTTTGATTGATAGAATTGATAAGCTTTGATCACGGGGAATCCGACCATGCCAATTGATTCTGATTCCGCTACTTAAGTAGAATGGCGAAAGCCAAGGATATATCGCTTTTTTGCTTCAAAGAAACAGTCTTGATTAGACCAATGGACACAATTCTAAATAGTATTTGTCTTGCTTAATGCTTTGTAGTTTTTGAAGAACAGCGTTCGAAATCGATAAGTATTTTATGTGTATCTATAACTGATTAAATACATGTAGATAACTAGAAAGTCATCTCGTAGAAAATAAAAAAAAACAACATATTGTTGGTTTGTAATTATGTTTTAGAGCGGAACCATTAAAATACATATATCAGAATAATAGTTGTTTTAGGTAATGCTATTGACAAAACGTTATTACACGACTCAGGGCCCAAGATCATAAAACTAAGTTATGAGATCAGTCTCAAGGAACTTTGTCAACGCTTGCATATTTAAGAATTCTTGTATTTAAATTTTGGAATTTTGAAAGAATATATTTGAACTAACGCCAACCGATTCGCAGAACAGCTATTTTATAGTAAAGTTGGTAATTATAAAAATTATAGCAATTCTGCATCCATAAATGTTTGAAATTCACGGTAACCAAATTATCCTACGATTCGCATAATATTACAAAATCATAGTCTACTTTAGCCATGGTGAGCAAATGTTTTTTCTTTGTTTGTAAAATAGCAAGTTTAATGTGTGCTTGCTCTAGACAAGCTTATTGATGAGCAAACAATATCCTCTAACGATGTTGTTAGGCAAGAGCGAGCAACTAGGGAGCACGTTCGCTGCCATAATAATGATGAACACTACTACAAAGACTCAATCCTATTCTAAAATGATTGACTTGCATATCGTTTTCTATTATAAAGTTTGCATGGTATGCCAAAGAACAAACAAGTTTTCGGAATTGTCCAGACGATTTATTAAAATAATAAATTGTGTTCAGGCAGATGATAATAGTTTTTAAAGAAAGAAACTAAGTTTGAACAGACACAGGCATTTCATTCCAAACGAGGTTGATTAGTTTGCTGCCCCGGAGGAAACATTTTGGCGTCCATCAGTCTGACGAATGAAAATACTTTGTCAGAAATAATAACAGTCATTATTTTCAAGATGATCGCAATGGTTGCCAGCAAATAATCACTTTGAGCTTTATGCATCCGTCAATGAAGTATAACGTAAAGAGCTTAATATATAAATAATTGATAAAATATGAATTGTATTTAATTAACAAAAACATGCTGATTTAACAAGTGTCTAATTAATTTTTCAATGATCAGCATTAAGAATGGGAGAAAATGGTTTAAACTATTGATTGTGATTAAATAGTTTGAAGACTGTGTTGAATTCCAATCAATCAGCAGCTTAAGCTCAGAGATTGAAGACTGATCTTTAGTCTCGGTTTTATGATCACGAACAAATCACGATTAAATCACGAGTTATACTTTTTATCAAACAAGAATACAAAACATAATGGTACTATGTACACCCGCCGCATACGCATATATGGGAAAGCTAAGCAAGAGAAACACCGCCCCTCTTCCCACACAAACATCCAAAAATCAGAAAGAAAAACCATAAACCGTAAAAGAGCAATATAGAATTTGCACTTATGAAGTTTTATCACATGCTTATCATTGTAATACAGCAATCACCCAATTTCTAAAGTATTACACATGTGATACACAATCTAGCATTCTTTGGTATTTCCTTTTATTGGTCTTAAAAGTCATTAACATACAAGTGAGCATTGACAACAGCTTTTCCAAGAGTCATGAAAGATTTGCTTAACAAAAAGTTAAACGTTCATATCGATCCACTCTGAAGACTGTCAGTGCATGCTAGTCAACTAATTCTTTATTTTTTGTTATAAAATTTTATGGAACATATTATCACGTGACTTTCTAGTTATCTTTAATCAGTTATAGATTATTTGTTTGATTATAAGATTTGAACTGTCTTTATAAAACTAAAACTAAAAAATCCGCTTCTGATTAAAATATGGATCACTACGCTTTTATTTCAGGAAAAATGTCACAATTATAAGTTCTTCAAAAAACTCTGTATTTAGAAACGCTTAAAAGTGAACAGTGGTTATAATTGATGTCAGAACAGAAACGAATCGGAAATCCGGATAAATCATCAACTTTAAAGCAAATTCCGGTTCCAATCAATTATGTAAAGTCCACTTTATTAGATTAAATAGTTACATTTCAAAAAGGATCTTCAAGACATCAGTAGATGAAACAGTTACAGTTCAAAACGTTAAATGATTTTACTCTTTGATGCTTTGAGAATTAAACAAAATATAAAGCGGATGACATAAGTCAGTTAGCTTTGACAAAAAAAATGAAATATGCATATCAGGAATGGCCACATCCAGCATACACAGCCTCCCTACACAGCCAAAAAGTAGAGGAAAAGAGAGCATGGTATTACAATAATCAGTTTCAAAATGGACGCCACAAACAAATAACGAAAGTGAGAACCAGAGGGGTTACCGCCTTGGAACGGTCGGTGGCAAAACAAATTGCCACTGGGGGTAAATCTAATATTATATGGTTTAATATATTTTACCTAAACTTGTTGTAGTTAGGTAGCATGGCATCGTATACCCACACAGTTTATTCTAAAAGATGCAACTTTAGAAAATCTCAAAAGTTTAGAATATTTTTTGCTACTTAGTTTTGATAGTAATACTTTGAAATCAAAATATTTGATGCACCATTTCTTTTTTGTTTTGCAAGTATAGGTAGACTTAACATCAGAGTTTTAAAATGGACTAGGCGGGACAACCTTGGTTCGCCATATTACCTGCGTATTACGGGTACGGGATATTCGTCTGCAATTTTCTTACTCCACATTCAGCGCGAATGTTGTTTTTAATCGAAGGCAATGTCATCGGGCGTGATAAAAATACGTTGAAAAAACGTCTTTGACAAACGATGTTAAATAAAATAAATTTGAACTGAAATCAATAAATTTACTGTAATGAAGATAGATGGATAGTGTAAGCTACATGTTTACAAAATTTAATGTACTTATTGTCGATTAACAAAATACATTTTATTTTATTGATACCGTCGTGGAGTCGCTAATTAATTCCTGATGCTCTTGTTTCAGTGCGATATGGTGCACCTACCCATTTTCGCTTTACAATACTAATAGCTAATTAACTTTCGTGCAATTGCCGAAACAGGTTCTCATATGAACAAACAAGTACATCTTGTCTAGCTGAATACGTGAAATTAATAACGATGATATTAAGTTTTATCTGTTTATCAATTAAAATAACAAGGAAGGAAACACATTGTATCTCATGAAAAGTTGGACATTAATAGATATATGATGCCTCCTCTCTAACCCAAGTTAATGTTCAATATGAAGACAAATTCGTGAAGGTAAATTGAAGAGTTTACTTGTACCTGTTAATTGTAAATGTTGTTGATACTTCTGAAACACTCTTTATTGGCTGAGATCGTCTTATTACAAAACCAAGCTTACACAAAATATTAAAGGAGAATATTACAAGACATCTTATAATGGTTTATTAAAATGAGTTATTAAATTTGAAAAGCGTTTCTTTCCATTATTACTTCTATATGGTGATAAGTTTCGAATGACATTGACTAAAATTAAGAATCATATCATAACTATATACATGTATATATCTGATAGCAGACTAATAAAATACGTAGCAGTTTAATGTATGAACCTATTTATTAAGAGAAGATACATTAGTCCTAGAAAGATGTTTTGACATATTTTCTTTCCTGAACGAACTTAACAGATAATACATTCTTTAAACAATTGCTTTGACTTCTTTTTGCTGTATAAGATTCCATATCCTCCATTTCAAACCTCAATTTATCATTTCTCTACTATCAACAATAAAATGTTTTGCACAATCTTTTTACATCAATAGATTGATAATTTGTCATTCAACAGTTACGTTTATGATTAACGTCGGAAGTGAAATGATGCACCTGACAGTGTATTATTGGAACATATTGTGCTGCGTCTAAAAATTAATTAATCATCGAAAGATAAGATTCTTGTATGACAAAACAAATTTTCTCTGACATTGATAAAGACCAACTGCTGACTTAAACGTTGTAAATTATTACAGAATAGATCAATCTTGGTGGAAGAAAAATAGACTTTTGTTAAAATATATTGGGGAAATTACTTTAAACGATGAAAAACATTATTCGAATTACTAAAATATAAAAACAGGTCAATGTTATTTTCAAGACATTATCTGTGTAATCATTTTTCAGGTATAATTGTTTTATTATTCTAAAAAAGTTAGGCTCTTCTATGATTTTAGTTTATGTTTAGATTCCTAAAATCCTGTTTGATAGAGTTTCTATTGTCTAAATTCAATTTTGTTTGAAGCGAGCGAAAGGTAAACCATGGTTTATTAAAACAGTGTCAATGTTTGGTTTATCACATATTCATAAAGACTTACTTTGTCCGAAATCAGCGTCAATGTTTGGTTTATCATAGAAATTTCCTTTGTTCCAAGGATAAAATCACTCTGGTTATCATATTCGTTAATTGTTTGTGGTATCTTTTTGAAAATGATAATTGTATAAACCCATGCTCTACTTTCCTATATGCTTACCATTTTATATGAATGTTTCAATTTTTAGAGGGCATACATCTACGTTGATAATGAATTGGAAATTATTGATAAACGCTGATTATGTTAAATAGAGACTATACTTGTATTATATGTTCTTGCATTATGATAGAATCTGTGTTTAGGAGAAAATGGTTTTAGCACATTCTTTCAAAAAAGGAAGTTCATCTTAATAACATTTAATTTAGAAGGCGATTTTGTGTGCTGAAAAACACTAACATATTATCTGTGTTAATTGTTGCTTGAAAGATGGCATATCATGAAAAAACGGAAAATAACATTTACACCTAATACAAATTTTTGTTGGAATGATTAATATGTATGTTGTTTTCTTCATCTAGAAGTATTCATGTCATATTTAGCCTTTTCTATTATGACAATCGATTTCCATCGATTTGATAAAGTTAAAATTAATAAGTAAAATAAAGATTTTAATAAATTGTACAAACACAGATAGCAGTCATGTGAGAATATGTTTATACTAGAAAGTGCTTTAGAATCTCATTTACATGTGACAAAAACTAGACTTAAAAGTAAGTTGAATGTATCGAGTCATACCACATGATTTTCTACAAGTTTCTGGTAGTTTTAAAATAGGTTAACATTTCTACAGTATCAAACCAGGCCACACAGCCTGTCCTCAAAGCCATCAAAAACAGATACGGATAAAATGATTTTATAACACCACTTGATTGAAAATATCACACCCCGAATAATTACCGGACAAGGACTACATGGATGACCGCCTTGGAGCAATAAATTATAAACACTTTCATAGCTCAAATTACCACGCTTACGGAACCATTTTCCTTCAAAAGGAGAAACAACGCCGAATTTGAGTATCCAAATGATCAACACATTCCGCAGGAAAAAAATTCACACATGAAAATATCGCAAGTAAGCCTATGGCAATGGCAATCAGTGCAAAACTCCTAATGAGACCAATTCAACAGAAACACATTATACCACATCACTCACCA
This sequence comes from Corbicula japonica, assembly GCA_038501625.1. NCBI lineage: Eukaryota > Metazoa > Mollusca > Bivalvia > Venerida > Cyrenidae > Corbicula > Corbicula japonica. Next base: position 297,242 of record JAZAYU010000112.1, on the reverse strand, counting down.
ACAGCAAAATATGTCAATTAATGCCGTGCCATTAGATTAACGCACATTCGGACTGTAATCTAAAAATAACATCCTTTTTTATTTCAAGCTCATGTAAAATGATTATCAATATTTTAGGTTTAGTTTGTCATTATTATCATTGGAAAAAAGAGTCGTTTTACCGTCTAATTTAAATCTTAATCTAATTTAAATCAAAATGTTATAATTTTCGGAATTTAATACTCTCGAAACACGCTTTAAGCATTGTCCTTAAAGAGTGTTTTCGTTTTGCTCTATTCCTAACACTTTTTTTCCTTATGAAATCGAAGTTCTTATTATAAATTGTATTAATCCTTACGTTTGTAATAATTATAAAATAATTTAAACCTGCATTGAGACACTGATTTTTCAGTCCACAATGTCTTAAGAGTAACGGTCTTGTGCATTTGAGTTAACACAGTGATCAATTCGAAAGCAATGCTAATTAGAAAACATTTTAAAACAAACGATATCATAATAATTACATGTAGATGCCGAAAACTCTAAGGAAACACAACTAAAAGAAGCTTTGCTACCGCCTTTAAATCAATTAGATGCCAATAAAAAGGTTAAAAGCATATTGAGCCCTAATAATGCTTAACATAACCAGACTGTTTATATGAGAGATAATAAACTTATAATTCATATTATGCCATTTATATGAGTTTTATATGATCTGTGAAAATAACTCACAATTTGGCATATCCCATTGGTTTATTTGTTTTCCACTTAATATTCACATGAGAAAATCTAACCCACGTATGCACATACGCCTTAATGCCTAATGCTGATAAAACGCAAAATGTGAATTACTCGTGCTAAGTATGCTATTAGTTCAAATCCTTGATCAATATGATTATTTATAAGAGGCCAGATTCGAGCCTTGGTGCCGAACAAACATAAATATTAAAATAGGCTTGATGTTTTTAGTATTAAACACTCATTTTGGTTGTGACTTCTGAAAACCCAGGTAAAATGATCATACACCATCAATGCTTGTTCTACGTGCTTGTTAACTAAAGTTATATTAACTAATCAAATTATTCAGTAGAATTTAATTTACTGAATAACCTTTCGGCAAGTTGAGTCAGTTCTACAGGTAAAACAACCGCATTTATATCACCTGCTATTACTTTTCATTCTCACTATGAAAGATTGTTAATCTGATATCTTATCGCATTTTCTTCTTAACAATCTTTATTCCACGATGTTGTATCAAACAAAAATCAACTGAATGACGCAAGCAATTACAATGTTTATATAACAAAGAGTGTACCGAATAATATTGCTTTTATCTTCGAAATGAATATGTATTTCAGAAAGTACAAAGGATATGTGAAAACTGAAACTTATTTTTTTTTATTTAATTAACTAGTTTAACACATGATATTTACTTGCTTTGTACAAGGGATACGTATCAAGAAATGAATAATATATTAGAATGATATATAATATATTGTGCAATGTCTCTTCAAGAATGTACAAGAACGGAAAAAATATGTGATTGGTCAATTCATTACCAAGTAAGATAACTCAGTTTTTTCATTTTGGTTAATAAAACAGTCACTTAAAACCATGATTCAAAATTTCTAACAAACAGTGTTTTAAGATTTTCCCTAAATGTGTCTACAGAATCACTATTTCTCAATAGACAGGTAATTTATTCCATAATTTTTGACCCGCTGTTTTAAAACTCCTGTCACCAAAAGTTTTGTGTTTTTGAATGGAAAATTATAACAGCCTGTGACGTGGTCTGACGATCTCAACCTACCTCTTGGTAACTGCTCAGATAACATTTCAGTCAAATAAGCCGGTGCTATTCCCTTAGAGCAATTGAACGTGAAGTCAAGATCTTGAATTCAATTCTGGCTTTGATTGGAAGCCAGTGAGGTTGCAACAATGCTAGTTTTGAACTGTCATACTTGCTATATTTTAGGACATGTTTTGCGCACATATTTTGTATCCTTTACATCTTCTGAATATCACATTTAGGAATATCAAACAGAATTACATTACAATAATTTAGATGGGAAATAACAAGTGACAATACTAGAATTTCAGTAGCATCTTTGGTAAGGTACTTTCTAATGTTCTTTTATTCTAAGATAATTAAAATTGCAGTTTGGCATTTCCTCTTGACATGATCTTTAAAGGTGAGGTTTTCATGCAAGAATGCTCCAAGATACCTGATAAAGCTTACAGACTTAATATTGTCACCAGCAATGTTTGTTTCTGAAACTGCACATTTCTGAAGTTGTTTCCTACTTCCAAATAGAATAAACTCGGTTTATGAAGAATTCATTTTCAGTTTATTTTGCTTCATACAATCATCTATATTCTATGCACAACTCTCCAGTTACGCTTCTTTCTCCTTTTCTACTGATGTTGGTTGAATTTTTTTTAGCGATGTGATCGGGGGAATAACATCAAATAAAGTACCAGCATATGTTAGATAAAGCCAAGGCCCCATACAGATACCCTAGGGAACGCGACATTGCAGCGGGCGTAGAGTTGAAAGATCCAACCTGAGTCAACTATCCTTGACAAGGGAAATAGCTGGTGCCTTAATGTACTCTATTGTTGTCGAGAGACGTTAAACAAACTAGGTTTTGAAAGTCATGATTGAATCTGTTTTAATACATGTACAGGGACATAACACACAAGAATAATGTTCCAAAGTAACCGCGAAAGAGAAATATGAAAGCGGCTCTTTTGAAAATTTCATTTAGAGCTTTGCAAAAATAAAAATAACATTTCCAATAACTCTTTCAGATTCCTTAAGATATTATGAAAACAGTGTTAAACTTCGTCATAACCCAATCAAGATTGTGTTGATTTTACTGATCGCGACTACACATAAGACTTGATATGGCATTTGTTTTCTGACTTAAATGGTAAATTGATGACGTTTTCTTATGCAAACTAAAACAAACGAACGTTTGAATTCGCGTTTTATTTGTAGTTGAATGTTTACTTCTGAATTTTTTACTAAAGACGTAAAAGCACAGACCTTTGTTTTAAGTACTTACTATTATTTTTACATAATTCATTTATTATAACTTACACCTAAGTTTTTTTTGGCTCTATATCAGCCGAATGTACCTGTATAATCAAAAGCACCTGTGAATATACAAATAACAGGTCCATTATTCTCTACATTAATTATTTTTATTAGATTCTTATGATAATTCTTGAGTTAAAGTGATATTTATGCTGAGCCTGATTCCGAATTTCGAGAAAAAAGCATTATTATGGGATATTATTTATTATTACATGTGCTTATGCTTATGTTAATTCTTTGGAATTTTCAATATTTTTCGGCCTGTTTTATATGGGCGGATTAAAGATCCTAGCATATATATACTGAAAGAATAAAGTTTAGTATATAAATTGAACATAAAACATCTTCCTTCGATAAAAAATGGTTTCTTATTACATAACAGTTATGATTTTCTTTTGATTGTTAGTGATTGGTCATGTACTCCTTGTGAAATCAATCAGGTAGTTTGTTATTGAAAACTTAAAAGGTATTTCATTATGAACATCTTATAAAAAGGTGAAATATGCATAGCAGGAATCGCCACATTCAGAAAAAAAACAACCTTCCCACACAGTCAAGAAGAGGAGAGAGGGAGAGAGCATGGTTTTTAATAAAATGATCAGTTTCAAAAAAGACACCACTAACAATAAACAAAAATGAGAACCCGAGGGGTTACTGCCTTGGAACGGTCAGTGGCAAATCAAATTGCCACTAGGGGTTTAAACCAGGTTCTAGGGTGCACCAACCTCACGCTTGCCCCAACAGGTTCTCATATCACAAAACAAGTACAAGTTGTCTTGGTGAAAAAACTGGAACCCACTTATCGGCTCAACAATGTTGCATGCAAAAGCACACACACAGAGCTCCTGGAGTAAAATCAGCAAGAACACGATGACAGGGATAAAAGAAACAAATCGAGCTTCAAGGTTCGTTTAAGAAAAGATTTCTCCATAAACCTTCATAAACTCTTAAACCCCTGCCACCGTCGTGCAACCAAAGAGGTAAGCATAATAATCAACTGTAGAAGGGTTAATCACCAGGCCTGCAGATCGCTGTAAAATATCATGTTGGTAACCTTTCTTTTTAAATTTACAGATAGTTTTTACGAATAACCGGGAGAAATTTACATTGCCTTTTATTTTCTTAAGTTTATAAATAAAATCACCATAAAAAACTGGCTGTGAAATACCGTGTTGCAAAAGTGATTTTAAACTGCACCTGTATTTATGAATTAGATCTGGGTATCGGCGATAAAACTTGCAAAAGGTTTTGCTTAATTTGTGATACCGATAACCTTGTTTTAAAAGTTTTTCTGTTATGCAAAGATTACGTTCATTGAAATCATTAACATCGTTGCAAGCTCTTGAAAAGCGAACAAGCTGTGAGATATAAACCCCATAAGGTGTTGCACGGGGAACATTGCCTCTAAAAACGGAAAATTTACTATATTAAAAGTAAAATCATCTCTTTTATCATAAATTTTTGTTGTGACGTAACCATTTTCAATGGACAGATTTAGATCGAGAAAGTTTGCTTGCTTTTCTGAAGTGTTCGCTTTATAAAGTTGTAGTTCTTTAGGATAAATCTTATTAACCAGTAATGGAAAATTGTTATTTTCTATATTAAATAAATCATCAAGGTACCTCGAGGTGTTATTAAAAGCTGTAATTATATCATCTTAATGTTACTTTACTTGCTAAATTTATTTCTTTCAGTGTAGTTTTGGATTTGGTTAAAGATTCCTGAAGACATATCTCCTGCTTTTTAAATTTTGCCTCTAACGTTTGTGTGATACGCAGGATTTATGTTCTCGGATCACTTTTAAAAAATCTATTCTATTCATTCCTCCATTTGTTATCTCGTTTTGTGTTGACTCATTCTATTATGTAGGGACCATACGCAGCTGATGGTGGGATGGTATTAATCTTAAAATACTGCAATGCAGGTTCCAGGTTCACCGTCATATGAACTCAATCGTTCGGGATGGATCAAAATTGGTACTATTGAGTTGCGCTCAACCCGGAGCAAACTGCGTGTGCGGAAATATTCATTTCCATTAAGGCCAATGAGCAAGCTGAACCAAACTAAACCGAACCTGCAATTTGTTTTCATATACATCGTGTACTATGGCTTTCAATTTTCCATTTTCATATATTTTAAATTCATGCCAAGAATCAAAGAATTGAAATTGGAGACACGTCTAAAATCTCAAGCTTCTAAATGGATAAAGTACTTAACCTGTGTTTTTGTTGAGAGAATGTAGATAATTTAACAAAGTATCCCCCACATAAAGGAATACAAGAATACACATCTCATACGAGAAGTCGTACGTAGATTTTGTACCATCCGCATACGTTTAAGACGTTGCAACTAGCTAATTTTAGTATATAACAAAAGTATGTATTAAATTGTTAAATTAATGTTGTGTGGATTTGCATCGTGTGAACTCTGATATTTGTGGCAAATAACACATTCTCAGTAGATCACGGTAATTTCACGTGTTTCCTATACGTTTCTAAACCACAGATTTATTAGCAAAGTAATTTTATTCAAAATGATGTTGCCCATACTAGTAATTGAACCCATTCCATACGGCGACAGCAATAATTCAAAAATAGAAGAGAGGAGTTTTCACAATTTATCTGTAATTTTCATTTATTTATTAACGGTATACAGGTTTTTGAAACAAACAAATGATATGAATAAAATAATGAAGTTTATCAAAAGAGAAATGTTAGTTTACGGACTTTTATATAACAATGACAGATGAGGATCTTCCTCTTATCGGAACCGCTCGAATCACTTTAGAACATTTCGCTGTTATTAAGATTACGTTTATTCTTTGAGAGTTCATGAAAAGTACAACATGTATTCAAGCCTCGAGAAACTGGCTTGATTGGTATTATTATTCGGAGCTAATCCGATTACTAACAGGCGAAGATGAATAATAAGACGTTTGCTGAACGGTCATCGCATGGTTTTATTCAAGGCTTGGCATATATAGAAGTGACCGATTCTGACCGATTACGTTTTACTATTCTATTCTAGATGTGCTGGAAAGCGATTCGGAATCATAATCTGTATTACAACCTCTCTCAGTAAGATTACTTGTATTTATTGGTCTGTTGAACAAAATTGGTATAAATAATTTAGCTTCTATCAGATAAAGAGTATGTCGCGTGCGGTGGCATCAGTTAGTTTTACTGTCAAGAACATTAGCCACTCCGGGGAATAATAGTTTGTGTGGCGCTTTCCGCTTTCCGCTTACTAAAATAGGCGCTGTGATGTAGTGTTAAAATTCACGTTAAATTTCATACTGTGACAGTTAGACGTTAAGATTATAAGTAATTGCATGAGTGTGAGGTGAAGATATAAAAATATGTCAACTGTTCCCGCCAAAACAGTTTACCCAAGATGACAGATTTTTCTATCTTTACCGAATGTCTCATGCAAGAAACTTTTCTTGCATTCATTTTACATTTCATAATAAAAATGATTATGTGTATATGTTAACAAACTTATTTGTTTTCCTTACGCTAAAATATTGACGTTTACAGTAACCTTAAATTGTAAATGACGTCACTAACTTGAATACATTACGTCAGATAATTGAAGACTACGCAAAATCTTTTCCCTAGGGAAAAGATAAGATTTTTTCCGGTAAATCACGCGGAAATACTTATCCGGTAAGCAAGAAAAGGGTAACCTACTCCCATTTTTACGAAAAACGACATTTCCATGTATATTAATCTATAAAGATGGCTATTCTATGAACTAATTCCGATTTTACGGCCTTGTATACGTCACTTTATTTCTGTATTGACTACCATTCAATTTACACTAGGCGTCAGAGAAGACATCAAACGGCAATAAACTTATTTCTAATTCTCCTACGAATATTAGAGGAGGCATCGAATAAAGCTTGCAAAACATAAATTGCAGAATAAAACTAAAAAGTATATACACTTTAGCTCTATTCTGTTAATTGCACAGAATTTCCTACTTGAAACAAAAAAGAAGTTCTCAATTGCTGAGAATGATTTTGTTTTATTTCAGCAATAAGTGGTTGCATTTTTCTATCATTGAACAACATGCACGTCCAAGTTCGAATAAAAAAATAATGTGTATAATTGTGCAGCACAGTTATACATATATTTCACACTCTACGAATCAAAAGGATAGAACTTTACATGCTGTATATGTTCCCAAACAGTTTATAATTATAGATGCCTTTATAAGATCTTAAGTCATTCATGTAAATATTATAGAAAAGCAAAATCATTATTATTATGCGAATTGTAAGTAAATTAAAAACAATTTGATAACATTCAGACCTTTTGCATCTTCAGCTATAATCTTAGCTGTACACAGCTTAACCTTTTTTCTATTATGACACAACTTCGTTAGCATTAAGGCGGTATCGAAATGTGTTTACCTCTTGTTCGGAAAATATCGAGGAAATATATGTAAGTAGATCTTATTGTGGGGACCTTTAAGGTTCTTGCAAACAAAAAAAAACGTCTGCTTTTGAATAAGAACTATTCCGACTAAAATGTTACGTTTTTTCCACTATAAACTGAACCATTTTCTTTTAGTAGCCAATAGAGACCTCTTTATCAATCTGCACATTTCGATTGAAGATACTAATCAGCCTAAAAGGCACTTCACCAAAATATCGGTCCTTTGGGACATCACACTTCCCGATACCTTTATCATTGCGACTGCCTCGAACGTTATAACGTCACAAAGTTGCATTTTAAATTTATTTAATTAGTTTTTGAAGCTTGCGGCATTTAAATAGACAAATGAATCTGCCAGTGAAAAGTTAATGCATTTTTCTACAATTTTAATATCTAATTAAAAAACCTCATAGCCAACGGTATCAATTAAGATTATCTTTCGTAATTGGGATTTCAAGGCTAGGCGCTGCTGCCCTACGGTGGGGCATTATATTATATACTCTATATATTCTGACGTAAAGAAATGAATTTAAAAAAAAAGATTTCACTTCCACCACATGACAGAATCATTGCCAAAACTCATTCTATCGAAAACAAATTTTAACTGCACAGCCTATAACTATTTCAAGCTGTGGTAAAAAAAATAAATTCCCGGGAATTCTTTATTACAATGCATGAATTATCCTTCGTCAAGTCAACAGGCTTACACAGTTAACGAATAATTATTTAACTGGCTTACCATTTTGGAAAAGTTTGCGTCAAAGTAAGAAAAAAGGATTAAGGTTTGTTGTGGAACAGGTAAATTTTACACGTGCCAGCTAAGAGGTGTTCAGAGTCATACAGTTTGGTACCAACAGTGAAACCTACAGCCTCGAGGTGTTTCATTAGTCACGTTATTTCACAATTGTATGATTACATGAAGACAATGTTCTACGTAGGTCACGAAGACACACATTGGGTATTACGAAATAGTGAAAAAAAACACGTCATTCTGATTGAATTTACACCCTAAACAATTAAACAGGCAACACTTGATACAGTGTACTTCAACTTTTCAACAAATATCCTCAGCGTTAATTTTCTTAAATAAAAATAATGTAGGTTTATATTCGAGGCGATATCAGTTACACGGAAGGTTAAAAACAACTGATTCGAGTGATATCGAAACAAGTTTGAAAAACGCATCTCCGCTCATTGTATCACAAGTTCAGTTACAGTTGTGAAGTTTCGAGTCAATAAAATATGTTTCCATTAGGTAACGGATTGTTTTCTATTGTCTGTTTTACCCTCTACTCCATATATACGCAATTTTCCGTATGGGTTACCACAGACTGTAGTTCCAGATCAGCAAGCACATTCTTGCCGTTTAACAAATGATTGATATTAACTGTAGACACACTGTTCTTATAATAACAACAAACTACGTAACATTTTCTGATTTATTAAAAAATATCGCTTATTAACGTTACTAAACTAAACTTGTAAACTAAACTTGTGATTGTGCGCTTCAATTTTGAAGTAGTTTTGTATAACTAATTATACAATATAATTTAATTAAGTTAGTAAATTAAATGCAATAGATCCAGGCAATTTGTGCCTATATAAACACATTTTAGTAGATTCACTATAACTCAAATCTGTCTATATTTCATGATTGCAATAAACATTAAAACACACACAAATAGCGAAATAACATCACATATACGTTAGCATATCATATCCTATTTAATTTGGCCTTATGTTGTATATTGTGTCAGTTAGACAACTGAAGAAAATAAGTGTATTGAATTTAATGTGTTATTTCAATTGCCTGAGTTTATTTTGTAAATGTAATTACAAATCAACATCAAATATCATTGAATAGTTAAAATCTGTGTGCTATTTCTGAGTATTACAGAGCAATCAAAATCCATTGTTTACAGTTATATTGTACTTAAGGTTTTGCTCAACTAATAAAATGATATAGGAAAGGAAATAAAACTATTTGCAAAACAGGAATGTCGGCTCGTGGTTATATATTAAAAGACGTTACATATGCAGTTAAACCTGACTCAGCAGCCACCTGTATTCAGCAACCACCTGTCCTAAACAGCCAGTTTGAATACGACCGAAACTTGTATTTTGTTCTAATTTTTACCTGTCTGTTACATCCACCTGTGTAAAGCAGCCATTGTTTGTTACTCCTTTTGGTGGCTGCTTAAGACAGGTTTGACTGTATTATGACAATCTGAAATATTATTTTAACTTCTAGTTCTTGTCATTAATTATGTTAAATGGAAAATAACATTTTCTACTTTCAGATAGATGTCGTTGATAAATCATCGTACCAACCATGGGTTCAACCACATTTGACTATAATCAATCCTTTCATTATTATGATTACATGTACAACGACACTATGCCCATGACGGACGAAGAAAAACGTTTAAAGGCCGAGTTCATTCAAGTGATTCACGAAAGAACTGTGTTCCGGTACATTTATCATGTGTTTGCGGGCTGCATCGTGGTTTTAAATGGCCTTGCTGTAGTCGCTATTCTTCTTAGTCGTAAGCAACGACGTCACTTCCGGAACTGGCTGATTCTGCATATTTTATGTGTACATATATTATTTGGAGGAATAGCCCTGCCATTCAATGCGCAAACTTTGGATCAAACTGCAGCTGGATTAGGGAGTGTAGCGCTTTGCAAACTGTTTATGTTTGTTTCTGACCTGTTTGAGTACATGTCTACTTTAACAATAGGAATATTTGGAGTTTTTCAATGCTTGAACATGATATCATCGAGGTTGCTGAAGAGCGTATCAAACGTGTTATTATTATCTATAATGATCATTTTGCCGTGGTTTATCGTCGCTATGATGACTGCAGTGCTCAGACTAACAATGTCAGAGGAGCAATTTGGACAGTGTTATATAGTATCGGATAAAACAGCTCAAAGTTTATGGTTTATTTTAGCTTTTGTAATGCCGATGACATTAGTTTTTGCTAGTTTGGTGACAATATTGTCAATCGGATGCTCCTGTCGCAATGTGCAAACCAAAGAACATTCACCACCTAACAAAACAAACTTGGTGTTTGTTATAGTTTGCTTAGCTAGTTGCTTGATATTACGAACGCCCTTCAATGTGATAGTATTTAATCCAATTCTTTTACAATGTAAAACGAAATTCTATCCAGTGCTATACTATAGACTAATTCATGGACCCGATATAGTAAAAGATTTTAGTATGATTTTGATACCCTTTGTATTTATCATTCAGCTTGACATCAGGAAACGCTGCAAAAGGTTTAGGTCAAGAGTCCTATGCAAATCTGTGGACTGTACAACCAATGCTAGAAAGCAACAAAGTGTTGAAATGGTTTCAATGTCAAACAACGAAACAGCAATAGTGTAATACAGTGTTATGGAGTTTTACATTTCAATGTGCATAAATGATATTTTAATAGATGGCTTATTATGCTTGCTTGGAATTCTCAGTATAAATCAAGAGCAGTGTGCGATTTCGTTCAATAATTCTTTTTAAAATAATTTGACAATTTAATTTTAATTTTGATAAGACTCACTCATTTTAAAGCACATCAATACTTACATGTATGATATTAAATAAAGTTATACAATTATATCAATTTTAAATGCGTTTATGTTTTCCGACTTCCGGTGAGGTATTCAATTCATTAAAAAGAACCGCCTTAGTTTTGCATGTTACGTCATGACAGTCTGAATGGTTACAAGATGGACAGAAAACCGACGGCTTTTGTCTTCATCCCACAGCAGTTTAGTACTACTTAAAGAGTAGTTAATGTCCATGTTGATCAAGGATTAACAACGTATTACAAAAATTACAAAATCTTCAGCTCCAAGGCGGTAATCCCACGGGTTCTCATTTTTGTTAATTGTTAGTGGTGTCTCTTTTGAAACTGATCATTTTATTAAGCATGCTCTCTCCCTCTCTTCTTCTTGACTGTATGGGGAGGCTGTTATTTCTGAATGTGGCGATTCCTGATATGCATATTTCACCTTTTTGTCAAAAAGGAAAATCGCTCAAGTTTTTAACGAACCTAAAAGATGTTTACACATAGAGTTCCGTGAATACTAAATAAGGCAGATACATACGGAGTAGGGTAACATATCGTTTGAGAAATGTATAAAGGACGTTAAAACTTGGTTACTGTACGCCATAACATGAAAATCGACATGAAGCTCAAACTGTCGTTTTTTATAAGTAAAATATATATTTTTATTAGACATGTTTACGGAGAATGTACATTGAAAGAACAAAATTAATGTACTTTGATGGTATTTGTGATACGAGAACCTGTTGGGGCAAGTGTGAGGTTGGTGAACCCTAGAACCTGGTTTAAACCCCCAGTGGCAATTTGTTTTGCCAATGACTTTTCCAAGGCGGTATCCCCAAAGGTTCTCTTTTTCGTTAGTTGTTTGTGGCGTCCTATTTGAATTGACATAATTATAACAAACATGATCTCTCTCTCTTCCTCTCTTCTTTTTCGCTGCTTCGGGAGGCTGTGTTTTGTGAGTGTGGCGATTCCTGATATGCATATATTACTTTTTTTGAACATGGGAGAACGAAGGTGCTCGTTCAAATGAAAGTATAGTTAAAAAAGATGTAAGTTTTAATTATGCGTCTTCAATAATTAATATTGCGGCACATCAAAGACTCTCATTCGGACCAACCCGATAACATTTGCTGGAAATGTTGCCAATATGATATGCTGTTCTACATGTAGCCGTCAATACTGTGTTTCATTATCCTACCATTTCATAAGTTTAACATAATTAGTACTTTACGTTTATGAAATTAGAACACGATTATTTTTTATCGCTAAGACATTTGTATAACAAATAGTTGCACGAGATTCTGCTAAAAACTGTATGATGATAGTAAATATTTACGACTGTGTATATAATCAATAGAGAGATATACCTCTTAGATCTTTGACATCTTAGATGTTACTGAAGGAGCATCTGTCACATTCCGCCTGGTTGTTGTCAGTTATAGTCATTCCACAGACTGATTAGCAGCTAAGACGAGAGATTCTGATATGTTCTGGCGACCATTCTGTCTACAAAATCCGCTGTGAAACATATTATAGATATAAACAAATGGTTTCATATGCCAACAGCGCAATGAAAACTAATAATTATTTATTTATTTATTTTATGTTTCCAGTATCGAATTACAGATTTTTCTCAAAGAAATGAAATTGCCTCTCTTTAAATGCCAGTCACACCGCAAGATGGTCCGAACTATCACATTTGTCATATAATTATCAGCTAAGAGCAGTGTTCAGTTGCCAGGTTTTTGGAAAACTCTGGAATGCTCGTAAAACAATAAAAACACGAATTTCGCGTTGCAGGAAATGCCATGATCAGAAAAGTCATTATAAACTCAAAGGCTATTATGGAAAAAAGATGAGGAACAGGTTTACATGTCACAAAACCTGTGTGAAATAGCCATCACAAAGCGTTAACGACACCTTAACAAATTTTCCTTAACTTCCCTTATTGATCATGATTTAAATATTATATTTTTCTTGTATGTTTAAATCCTGTGCCCAAGATCATAAAACTTAATCTGGAAATCAGTCTCAAATCTCAAGCATCTGATTGGCTAAAATGGCGACCAGTCGCCATTTCAGCCAATCAGATCCTTGAGATTTGAGACTGATCTCAAACGATGAGACAGATTAAAGATATAGCAATTGAAACCACACAACATTTCTGATATACGCTTTACCAACATATACTGAGCAAAAATGAAAACTTACTTTTTTTCTAAATGAAAAGTTTTGTTCATTGATGCTGTGTTTTATCCTTAATATAATTTGTGGTAATTGCGCATGTCTGGACATTGGATAAAGCGGGAAGGTTATATCCATTTTCCTTAATAATGATGAGATCGATATTGTTGTATATATAAAAATCTAAAACAGATTGTTCGACTGTCCAATTTAGATTTTTATGCCATGTTCAAAAGAAAAAACACACTAGATAAAGACCATTTAGGCAATAAAATAAGATACAGTTACTCAATCTGATTTTTTTTCAGTATATGTGTTCCGTTGCTCTTGGAAGTTGCGTGCAAGGTTTTGCATTGTCCTACTGAATATTTTTGGTCTGTTATGGGTTGTCATGTAATAACAAAACAACGGGTTCATGACCATTGATTTTTAGGTCGTCATTGGTTTTTATAAGAACACTTTTTTGATCAGTGTTTTGTAGTTTTATATTACAAGACAATACGTGTCAGATGCTTCGAAAACAAAAGAAACGAATATTTAATTATTAAAAAAAGCCTAAATAATTCTTGGAAAGCGCGCGTCATCTGGCGAAAACTTTCGTGATTTCATATAACAAGTTGCATTGCTTCCATTTCTTATTAAAGCTACGGCTCTTTAAAAAAAATGTCTACGTTGATTTTAATCACAGATGTTAACTTTCTTTAAACAAGATTTTGATTACGGTTTTAATAAGTATGAAAGAACAGGACGAACAACATAATAAAAGATAAAGTCAACACCAATAAAGCTAGAGTATCTTACATATTTGTAAGATAACATATATTCATTATGAATGTGTTTCACGAAAATCAAGGCTTTGGCCAAAGGGGGGTGGGGGGGGGGGGGGGGGAGACTGGATAATTTATATGTTTATTGTTTATTCCGGCTACCGTCATGACCGTAGCACAGGTAAGCGTTTTCAGTTTACTGTTTATTTCCAGAGCTGAACCGTTTAAATTAGTTTGCCGATCATTGTCATCCGAATTAAACACGTCTCACTTATCCAGTCTGCCCCACTTTGTTGTTGTTTCAGATACTGCGATTAGTTTCATAAATATAAGTTTCATAAATACACTTAACTGTTACTTACAGTTAATAATCGTTTTACATTAGCTATTTAATGCTACTGGTGTGCTCGTTTCTGTAACTGCCATTTCTAAATTAACATTAAAATAATCCTACCATTATCAAACAGAGACATTATAAAATACATTTGCGTTATATTTAGTTCAATTAGGGGGTAATTTTCTACTTCGTTTGATGTTTTATGTTAGGAATGCATTAATATTCGTTGGAACATAAAACACAGCTGGATAACTACAAACATACTGTATGCACCGTTCACCTAAATCCATTAAAATTTATTGACATTCATGTCAAACAGTTATAAAATCACTGGGAAATAATAAAACAGTTTACAAGTACGAGTGTACCCGAACAACAATATCCCTTTTAAGTATGTCAGTATGAAGCGATCGCGGTGTGTAAGTGCGTATTTTACTTGCCTTTAAGTTTGTAGCCATATTTATAAACTAAAATGAATTTATTAATTCTTTCAACCAATGTGTTGTTCTTTTAAAATAGATACCATTTATTTAGGCCTAGAATGTGAAGTGTGATAACAAACACATTGAAACATCTAAACAATAAATATTTAAAAAAGCAATGGTAACCAATAATTTAGATATTTAGACCACATTGGAAATAAAAGACGACCAATCTCTCCGTAAAAAGTCTCCCCGTACATATAGTCAGTACTGTTATCAGTAAAATAACTCGTTACCGATGTCATGCATTGATTGTTACGGCTATCCGATCAACCTTTTTTGGGGGTTGTCCCGGCTAGCTCAGTTGGTTGCGTCGCAGAAATTGCAGGGCTAGGCGCTGTCGCCGTGACGGTGCGGGTTCGCTACCACTTTGAGGCACTCTCATTTGTTTGTGTTATCTTTAATATATAATGTTGGGTGACATGGTTTACTAGTATTATTTTAATCATACATGTTTCTTTTAAACTCAAGCACATGTGTGTTGTACTGTTGCTCAATGCCATGTATATTATTATTTTATATTGCAATTAATTTATCTATCCATCTTTTTTTGGCCTCAATGATCTTGTCTCACTCCTTCCGCGACTGTTAACGGAATTCATTTAATCAGCTAGCTTTAGTGTTATTCGCAACTTCCGTAAATGTTAATGGAATTCATTTAATCAGCTAGCTAAAGTGTTATTCGCAAATAAGTTCAACGTCCATAATTGCAAGCTTCAAAACCGATATATGTCTTTTTAATGTATCATGTCCGTAGGTTTCCTGTAGTAGTAAGTAAGTGCTAATTTAATCTGATCTTGGAAAAATCCCCACCATCTTTATAACGTTTTCTTGACGTTCGGTGTAACAGAATAGATGTCAGTTGAAAACAAACATACTACTTGATTTGAACTGGAGATGTTGTTTTTTTCTGTTGTCTGTTTTATTCTCTATTTTGGGAGGTGTAGTTAGTTGGGGTGGTTGTTCCGATAGTGCAGTTTTGAGCGTGCTAGAATGTGGCTAGGCGCCGTCACCGTTCAGGATCAATAACCGGTCTAAGTCAATATCAGTTATTCTAAAGCATTTGTACAAACATAGAACTTAATTAAATTTTAACGTGTTGGTTTTAAATAACCCTGGATTTTGCTTGGCCTTTGATCATTTTTGACATTTATCTGAATATGGGACCTTTATGAAGCATTTATTCCACAAATAATGCACACATCTTGTATAAATATTATGTATAAATTATTTTTCAGTTAATCTCCATAACTTTTTTCATTTTTTTTCTAGCCAATGCCGACATATGTCTTATCAAATTAAAATGACGTACTATGTCCATGCCTACAGTTCGCAGACTTGTAGACTGCTAACTGAATCTGATAGCGGGAAAATACTCGAGATAACTTAATGAAAATCTAACTAAGGAGTAAATTAATTCCATAATTAGTGAAGTAAATAATTTGACACTTATTGCAATCAAAGTGAAACTGTCTACTGGAAAACCAGCATAAACAAAATTTTTACGAAACAAGAACATGATGTGCAGTCGATAAACCTGTTCCAATCCGTTAAGATATTGCATTAATTGCAAAAAAATAACCAACATGAACTTTGTTCCTGAAATTTGTGTTCAAATCGTGATATAAAACTCAGTCACAACAAGCATGTAATTATAAATGTGACTGTTGCCCTGGTAACGAAGATTCTTTCAGCAACATTACCATTAAATTTTTAAAATGGTAATATAAAGTACCTTTTACATTACTAAAAAGCTATAAACTAGAGAAGGAAAGCCACCGAATACGTCGTACATTGTATAAGGAAATATCGCATATCCGACTATAATATGTTATAAATAATACTGAATGAAAAAACACCTTAAAGTGTATTATCCATTTATTTTAGAGTTCGGACGATAATAAAGGCACCACAAACACCACAATCAAAATTAAACTAGTTATTCTTGTATCTGATTTGGATTTAACCATATTATTTGTATTATGAAAGCAAACTTGTTCAAAATCAAAGTTATCCAATAGTACTGCAACATCTTTTTCTATACGACACAAATGCGTTGCAGCAATGTTATGTTTAAAAGAAGTATGTGATTACAGTTTTTTTCAACTGACATCTATCCTGTTTACATCAAACGTCAAGAAAATGTAAACAAGATGAGATACCAAGATGATTCAATTAGCAATTACTTACCAGTACACGAAACCCATGGACATAATACATTAATTAGACATATCGGTATCGAAGATTGCATTAAAAGAGGTTGTACGTATTCCCAAACCGAGAATAACACTTAAGCTAGCTGATTAAATGGAATCAGTTAACAAGTTGCAGACGAAGTGAGGCGCGATCAATATGGCCAAAACGATTTTAAAAGTACTTTTATAATTATTTGTTTTAAATATTCACTGCGTAACTATATGTTAATTGTGATCGACGTGTAATATTTTTACATTCTGTGTTTAAATGTTATCTTCTCCATTAGAAAAGATAAAACGAATTCAAAGGACTAATAATTTTATTTAAATTATTAAATTTGGCTTAAGGTAAGACCTGTGTAATGAATACCTATGTCCAGAAGAGTATCCAAGGGAGGTAACTATAGTAGTAAATTAGATTAGATTTCTCTCATGCAAGAGGACCAGGGTTCAAATCCCACAGGAAGCTATTTTTTTTTGTAAGCCTAGAGCTTAAATAATTGGCATACTTCTTTTCTCCTGTGTAATTCTGTCATTGAATATAAAATTCTCATGATTTAAACTAAAATAAGCAAAATAATCAAGATTAAAGGGGGTTTCGCTATCAGAATAGTGTTTATTCAAGTCATCAATTGAAAAATTTCTAAAACTGGACGGTAAACTTCTCTGAAATTTTGTTTAAATTTTGTTTAAGGTATATAGTTAAAAAATGGTAAAGTTTGGTATATTGCACCAATCAGGACTTTGCACAATTTTCATTAATTTAGTCTCGTGAAATATAAAAAATGCATTTTTTAAATTTATTTGGTCAAAAAATGTCATTTTAAGATAAATTCTGTATTTATATATTATATCTTAAATTGGTTTAGTAAAATATAACATATTTGGATAAACTGTAAAAAAATTAGGGTTGAATTTATCAATAACAAAAAAATTTGTCACCAAGAAATTGGATACTTTCACGTTTTTTCTCACTTTTTTTAAATAAAAAAAGCTAAAAATCTCAAAAACTACACGGTGAAAATCATTAAAATTTTGCATACAAGTCAGTGGTATGAAGCAGTTGATGAAAATATAATCAGATGTTGGATTCTTAATAGTGCCTATTACACAGGTCTTACCT